>RPOG01000614.1:179161-282061 GCA_008086565.1 Thalassoma bifasciatum
ATGTGGGGGGGGGGCAGCTTCTTCTAGAAAAGTCCAGATCTGAGACTTGGCGTCGTCCATCAGAGCCCAGTTTATCCATCAAACGCCGTCGCCATGGTGACCTCCACTCCCAGCAGCTGGTCAGAAGATGGAGCGTGAAATCATCCCCTCGCTCTGCGTCCACATCCCCATAGTAACTGATTTACACCCCCCCCACCCCCCCACTCCACTTCAGCAGGTCCAGGTCCTCCGGGTCTGGCAGTCGGCCCCCGTCACGCCGTCCTGTTTTGACATCTCTGGGGTTTTTATAACTTGGCGCTGGCGTGTTTACCCCCGCAGCCATGATCCGTCTGTAACTCACACTCTGAGCGAGGACGACCCACACCTGCAGGAACACATGAATATTACATTAACTTTTTATGAGGGGGGGGGGGTCTTTCTGTCTCTGACTCACTCTCTGCTCAGCCTTTGGACGATGTTAGAGCTCCACCTGCTGGTTTATTAACAAGCAACTGTGTTTACTCTTTTTTTAATTAAAAACTTCCAGAATGACCCTGATGAAAAGTTTCCATCCCCCAGTTCTGAATGATTTTAGAAAAAGATCTAATTGTGATTTTTCTGGCAGATACAGCGATTTCAATTCGATTCACAATTTTCTGTAAATCAAACTTCAGTGAAATTTTCACAATTTACAGCAACATTTACAAACTTGACAGAAAATTACACCAAACCATTGAAACATCAAAAGCTTTTACTCTAATGTGAGGATGAAAATAAAAACTGAAGGTAAGAATTGTTTCAAACTTTTAAATAAAAGGCTAATATTTTAATATGAAAAGTGGAAACTTTGAGAAATAAAAACAAAATTCTGAGACAAAAAGTCAAAAAACTTCCAGAGTTTAAGAAATTAATTTAATATTATGTGAAAAAAAGTCCAAACTTTCTCATTTAAGGTCAAAAATTTAAGACGACAAAAGTCTAAGGGCAATGTTTGAGATAAAACTCTAAGATTAAAGTCAAAATTATACGAAATAAATACAAAATCAAAGGATAAAAGGCAAAAAAAAAAATTAAAAAGATTTCTAGATAAATAGTTAAACTTTGACTTTTCTATCACTATTTTTGTTTTTTCTAAACTGGACTTTTTAAATTGTATTTTTAGTTATAAAAACTGAAGAACAGAAAGAGCTATCTTTGACTCTTAACTTTTAAAAATGATGTAGTGCAAAATATTCTTAATTGTGTCAAGTTAAATAAAATAAAATCAACAACAATCTCAAAGAAAAAAGTATTTTTCCAACAGTCTCACACTCAAAGACAGGTGTGTGTGAAACAGCTGATACAACAGATCCTGGGTCAGTCAGGAGCAGGAAAAAATCACAGCTTTAACGATCACATGATCACGATGTCTGAAATTGTGATTTCGATCAAAAAACGATAATCGTATTTCCCCCTTTAACATCAGTGACAGCTTGAAGTCTTTTGTGCTGGTTGTGGATGAGGGTCTTTATTTTCTCAGATGGTAAAACTGACCATTCTTCTTGGCAAAAAGCCTCCAGTTCCTGTAAATTCTTGCTCTGTCTTGCATGAACTGCAGGTTTGAGATCTCCCCAGAGTGGCTCAATGATATTGAGGTCAGGAGACTGAGATGGCCACTCCAGAACCTTCACTTTATTCTGCTGTAGCCAATGGCAGGTCCCAAATTTCAACTTCTCATCAAAAATGTTTCACTTCTTAATAACAAAACTATGACTTCTACTCTACAATATCGACTTTTAATCTAAAAAAAAATCACTTCATATCAAAATGGTGGTTTTCCTCAATTTTTTTTTAACCTTAATCTCAAATATTTTGCACTTTTTTCTCTAGGTTTTAACTTTTNTTTGACTATTTATCTCAATTTTTTTTTCTTTCACCTCCAAAATTTGTACTTTTCATCCAAGAATTTTCATTTTATTATCTCTAAAATTTGACTTTAACTCAAAACTGGCTTGTTTTTTTTCTCAATTTTATCCTTTTTCTCAAAATTTGGTGGACCTTTCATCATAGGCCTTGTTGACTCCTCTCCAAATGGAACAATGTTTATGGTTGTGGACAAAAAGTTCACTTTTGCTCTCATCACTCCAAATGACTTTGTTCCAGAAGTTTTGAGGCTTGTCTCTGTGCTGTTTGGCGTATTGTAAGCAGGAAACTTTGTGGCATTTGTGTAGAAATGTCTTTCTTCAGCCCATTTTTCCTCAAGTGCCTCCTTATTGTGCATCTTGAAACAGCCAGACCACATTCTTTCAGAGAGTCCTGTATTTCAGCTGAAGTTATTTCAAGATTTTATATTCTGGTCTTGAATAAATTACTCAGAGGTCTTTAATTTAAGGGCAGGATTTGTTTACTTTTTTTATATATATATGCGGGATTTTTCAAGAAAGAGATGAAGAGTGGATACTGTCTACAAAGCTGCTGATATCAATTGTTATCTGCATCTTAGTTGGACAGTTCACGGCTATGGGTCGCCGTTTAAACTTTAACATAAAGTTGTTAAACAAAGAGCACTGAGGATCACTTTATGTTCAATAAACCGACAAAAAGGAAACCCGAATGAGTCTCACTGAGTGACACATGTTATGATTTGGTTGTAATACAACAGGATCCTCCAACCATCAAACATATTTGTCATATTTGGTCTTTGTGGCATGAAAAAGGTCTTAAAAAGTCTTAAACTTGACTTGCCAAAACATGCAGGCACCCTGTATTAATGTTTTGGGGGGTTTTTTGCATCCTGAACAATTTGCCTGGCAGTTGTAGCTGAAATCTTGGGCTGTTTGGCGAATTGTAAGCAGGAAACTTTGTGGCATTTGTGTAGAAATGTCTTTCTTCAGCCCATTTTTCCTCAAGTGCCTCCTTATTGTGCATCTTGAAACAACCAGACCACATTCTTTCAGAGAGTCAAAGTTATTTGTGGGTTTTTCTTTGCATCCTGAACAATTTTCCTGGCAGTTGTAGCTGAAATGTTTTGGTCTACCATCTTCAATTACTGTTAAAAAAAGTCGACTGTTTTACTATTTCAACTCTCTCTCTGTCTCTTTCTGTCCTCAGTGTCGTGGATCCTTTCATCCCCTCGGATCGACCCGTCAGCGCTTACGGTTTCAGACCTGACGAACAGTTTTTCCTGAACTTTGACGGCTCCTCGCGGTAAAACCGGGAAAATCCTAAACTACACAGATCTTCACTCAGACGAGTTTTTGTTTCAGAGTGAAGCTTCACTGAGGTTTTCTTGTTGTTGAAGCATAAAAAGTCTTTAAATGAATGAAACCACAGAAGTCTTATTTTATTTACCTGTTATTTATTGAATTATGAGATAAAAGTTAAAACTATGAGAAAGGTGAGAATTGTGAAATTAAATGTTGGAACTATGGGATAAATAGGGGAAAATTATGAGATAAAAGATTGAGCGTATGATATAAGCGTAATTAATGAGATAAAAAGTCTAAATTGTGAGTTTAAAGTCAACATAAGTCGACAAAAGGATAAAAATTGTGAGAATAAAAACTGAAAATGTGATATAAGTCAAAAATAATGAGATAAATACTAAAAATTGTAGAATAATAAGTAGAAACTATGAGTTTAAAAAGTCTATATTAGGATATAAAAGTTAAAATTAGCAGATGAAGAGTCGAAAAAATCTGAAAATGTGATTTAAGTCAAAATAATGACATAAAAACTCAAAATTGTGAAATTAAAAGTCTAAATTGTGAGTTTAAAGTCGACAAAAGTCGACAAAAGGATAAAAAATGTGATAAGAAAAACTGAAAATGTGATAAAAGTCAAAAATAATGAGATAAATACTAAAAATTGTAGAATAATAAGTAGAAACTATGAGTTTAAAAAGTCTATATTAGGATTTAAAAGTTAAAATTAGCAGATGAAGAGTCGAAAAAATCTGAAAATGTGATGTAAGTCAAAATAATGACATTAAAACTCAAAATTGTGAATTTAAAAGTCTAAATTGTGACATAAAAGTTAAAATAAGCGGACAGAAAGTATCTCTGAAAGCTTTATAAATATTAAAAAAATTAATATTGTTGTGTTTTTTTTGCTTTGATTTTTTTGGGGTGATGCACAATGCTGAAATATTAAATACACGAGAGTTGATAAGTTTTATTTCTTGAGACTCAAAAGAATGGATTTTATGAAAATTCATTTATTTCCAGGGCTGTTATATGTTTTTTAGCCACTAGATGTCGCCGTGTTCACTACATTTGAAGTTCTGAAACTTAAAGAGGCTTCAGTTTTCAGTGATCGACCTTTAAGTCATTTACACCCTGAAATATGTAGAAAAGAAAAAAAACAAAGAGAGAACAGGGTTTGTAAAAAATTCTAAAAGTTTTGTTTTTATCTCATCAGAAAAATGTGGAACCATGAAACAGAGAGTTTTTATTTACTGTCTTGTTTTGCCTTAACACACACACACACACACTCACACACTCTTACTAAACTAGATAAATAAATCATCTGTGTCTCTTTGTGTGAATGTAACTGAAGAATAAATAAATAAATCATCTGCCTTTATTGTTGAATGTGTTTGAAATTTAATATTTCTCTGTCTGTAATCACTCAGAAATAAATAATCAAAGTCTTTGTCTGTGTCTGAGTCAGTGTTTTCTGGTCTGTCAATGATGGTTTTTTCAAAAATATTTATCATGGCATTATTTCATGATTGCAATATGTCAAATAAAACACTTTCTGCAAATGATTAAATATTTAAAAAACTTTTTTTTCCAGCAAGTTTTCATCTTATGAAAATATCAGGGTGGTGCAATAAAAACATTAAATAAATCTAAATTATGAGATTAAAAGAACAGAATATGGACTCAACAAACCAAAGTTATGAGGTAAAAAGTCAGTATTTCAACGTATTTTAATTAAAGTTTTGAGAAAAGAGTCAAATTTAGAGCTGAAAAGTGAAAGTTATGGGAAAAAATGTCAATATTTGGAGATAATTAAGTAAAAAAAAAAAAAAAATCACAAACTTTTTAAGATAAAAAGCCAAAATTTTTAGAAAAGTCACATTTTGAGATGAGTCAAAGTTATAAGAAAAGAATTATTTTTGGCCCTTATATAGTAAGAAAAAAATTTTGAGAGATGGGTCAAAAACTTGAGATATTATGTTATAATGTTGAAATTAAGTCAAAATATTGATATAAAAAGTCAAACTCTGTGATAAATAGGTCAAATTTAGAGATAAAAAGTTAGTATTTTAATGTAATGTAACCAAAGTAATGACAAAAGAGTCAAAGTTTGAGCCCAAAAGTCAAAATTTTGAGAAAAAAAGGTCAATATTTGGAGATAATTCAGTAAAAATAATGACAAAATCACAAAATTTTTAAGAAAAAACGCCAAAATTTTGAGAAAAAAGTCACATTTTGAGATAAGTCAAAGTCAAGAGAAAAGAAAACTGTGTTAAGAATTATTTCTGGCCCATATATAATAAAAAATATTGAGAGATGGGTCAAAACTTGAGATATTATGTTGAAATGTTGAAATTAAAAGTCAAAATATTGATATAAAAAGTCAAACTTTAAGATAAATATGTCATTTTTTGCGATTAAAAGTTGAAGTAATGAGGAAAGAAGTCAAAATTGCAAGAAATATGTCAAGTTATGAGAAAATTAAAACATTTAGAGGTACAAATGTTATTTCTTTATTTTATAAAAGTGTCAAAGTTTTGGGAAAAAAAAAATCAGAACTCCCAATTTTGAGATCAAAAGTTTAAATTGTAAAATAATTGGGTCAAAATTATATGGTAAAAATGATGAATTTTGAAAAAAAAAGTTGAAATTTTGTGAATAAAAGTCAAATTATGAGAAGGAAAGATGAAAATTAAGAAATAAAATGACCTAGAAGTGTTTATTGTTTGTGTTTTTTTTTTACGACAGAATCACTGAGAACTCGTTTGTTTTTGACTTTTCTTTATTATTTATATCTTCACACACAGTTTCCATCAGCTGATGAACAGTTTACGGTCTGATTCGTGTCTGAACCGTGATTGGACGAGACGGCGTCAATTAAGCGGCAGGTGTGACATCATCTAAGGCACAGGTGGAGGTAACAGAAAGGCACTGTGGGAAAAATGAGCTACGGCTTCAGTTCAACAGGAAAATCCTTCAGTGGGTCAAAAAAAATCATCACATTCAAGATGAAAAATCAAAATAAACTTCAGTTTCACTCCGGTTTCTTTAACGTTAATCACCTGAAAACAACAACTTTTACATTCGGAGGATAAATTCATAATCAGGCTTTTTCTCTGAGAGTGAGTTATTTTTAATCTGCACATCAACAGAAACGTGAAAACATGAGAATTCAGGGAGAGTCAGAGGCTGAAACTAGTAAAGGTTAAAGAAATTAACCCGTGATAAAAGTAACTAATCAGANGGACGACAGAACAACATGAAAGGACGACAGAGCAACATGAAGGGACAACAGAACAACATGAAAGGACAACGGAATAACATGAAGGGACAACGGAACAACATGAAAGGACAACGGAACAACATGAAGGGACAACAGAACAACATGAAAGGACAACGGAACAACATGAAGGGACAACGGAACAACATGAAAGGACAACAATGTCTAATTCTGTTTGTGTGCAGATTAAAATAAAAACAAGGCAATTTTTTATCCTTTTAAAAACAAGACAACTCTCCAACCTCACATCCTACTCTCAGAGAATTCGTCACTTCTTTAACATCTCCATAAAATAGTGTCCTTATTAAAATCTTTGTGAATCATTTGGTTTAAAATCATTTTAGTGTCAAACAAACCTGATTGGAACACACCTGTTGGTTGAAAGCACCTGACACAGCTGACGGATGAATATTCATATAAATATTTAACCACAAATTCATGCATATGTGTTTGTTAAAGGTGGAGGAAGCTTCCGGAGCGTTTTCTTCATGTTGACGATGGTTTGAGGCTGGATTTGAAGAAGGGTGACCACATGTCCTCACAAGAGAAATATAAATATATTTCTTTTTTTTTAATTCAAGGATGTTGTGAGGAATTATTACAGAAGCCCATTTCTGCCGGTTAAAAATATAAAAATTAAAACTTGGCTGTGTTCAGAATTAATTTTGGCCAATATATAGAGAAAAAGATTCTGAGAGATGAATCAGAGATGGGTCAAAAACTTGAGATATTATGTTTTAATGTTGAAATTAAAAGTCAAAATATTGATATAAAAAGTCAAACTGAGATAAATGGGTGAAAATTTTGAGGTAAAAAGTTGTCAAAAAAGTCAAAATTGCAAGAAATAGGTAAAATTATGAGAAAAAATTGAACGTTTTGAGGTAGAAAGTCAATTCCTTTAGTAAAAAAAGTGTCAAATTAAAAAAAAAAAAAAGAATAGACAACTTTCAATTTTGAGTCAAAAAGTTAAAACTGTAACATAATAAAGTCCAAATTGTAAGATAATTAGTAAATTTATAGGAAAAAAAGGAAGGAATTTGAAATTTTTTTTTTTAGAAAAAGTCAAAATTGCAAGAGGAAAAGTCAAATTTTGAGTTTAAAAAAAAAAAGAATGCTTGGAGAAAAAAAGTGTGAGGTTTTATATGTACAAAAGGTAGGAATTTTGAAATAAAAATGTTGAAATTAAAAAAAAAAAAAGTCAAAGTCAAAATTTTGGGGTGAAAAGTCAAAATTTTGTAATAAAAGGTCAAAATTATTAAGAAAAGAGGCAAATTTTTTAGATAAAAACTGAAAATAAAAAGGGCAAATAAGAATTCTGAAAGATAGTTTTCATTTTTATATTGATATTTTATATTTAACTGCTAGAAATGGGCTTCTCTAAGTAAAGGAGTTCTTTTAAATAAATGTTTGGGTTATGAAACTACTTTGTTGGGGTTCACTCTTTTTTTTTTTTTGATCGGGGTCGTTAGGATATGGTCGCCCTTCTTAAAGCTGCAGTGGGTAAAAAGTTCACGTTTGTCCCGGTCGTTACTCCTCCTGTGGGATCCCGCTCGGGTAACGCTGCACCAGCTCCTCCACCTCGATCACCTCCACCACCAGGTCGCGGATCGCCTTGATGGAGTCCAGGGGCGGGGCTTCGGGGCTGGAGGCGGCGGTCTCCTCCTCTTTCACGCTCTCCACGCACGGCTCCACGCTGACGCTCGCCCCCACCTCCACGTCCACAGTTTCTATCCGCGGCGGCGGCGGCTCGGCGCTCGTAGCTTTCTCCTCCGCCGGCTCGTCCGAGCTCACGGGGGATTTGCTCCGGTCTTCAAGGACGTCGGACGTCGTGGAGACTTCGTCCTCGCTGCTCGGCGCCGCTTTCACGTCAGACTCCAAATCTGACGGAGACAACTCGCTTCCCACGGACACGTCCAGAGAGTTTGGGTCCGACGCGGCGGGCGCCTCTTTCTCAACGCTGACGTCTGTAGGTGTTATTGCAGGAGTTTCACCACTAGATGGCGCCTCTACCTTGATGTCTGCAGGTGTTTCGTCACTAGATGGCGCCTCTACCTTGACGTCTGCAGGTGTATTTGCAGGAGTTTCACCACTAGATGGCGCCTCTATCTTGACGTCAGAGGTTGCACACTCGACCTCGACAGTTTCTGAAGCCGAACTTTCCTCAGGCCCGTTTGTAGGATCAGGACTTGTTGCGGCTTCTACGTCAGTTTTTATGTTTTCTATAACGGCGTGGATTTGTGTGGTGGCGGTTTCTGCTTCCGTGGCGTCTGCGCTCTGACTTCGAGGCTCCGCAGCGTCCGCAGCGATCTCCGCTACGACAGAAACCACCTCCTGTACCTGAACAGTCTCTGGAGCTGCGTTTCCCTCGCTCTGATTGGTCGTTTCTGGTGAAGCGGCGGCGTTTACGTCCTCCTTCGCGGTTTCAAAAACGTCTTCCACCATGGGAGCGATGACCTGAACTTCCACCTGTGTGACGGAGACGCTCTGAGCTTCTTTCTGTTCTGTGATCTCAGTGATTTCACTCTGCGGTGGCGGCGGGACGTCTTCCTCCTTCACCTCCTGCTGCTCCTTCTCGGGGCTGGACGCCACGCCGTTGACCGCCAGAGGAGACGGGGGCAGCGGCTCGGAGGAGGTTTTGGCGGGGGTCATGGAGGGGCTGCCCGGCGTGGAGGCGGAGGTGGAGGAGAGGCTGGAGCGGCTGGACTGACTCAGGAGGTCTCTGCTGTCGGTGAACAGGTTATACTTCTTCAGACTCGCCGCCTCCTTCACCACTGCAGGGACAGAGAGAGAAGAACAGATCGTTAGACAAAGAGACAACAGGCAATATTTCCTTCCATCATGAACTGAGTATTTCATCACATGTATTTCTTTATTCTATGAAACCTGTGTTATTTGAACACATCTTTAAACTATTAAAATATAACATGTTTTTTTGTGTTTTGGTTCCTCAAACCCCCAAAATGTCAGGTGGTGCAACCGTCCTGACAAGTATCCACAGTAATTAAACTCTAAAAATTGAATGTCAGTTATTGTAAATGGAAATTAAAAATACAGTGGCATTATTTTATGCTTCAACCTTTTTAAATAAAACATTCTTTGCAAATAAAAAGAATNATAATGTGAAATGTTATTTTAACATCAAATTATTTATCTTATTCACAAATAAAACAAATGAAACACACAAAATGAAAATGTATGAGTCACTACAGACACTTGAGAGATACTTGCCAATAATTTCACACAGAAAAAATAACAGGAACATATAAATATATTTTCATATATTTGGTTGCTCCACCTGACATTTTTGGGTGCTCAAATTAAAAATACTAAAAAATAATGAACCTAAAAACTTTAAAATGTTGGTCAACTACTGAAATCTGTTAGAAAACATAATTCTTCTCTCAGAAATATGTTTTTATCCATTTTCAAAGAACTTTTTAAAAATAAGTTTTTAGACCCTCTTTTTGTCATTGACCCACTTCCGGAGCCACTTGAGGCTGGCTCCGGAAGTACCGGAAGTCACGTACACCACACTAAAAAAAAGGCTGTTTTCAGAGCAGAAATGATCGTATTCAAAGCCTGGTACAAAAACTGTCTCCATCTGAATCGCTGGTTTCTCTAACAACACACACTTTAAGGAGGTGAATTTTTTTTTTTGTATAAAACATGGATGTAGGCTATTGGGCGTCCGTCAGTTACGTAATCGGAGCAGTGGCTCTGATTGGGCAAGCTCTCGATCCTAATATCTCCCAAATGGCCCAGTTAGAAACCCCCTCGGGCCCGGGTCAATTGTGTTTGTGGTGTTTTTTTTTATTATTTTGTACCTTTGGTGACCTCTTTGTCCAGGATCTGCAGCAGGATTCCCTCGTAAACGTTTTCCACGTGGATGAAGTTGGCGTGATCGGAGTCGACGGACTGATCCAGACCCTGAAGCTCCTGGAAGAAGAGACGCCGAGTTTAGTTTTTTATTCTAAAATTCTAAAATGTGTGTGTATATGTATGTGTGTGTGTGTGTATATGTGTGTGTGTGTGTGTGCGTCTCACGGTTTTGCAGGCTGGATCCAGGTTTTTCTTGATGAACGGCAGCGTGATGGAGACCAGCGCCTCTCTGGAGATCCTCTTCCTCGCCGTGCTGCTGTCGTAGTCGTATTGCTGCAGGAAACAACGAGCAGGACGCCGTCTCTTTAAGAATCTTCCTCAGAAAAACTAATAAATCTATATCCAAACATCTTCTCGTATATAATGCTACTTTTTTTGGATTTAAATCCCATAATCTAATCTCTCAGATATTAAGACATAACTGATTTAAATCAGATTCATACTGAGACCTTTACAACTCTTATCAATTATAAACTGACTTTATTCAAAACAACACTCATAAAATCTGGTTTAAACTGACTCTACTTTGGTATAATCTGACTTTATTTGACTCAAATCTTGTGTATTCTGACTATATTTAACTCTATTCCAGTAATATCTGACTTTATTTGACTCTAATGTTGTTTAATCTGATTTAATTGACTCCAATGCCGATGATCTGACTTTAATTTGATGCTAATGATGTATAATCTGACTTTCTTTGACTTTAATGTTGTATTATCTGAATTTCTTTGACTCCAATGTTGTATGATCTGACTTTATTTGACTCATGTTGTTTAATCTGACTTTCTTTGTCTCTAATGTTGTTTAATCTGACATTCTTTGTCTCTAATGTTGATTAATCCGACTTTCTTTGACGCTTATGTTGTATAATCTGACTTTATTTGACTCTTATGTTGTTTAATCTGACATTCTTTGACTCCAATGTTGTATAATCTGACTTAATTTTAATTGCAAATGTTGTATAATCTGACTTTCTTTGACTCTTTTGTTGTTTAATCTGACTTGATTTGACTCCAATGCCGATAATCTGACTTTATTTGATGCTTATGATGTATAATCTGACATTCTTTGACTCTAATGTTGTATAATCTGACTTTATTTGACTCTAATGTTGTATAATCCGACTTTATTTGACTCTAATGTTGTATAATCTGACTTTTTTGACTCTAATGTTGTATAATCCGACTTTATTTGACTCTAATGTTGTATAATCTGACTTTTTTGACTCTAATGTTGTATAATCTGACTTTCTTTGACTGTAATGTTGTTTAATCTGATTTATTTGATGCTTATGTTGTATAATCTGACTTATTTGATGCAGAAATTGTATAATCTGACTTTCTTTGACTCTTATGTTGTATAATCTGACTTTATTTGATGCTTATGTTGTATAATCTGACTTTCTTTGACTGTAATGTTGTTTAATCTGATTTATTTGATGCTTATGTTGTATAATCTGACTTTCTTTGACTGTAATGTTGTTTAATCTGATTTATTTGATGCTTATGTTGTATAATCTGACTTATTTGATGCAAATATTGTATAATCTGACTTTATTTGACTCTTATTCTATATATTCTGACTTTATCCAGACAATACCGTCTGTTTTAAAGGCTTTTTTATTTATCAATATTCTCCTCAATCTTGTTAATCTCAAATTATACGGACAATAATCTCTCATGTTTTGACTATTTTTACAGTTATTATTGAACTGCTTGTTTTTCTTGTGCATTTTGTTTTGTTGATTTGCCACTTTTGTCATTGATTAATATATGTATTGGTTTTTCAAAATTTCAATGTTTGTATATGTTTGTTAAGAAAATTAAATAAAAATAGTTTGAAAAAATAAATAAATAAAGCCTGAGCTCCGATAAACCAATCTCTCTTTGATTTAACTGTGTTAAAATTGTCTCACTATTATAAAATATTGTGATATTTAGAAATAAAAGCTGCACTTTTCTGTTTGTTTTGTTCTGATAATAAAAGACTCTTATTTTGAAACAGGAAGTGCCTTGTTCTGAACTTTTTCAAACCTTTTCAAACACTTATTTTGAATTATATTGTGAGTTCTTTCTCATGTTTTGAGCTGTGAAGAAAGACTGACCTTCAGCACTCGGTGTTTGGCCTTCTCGATGGCGGCGCCGGCGTTGTCGGGATTATCCTGGACGGCTTTTTCGAACAGCTGCTCGAACGTGAACGCTGCATTTTCCATTAACTAAAACACACACACACAGAGAAAAGATGAGGTCACTTCACACAGCTGCTGCAGACTCAGAGCAAACATCTGGAAATCCTGTCAGTGGGAAATAAAACCAGCAGAGGTCGACTTTAGTTCCAGCTCTGAAACGCTGAGTTCGTGTTTTTTTTTTTTTGTTTTTTTTAACAGGAACATACGTGAGCGTCACCTGTGAGTCATAAATGTCAGATTATAAAGTGAGTCAGTCTGAAAGTCTGCTGCTCTCTGACTGACTGAGAGAGGAAGAAAATAAAAAGCTGCTCTTTAATTTGAACTTACGTCGCCCCCTGTGGTCAGAAGCGGAACTGTTTTGGGGTTTTTTTGTTTTTTTTTTTGGATGAAGTTTGCCAAAGTGTGCATTTGTTTCTTATAAAAACTCTTCTTCTTTCTTCAAGACGAATTTTTCAGAACGCAAAGCAATGAGACAATCTAGTTTTTGTGCTGATACGTGCTCCACGGCGCCCCCTAGGTGAGAGAAAAAACCTGACTGCCCCTGACTGCCCCAGGATCTGTTATATCAGCTGTTTCACACACACCTGTCTTTGAGTGTGACACTGTTGGAAAAATACTTTTTTTCTTGAGATTGTTGAATTTTATTTTTTGTTGTTTCGTATTTTATTTTATTTAACTTGACACAATTAAGGATATTTTGCACTACATCATTTTTTAAAGTTAAGAGTCAAAGATAGCTCTTTCTGTTCTTCAGTTTTTAAAACTAAAAATACAATTTAAAAAGTCCGGTTTAGAAAAACAAGAATAAGTGTTAGACTCTGAGTTTTGATAAAAGTCAAAATTTGACTATCTAAAAATCTTATTTATTTATTTTTTGCCTTTTATCCTATAATTTTGTATTTATGTTGTAAAATTTTGACTTAAATCTTAGAATTTTGACTTTTTATATCAAAATTTAAACTTTAAATCTCAAACACTGCCTTTATATCACAACATGTACTATTTATCTTAGACTTTTGTTGTCTTGTTTGTTTAGAAATAACAAGAATAGTGATAGAAAAGTCAAAGTTTAACTGTTCATCTAGAAATCTTTTTAATTTTTTTTTTGCCTTTCATTCCATAATTTTGTATTTATTTCTTTGGAGTTTGGACTTAAATCTTAGAGTTTGGACTTTTTATATCAACATTTTAACTTTTTATCTCAAACATTGCCTTTATTTCAAAACTTAGACTTTTTATCTTAGACTTTTGTTGTCTTAAAATTTTGACCTTAAATGAGAAAGTTTGGACTTTTTTTCACATAATGTTAAATTAATTTCTTAAACTTTGGAAATTATTGACTTTTTGTCTCAGAATTTTGTCTTCATTTCTAAAATTTTCCACTTTTCATGTTAAAATTTCGACCTTTTATCTCCATCGTTTTTATTTTCATCTTCGCATACAGCAGGAGCTTTTGATGTTTCAATGGTTTGATGTAATTTTCTGTCAAGTTTGTAAATGTTTCTGTACATTGTGAAAACTTCACTAAAGTTTGATTTAAAGAAAATCGTGAATCGAATTGAAATCGCTGAATCTGTCAGAAAAATTACAGTTAGATCTTTTTCTGAAACCGTTCAGCTCTAGTATCTATTATGATCACACCTACAAAAAACTCTCTTACAACCATCGTAAATTCAGGACAAGAAGTTCAGAAATTTCTCCTCAACTTTCTGTCACCACTTTAATTATTTTATCATTTTAAAAAATAAATAAATAAATAAAAATTTGAATGAATGAATGAATGAATTTGAATGAGTGTTTTTTCAAATCATCTTTAAATCATATTTGTGTGTAGACTGGTCACATTATATCATTTTGTGTATTTTGCATTATAGTCCCCATTTGACCCCAAAAACAAGAATGTGTGTGTGCAGGTGTGTGTGCAGGTGTGTGTGCAGGTGTGTGTGCAGGTGTGTGTGCAGGTGTGTGTGCAGGTGTGTACACAGGTGTGTTTACCTGTTGCAGGTCGATCTGAGCGCTGTGGATCACCTCGGTGATGTTCTGGAAACCAAACCTGTCCTGCAGGTGTTTGAGTTTCTCCTGCAGAGAGTTGATCTTCTGGTAACAGCTCAGCAGGTTCGGTCTCGCCATGTTGGTCAGAGCCTGGAGGCGGAGCCACGTCAGGGTCAGATTATGGTTAATCTGGGTTATTACTCCTTCCTTTGACCTTTACTCTTAAACTATGAATTCTGTTTGAATTTATCTCTGTTAAAACTTCACATCCTCCATCTCATATATCATTAATAAATGTCAAAACAAATCTCAAACATAACATTTCTGCTCCAGCTCTAATCTCATATTCTGACTTTATTTCTACTTTTATCTCAGACATTCTTGTTTTATTTTTACTCTAATTTATTTTCTGCTGTAATTAGATTGTTATCCTCACATATTCTGTCTTAGTTTGACCCTAATCCTGCTTAATTTGACTCTATACGATTCTAGTTTCTTATATAATGACTTTATTTGACTCTAATCCCATATAGTATGACTTAATTTGATTCTAATCTCATAGTTTCTCTTAATATCAACTCAGATCCATTGAATTTTGACTTTATTTGACTCTAATTTTGTATATTCTGACTTTGTTTGACTAAATTCTTGTATATTCTGATTTTATTTGACTCTAATCTCATATATTCTGTCTTAATTCTGACTCTTGTCCTGTACATTTTAACTCTGTCTGACTTAAATCCAGTATTTTCTGTCTTAATTTGGACTTTAATCCTGTACATTCTGACTTTAATTATATATTTACTGTCATAATTTGGACTCTTATCCCATATATTATGACTTTATTTGACTTTAATCTCATGTATTCTCTTAATTTCAACACTAATCCTGTATGTTCTGTCTTTGTTTGACTTTAATCTTATAAATTCTGTCTTAATTTGGACTCTAATCCTGTATATTCTGACTTTTATTTTATATTTTCTGTCTTAATTTGGACTCTAATCCTGTATATTCTGACTTTTATTTTATATTTTCTGTCTTAATTTGGACTCTAATCCTGTATATTCTGACTTTTATCTTATATTTTCTGTCTTAATTTGGACTCCAATCCTGTATATTCTGACTTTATTTGATATTTTCTGTCTTAATTTGGACTCTAATCCTGTATATTCTGACTTTTATTTTATATTTTCTGTCTTAATTTGGACTCTAATCCTGTATATTCTGACTTTTATTTTATATTTTCTGTCTTAATTTGGACTCTAATCCTGTATATTCTGACTTTAATTTTAAATTTTCAGTCTTAATTTGGACTCTAATCCTATATATTATGACTTTATTTGACTTTAATCTCATTTATTCTCTTAATTTCGACTCTAATGCAGTATGTTCTGACTCTGTTTTTCTTAAATCTTATATTTTCTATCTTAATTTGGACTCTAATCTTGTACATGTGACTTTAATCTTATATTTTCTTTCATAATTTGGACTCTAATCCTGTATATTGTGATTTTAATTTCATATTTTCTGTCTTAATTTGGACTCTTATCCCATATATTATGACTTTATTTGACTTTAATCTCATGTATTCTCTTAATTTCAACTCTAATCCAGTATATTCTGACTCTGTTTGACTTTAATCTTATATTTTCTGTCATAATTTGGACTCTAATCCTGTATATTCTGACTTTAATCTTATGTTTTCTGTCTTAATTACAACTCCAATCCTGTATATTCTGACTTTTATTTTATATTTTCTGTCATAATTTTGACTGTAATCCCATATATTAAGACTTTATTTGACTTTAATCTCATTTATTCTCTTAATTACAACTCTAATCCAGTATATTCTGACTCTGTTTGACTTTAATCTTATATTTTCTGTCATAATTTGGACTCTAATCCTGTATATTCTGACTTTTATTTGACTTTTTTGTTGTTTATTCTGACTTCACTTGTTGGTTTGGATTAAAACCTTAAACACATCACATCAGAAAATGAATTTTGAATCATGAGTTTTGAGTTTAAATGACAGACGAACCTTCTTGAGCTCCTCGTTGGCTCCGCCCACTCTCTGACACACCTGGTCCATGGCGGCCTCGCTCAGCTGACGTCCCTCCTGGAAACCGGAGCTGATCGGCTCCATCAGCTCCTCCAGGACGGAGCCTAAATACGGCTGCACCGACTCCACGCTCAGCTTCTCCGCCCGCTCCGACACTTTATCTGCAGAGAGGAGGAAACGCCGACCGTCAGGGGGCGGAGCCTAACACACGAACAGCAGCAGCATCACCTGAACCTCACCTTTGACCTTCTCCTCCAGCTGCCGTCTGGACTCCAGGATCTGATCCATGTCCGAGTGGATCAGAACCTCCTGCTGCTTCAGGGAGGTGCGACACTCCTCCTTCAGCTCGGAGAGTCGCTCTAAGAGATGCTCCTGGATCAGGATGTACGCCGCCTCCACCGTCTGCGGAACATCAGCGAGTTTAGCGCCAAAATGAGTTTTTAAATCATAACGACAACAGAAACTTCCAGAATGATCAAAAGTTTCATCCTCTGGTGATTTTGTCCTGATAACACAGTAATCAGAGTGTGTATAAAAGCTCAGAGAGTTTCTGAGCTCCACTTGCATCTTTCATCCAGTGCTGCACTGACATTTCTGGATTCTGAGTCATGAGGAAAGAAAAAGAAAAGTGAATCCAACTGTATAAAAGAGGAAAGGGATAATTTTTCTATAGGTTCCTTGACTCCTACGGTTATTCGTCTCAAGTTTGAGATTACTTCTTCACCTTTTACTCCCTAAGACAACTTTGGTTTGGTGTAAAATTTCAGCTACAACTGACAGGAAAATTGTTCTGGATGCAAAGAAAAACCCACAAATAACTTCAGCTGAAATACAGGACTCTCTGAAAGAATGTGGTCTGGATGTTTCACTGCAGAAACTGAAATCTAAGCAAGTCATTATGTCTTATTTTTAGTCAAATTTCTCTTACTATTCTTGATTTGAGCCACATTTACTAGACAAGGTCATAAAAATGTCTCATTTCAAGTTTTTTAAAGACAAAAATGAGGCATCAATTGCTTGTAACAAGTAAAAAAAAATCTGCCAATGGGATAAGATAAAAGATTCTTGTTTTAAGACATCTTTCTAATTTCAAGAAACTTCCCAGGTGAATTCATCTTATCCCATTGGCAGATTTTTTTGACTTGTTACAAGCAATTTATACCTCATTTTTGTCTTAAAAAAACTTGAAATAAGACATTTTTATGACCTGGTCTGGTGAATGTGGCTCAAATTAAGAACAATAAGACAATTTTTACTACAAATAAGACAGAATGACCTGCTTAGATTTCTGTTTTTACAGTGTTCAAGATGCACAATAAGGAGGCACTTGAGGAAAAATGGGCTGAAGAAAGACATTTCTACACAAATGCCACAAAGTTTCCTGCTTACAATACGCCAAACAGCACAGAGACAAGCCTCAAAACTTCTGGAACAAAGTCATTTGGAGTGATGAGAGCAAAAGTGAACTTTTTGTCCACAACCATAAACATTGTTCCATTTGGAGAGGAGTCAACAAGGCCTATGATGAAAGGTCCACCATTCCTACTGTGAAACACGGAGGTGGATCACTGATGTTTTGGGGATGTGTGAGCTACAAAGGCTCAGGAAACTTGGTCCAAACTGATGAATGAAGGATGAATGCAGCATGTTATCAGAAAATACTGGAGGAAAATTTACACTCATCAGCCCAGAAGCTGCACATGAGACGTACTTGGACGTTCACACATGACAATGATCCAAAACACAAGGACAAGTGGATCTGCCATTGGCTACAGCAGAATAAAGTGAAGGTTCTGGAGTGGCCATCTCAGTCTCCTGACCTCAATATCATTGAGCCACTCTGGGGAGATCTCAAACCTGCAGTTCATGCAAGACAGAGCAAGAATTTCAGGAACTGGAGGCTTTTTGCCAAGAAGAATGGTCAGTTTTACCATCTGAGAAAATAAAGACCCTCATCCACAACCAGCACAAAAAACTTCAAGCTGTCACTGATGTTAAAGGGGGAAATACACGCTGTTAATAACTGGGGGATGGAAACTTTCTGTTTTCGTTATGATTTAAAGAAACAGATCATCAGTTAAAGTGTGAAACTCACAGCGAACCAAACTCTCTTCTTCTCCGTCTTTTTGGCTTTAAGTTTCGGCAGCATGTCTTTCTCCAGAGACGGAAGCAGCTTCTCCATCACCAGGTTTGCCATCACCTGAAAAC
The DNA here is from genome assembly GCA_008086565.1 of Thalassoma bifasciatum. Taxonomy (NCBI): domain Eukaryota; kingdom Metazoa; phylum Chordata; class Actinopteri; order Labriformes; family Labridae; genus Thalassoma; species Thalassoma bifasciatum. Next base: position 197,935 of record RPOG01000614.1, read on the forward strand.
ACACACACACACACACACACACACCAGTAAATCTCACATTTCAGAATCTCAAATTTATCAATTAAAAAATCTGCGTTCCAAGACGTCCTTCGTTACAACTTCATTCTTAAAAGTTGTTTTTTTTTTTCCATCCCCTGTTTTTATTGAATTATAAATGTAACAGCATCATTTTAAAGGGTTTCACAACCAATTTATGAGTCAAACTGTGTTTAACTGAAGTTTTAACTCTAGACAACAAACTGAAAAACTTTCAGGATGTGGGTGAAACAAGCGCGACAAGACGCAAAGTTTAACCGCAGCTTTAACCTCGAAGATACAACAGATATGACGCCTTTAAAGTCTCTATTTATGAGAGTGTGACAAAGAAAAGGCAGAAACTGACACCTCCTCACACACACTTTCTGTACACACACACACACACTTTAAACACACACACACTCTGAATAACATCCTCACAGCTCCACAGATTTATGGTGTTTTTCCTGCTGCCTGCGTTTCATTCATTCCTCTCATTTCTCAGCTCTGACTCGTGTGTGTGTGTGTGTGTGTGTGTGTGTGTGTGTGTGTGTGTGTGTGTGTGTGTGTGTCACATGAGAGATATATGTAAGGAGTAAAAAAAGGCCGGTGTGTGTGTGTGTGTGTGTTTTTACTGCACATGTGTGAGCAGCAGAAAAAAAACAGGAAATGTTCAACGTGTTACTTCACCACTTTAAATTTAGTGTGTGTGTGTGTGTGTGTGTGTGTGTGTTTCCTGCACACTTCCGAACGCCTCTGAACAAACACGTTGTGAGCGGATGACGACACAAAGAAGCTTTAACAGAGCGGAGAGGAAAGGAAGCAGAGCGCCACTGAGCATGCTCAGTGGCGCTTTAGAGCGAGAGGATGCAAACGAGGCGTGAAGAAAACACACACACACACACACACCCACACACATAAACACACACTTATTGAGATAATAAAGAAAAAATTTGGGGTGTCAGAATTTTGTAAAAAAGTTGAAATTCAGAGATAAAAAGTTAAAATTTTGAGACAAAAAGCCAAAAAAACGAATAAGATAAATATTAAATTTTGAGCTAAAAACTCAAAATTCTGAGAAACAGTCAAAATTTTGCAGAAAAAAATGTCACAATTTTGTTGATAAAAGTCAAAATATTGTGCAAAGTCAAAATCAAGTCGATAAAAGTTGAAATTTTGAGCCAAAGTCAAAATTTCAGGACAAAAAGTTCAACTCATGAGGTAAAATGTTGAAATTTTTATATAAAAAGTCAGTTTTTGAGAAAGTCAAGAATGTAAAAGTTGGACAAAATGTCTAATTTAAGAGATAAAAAGTTGAAATTTTGAGATTAAAATCAAATTTCAGGATAAAAAGTTCAACTAATGAGGTAAAAGGTTGAAAAATTGCCCAACATTTAAAAAAAAAAAAACGAGATTCAAAAAATTTAAATATAATATAAAGGTTCAGATTTAGAGCTGAAAGTTAAAAGTTTAAGGAGAAAGTCCATATTTAAAGATATAAAGTTAAAATAATGAGGTAAAGTTAAAATTTTGAGACAAAAAGTCACAATTTTGCAAAACAAAGTCAAAATCAAGAGATAAAAAGTTGATCAAAGTCAAAATTTCAGGATAAAAGGTTCAACTAATGAGATAAAAAGTTGAAATTCTGTACCGAAAAAGTCTAATTCATGAGGTAAAATATTACAATTTTAAGATAAAAAGTCAGTTTTTGAGAAAGTCAAAGCATCAAAGTTGGGCAAAAATGTCAAATTTAGTTGAAATTTTGAGATTAAAATCAAATTTCAGGATTAATAGTTCAACAAATGTCCAAATTTAAGGATATAAAGTTAGCAAAAAAAAAACATCAAAGTTTGACAGTGAGAGACACAAAGTTGAAATTTGGGGATAAAAGTCAAAATTTCAAGATCAAAAGTTCAACTAATGAGGTAAAAGGTTGAAATTTTGTACCAAAAAGTCCAAGGCATGAGAAAAAAAAAAATTGAAGGATAAAATGTCAGTTTTTGGGGAGTCAGGAACGCAAAAGTTGGGCAAAAATGTCAAATTCAGTTGAAATTTTGAGATAAAAATCAAATTTCAGGATAAAAAGTTCAACTCGAAACATTATGCAATGTCAAAATCAAGTTAATAAAAGTTGAAATCTTGAGCTAAAAGTCAAAATTTCAGGATAAAGGTTCAACTAATGAGATAAAAAGTTGAAATTCTGTACCAGTCTAATTCATGAAGGAAAATATTAAAATTTTAAGATAAATGGTCAGTTTTTGAGAAAGTCAAGAGCATCAAAGTCGGGCAAAAATGTCACAATGAGATCAAAGCAACGGAGTGAGATCAAAGAACAGTATGAGATCAAAGCAATAGAATGAGATCAAAGCAATAGAATAAGATCAAAGCAAAGCAATGAGATCAAAGTAACGGAGTGAGATTGGGATGAGATCAAAGCAATAGAATGAGATCAAAGTAACGAATTGAGATCAAAGCAAATTTTGAGATTAAAATCAAATTTCAGGATTAAAAATTCCACAAATGTCCAAAAAGTTCAACTCAAAATATTATGCAATGTCAAAATCAAGTCGATAAAAGTTGAAATCTTGAGCTAAAAGTCAAAATTTCAGGATAAAAAGGTCAACTAATGAAGTAAAAAGTTAAAATTTTGCATCAAAAAGTGAAACTTATGAGATAAAAACATTTTAATTTCAAGACAACTTCACTTTGTGACCCTGCAGATTTTATCAGGATGTTTTTATGTTGGATGATTTTATTTATTTTTATGTGCTATAAGAATCACAAACCATTGGAACAAATGCAGGAATAAAAGATGCATGAACACAGAGACTAATATTCACTAATGTTTACTAAAGCAGCACTTTACAGACGTTTAAATCCATTACTCTGCTTCCTGTATTGATTTTTAAATCCTGTTATCGTTTTTTAAAACAACCTCAGAGACGTTTGTGGTTCATGAAGCAGGGAGAACATTCACAGAGGAAAATAAAAACATTTCAGGATTCTCTTCCAGCTGCAAATCTTTGGATGATTTTAATATTTAAAGGTAAAAAAATGAGACTTTGTGAGATTTTGTGATTTAATCAAACGTACTCTGACGTCGCTGCCGATCAACATGCTCCAGGACTCGTAGCGTCCTCGGTCCTGTCTGAAGAGCTGGATGGCTTTGAGGAACGACTGCACCTCACACGTCTTCTTCTTCAGGAAATCTGAAAAACACAAGAGAGAAAACACAGCTGGATCCAGGTCTACACACTCCAGGTCTGGGTCTGGGTCTACAGGGTCTACAGAGTCTGGGTCTACGGGGTCTGGGTCTACAGAGTCTGGGTCTACAGAGTCTGGGTCTACGGGGTCTGGGTCTACAGAGTCTGGGTCTACAGGGTCTGGGTCTACAGAGTCTGGGTCTACAGGGTCTGGGTCTACAGAGTCTGGGTATACAGAGTCTGGGTCTGGGTCTACAGAGTCTGGGTCTACAGGGTCTGGGTCTACAGAGTCTGGGTATACAGAGTCTGGGTCTGGGTCTACAGGGTCTGGGTCTACAGAGTCTGGGTCCACAGAGTCTAGGTCTACAGAGTCTGGGTCTACAGGGTCCTGGTTCAGGTCAGGATCTGGGTTTAGGTCTTCATAGCCTCAGACCAGGTCTTGGTCTTGGTCTGGGTCCAAGTTTGGGTGTAACCTTAGTTCTGGTGCCTGTCATTGTCTGAGAGGTCTGAGTCTGTGTCCGGTACTGGTTCTGGTTCTTGACTTGGTTCTGGTGCCTGATGCAGTCTGCAAGGTCTAAGTCTGGGTCTGGTTCTGATTCTGGTTCTGGTCCTTACTTTGTTTTGTAACTGATGCAGTCTGAGTCTGAGTCTGTGTCTGTGACTGTGTCTGGTACTGGTTCTGGTTCTGGTTGTGGTTCCTACATTGGATCTGGTGCCTGATGCAGTCTGAGAGGTCTAATGACCCTTTTCCACTCTACAATTCCAGCTCTACTCTACTCGTCTCTACTGGGTTTGGTTCTTTTCCTCTAGCGCGACTACAGACTCACGGTGGGCGTGGATCTTATAACACAGCTGCGCTAAAGTGCTGCGCAGAAGTGCGTGCATGTTCATCTATAACGCCACACAAACATCATTTTGTACTAACATATGTGCCACCGTGGTCTTTAAAGGAAAAAAAAAAAAGCTTTAAAAAGATTTCATTAAAGTAATACAGCGGCTCAATGCGGGTCGTCATGACAACGGAGGTAAACAACAGCNATCGCTCCTGCACCGACCAACTTTGATTTAATTTAAAAGACTCTTTAAAGCCAACTATCTTTGCTGTTAACTTCTTTTTGGTTTAAAAAGGACTTTTAACTTCTTTAGGAATCATGAAGGAGCATTTTAGGGCTGTATTTTGTCTTCATTCAGTCTGGTTCTGTGCCGTCAGGTTTAAATGTCATTAAAAACCCGTCGCTGACTTATTCCTTTGCCTCTTGTAAGTGATTTGTTCAGAGTCAGAAGCTGCAGAGACGACATTCTCTGACCAATGAGTGACCGGCAGCCCGTCCACGTCACCTTTTAGTATCAGCTTTACTCTCTTAGAACCAGGGTAGAGTAGGTACTAAAAACTGGCGTCTGACGCGTAGTACCGCGCTAATGGAAACACAACACAAACCGAGTAGAGGAGAGTAGAGTAGGGCTGAGACGGGTCAGTGGAAAAGTCTGGTTCTTACCCTGGTTCTGGTGCCTGATGCAGTCTGAGAGGATGTTGAGGAACGTTGATTGTTTTTGTTGCTGTTTGAAGCAGAAGTAAGAATCTCTCCTGTACGGCAAACGCAGGTAAACAGGAAACTGACCCGGCATCCCAGACAGGGGGGGGGCGAAGTCCTCCTTCAGGTCTGCAACACAAAAACACAAAAACAACAACACCTTTAATTAAAAAAAACTTAAAAACAAAAACACCTTTAATTTAAAAAAACACAAAAACAAAAACACCTTTAATTTAAAAAAACTTAAAAACAAAAACACCTTTAATATCTATAAAAACTGGAACCAATAGTCATCTTTAATCCACACATGTCCTCTTCTTATTTTAGTGGTAGAATTATAACAGGGCAGATTTTATGAAATGATGAGAAAAAGTCAAAATTTTTAGATTAAATCTCAGATTTCAATAAAACAGTCCAGATTTTTCAATAAAAGTCAAAATTTTTAGAAAGTAAGGTCAAAAACATGAGAGGAAAAAAGTCAACACTATGAGAAAAAGGCCAAATTTATGAATTTAAAAAATCAAAATTTAGAAAATTATAAAGCAAAACTTTAATTTTGACAGTATTATGAAAAAAGACAAAATTATGAAATTAAGGAAAATTTTATGGAAATACAAAATTATAAAAATTGTAAGATAAAAAGTCAAATCATTTTGGATAAGGTCAAAAGTTTCAGGTAAAAGTCAAAACTTTGAGGTTATTCTGTCAAATTTTGGGATACAAAGTCAAAACTATGATTTAAAAATCCTAATTTATAGATAAAAAGTCAAAGTTTTTTAATTGTAATTTGAAATTTTGACCTCTGACTGGTCCTGGTGCTGGATGTAATGTGCAAGTGTGTCAGTTTTTATATGTTTATATATTTTTTTAAATGGCAGAAATGTTTCCAAAACAATATTTTGTTTGCATTATAGAAAATTTTCACTAAGCGTCAGAAAAGTGTCTGGATGTGATATTTAGAGAAAAGTGACCGTGTCCTACTTTCTCATCACTAAAAGAACTTTTCTGTGCGGGTGAGTGAGCAACGAGGCTCCGCGGTGACAAAAACTCCCACCTGAGCTGCTTTTAGCCTCATTAAACACCTGTGGGCGGAAGTTTATTCTTCAGAATCACACGTCTTCACTTTCTCCTCTCTGGGATTAAAGATTCACGAAGGCGTAAACAAACTAACTGAGTCTGATTTAGGAGCAGAAACACCAGAAACACCAGAAACAACAGAAACAACAGAAACACCAGAAACAGCAGAAACAGGCTGATGTCGTTTTTCTTTAGGTGAATCCTCAGAAAATAAAACAGTCATCAGAGTTATGAGAGCGATTTTATGTAATCGTCGCTTCACGAGCGCGTTTGTGTGCAAACAAAGAAAGAGAAGAGTTACGTAAGACGGTGTTTGTCTGTGAAGGTCACATCACATCAGGAGAAACTTCTCTGCGTTTAAAACGTCCAAGACTGAGGAAAAAAATCTCATTTTATTGTTTTGATCACATTCTAGTATTTTGATCTCACTCTTTTTTTTTATCACAGTCTGTTGCTCTGTTCTTGTTCAATTATCTTAACATCATTTATTGCTTTGTTCTGGTTTCATCCCTTAGATCTTTTTTTTAATTCATTTGAGTTCATTGTGTTGCTTTGATCTCATTCTATTATCCTATTATCTTCATATAATTCTATTCCCATGATGTCATCCAATTATCTAATTCTATTGCTTTGATCTCTTTTCATTGCTTTGATCTCTTTTCATTGCTGTGATCTCATTCCGTTACTTTCGTCTCATTCCGTTGCTTTGATCTCATTCTGTTGCTTTGATCTCATTCTGTGCTTTGATCTCATTCTATTGCTTTGATCTAATTCTGTTACTTTGAACTTGCTCTGTAACTTTGATCTCATTCCTTGACTATGATCTCAATCCGTTACTTAAATCTTATTCTAATGCTTCGATCTCGTTCTACTGCTTTGATCTCATTCCGTTGCTTTGATCTCATTCTATTGCTTTGATCTCATTCTGTTGCTGTGATCTCAATCCGTTGCTTTGATCTCATTCTATTGCTTTGATCTTATTCTATTGCTTTGATCTCATTCTATTGCTTTGGCCTCACTCTGTTACTTTGATCTTATTCTGTTGCTTTGATCTCATACTGTTCTTTGATCTCACTACGTTGCTTTGATCTCAATCCGTTGCTTTGATCTCATTCTATTGCTTTGATCTTATTCTATTGCTTTGATCTCATTCTGTTGCTTTGATTTTATTCCATTATTTTGATCTTCTCTACTTTGAGCTCACTCATCATGTGATTTCAACTTAAAGTTTCACAGATTAGTTGATAAGATGATTTGGCGCTTTATAAATTAAGATTGAACGAATGATTGATAGATAAAGATACAATCTCATCATCATGTTTCAAGTCAAGTCATGAAGTTATTACGTAAATAATTGTCTCATTTAGAGTTGCACAATCCAGGAAGTCGTGTCAGAATAAGGGCGGGGCTTATTGTGATTGACACTCTGACATGGACCAAACAAAACTTTCATGTTCAGTCTCTAAACTTGCGCTTTAGGGTTGAAAATTAAAACTGTGAACATATTTGTAAGAGGCGTCACTCACTGGGTTCGTCAGGAAAACACTTGTCCACCATGGCCATGTACTTCTCCTCTGTGGTCAGAACAGTGCCCCCTGTAGGCAGCAGCGTCTGCCGCGGAGGAACACCTTTAACAAAAGTCTGAGGAAATGAAACAAAATTTATTCTTAATGGAAAACAACAAAAATGACGTGATTAACGTGTTTTTTTGTTTATAAAATCAGCTGACGGTGCAGTTTCCCCGCTCACCTCCAGGCTGTCGTGACACTCGAGGCAGTAGTTGGCTCTCACCACCACGTACCGTTCCTTCCACTTTCTGGTTTCGTCGAAGAACAGGATCAGGTCTTCGTACAGCACCGTTGCTGCTTCAGGTGACTCCTGAAACACAACAAACATCGTGAACAAAAGTGCGAAAAAAAAAAAACTCTTCTGCTGCGTCCACGTCCAAAGTTCAGCAAAAAAAAATTCCTGATCCTCAGGGTTTTATTTCTTCAAGGTTTGATTCTACAGTTTCTTCATAATAAAACTTCATCAGTATAACGGTAAAACATTTATTGATTGTTTCCTCGTGATGCTACAAAGTGGGAGCCTTTACAACATGAAAAGAAATGGTCCAAACATTGAGCTTTGTGGGACTCCGTAATTTACCCTGGAGTATGCAAGGGATTTATAATTAACATTAACAAACACAAACCTTGCCCTGACCTTGTGAAGCATGGACCTTCCAATGTCTGCAAGGACCTTGAACACACCTTGAAATGTCTGTGCCTTACAGTGCGCAGACCTTTTGATGGGTTCCTCGCAAAGTTTGTGCCAACCTTGCTGAACTTGCTTGGACACTGCACAGACTTTTCATGGACCTTGTTGGGAATTGATGGACCATATTGAACTTTGTTGGACCTTACTGGACCTTGTATGGTCTTTGTCGGACTTGCTGACCTCGTTAGACCTTGTTCGACTTTGTTGGACCTTGTTGGACCTTATCGGACCTTTTTGGACCTTGGATGAATTTGTTGGACTTTGTTGGACCTTGTTGGACCTTGCATGGATTTTTTTGGACTCTTTGACCTTGTTGGACCTTGTTGGACCTTTTCCGACCTTGCATGGATTTTGTTGGACTTTACTGGACCTTGTTGGACCTTGCATGGACCAAATGGGACCTTGTTGGACCTTCCTGACTTTCCTGACCTTACATGGACCTTGTTGGACTTGTTGGACCTTGTTGGACCTTGCATGGACCTAATTGGACCTTGTTGGACCTTCCTGACCTTCCTGCATATTGGACCTTGATGGACCTTTGTTGAACATGTTGGACCTTGTTGGATCTTATTGGATCTCTTTGGACCTCTTTGGACCTTGCTGACCTTATTGGACCTCTTTGGACCTTATTGGACCTCTTTGGACCTTGCTGACCTTGCGTGGACCTTGCGTGGACCTTGTTACACCTTGTTGGACCTTGCTGACCTTGTTGGACCATGTTGGACCTTGTTGGATCTTATTGGACCTCTTTGGACCTCTTTGGACCTCTTTGGACCTTGCTGACCTTGCGTGGACCTTGCGTGGACCTTGTTACACCTTGTTGGACCTTGCTGACCTTGTTGGACCATGTTGGACCTTGTTGGATCTTATTGGACCTCTTTGGACCTCTTTGGACCTCTTTGGACCTTGCTGACCTTGCGTGGACCTTGTTACACCTTGTTGGACCTTGAGACCTTGTTGGACCTTGTTGGACCTTGTTGAACTTTACTGGGCCTTTTGGACCTTGTTGGACCTTTTTGGACCTTGCATGGACCTTGTTGGACCTTTTTGGACATTGTTGGACATGTTGGACTTTACTGGACCTTGTTGGACCTTGCATGGACCTAATTGGACCTTGTTGGACCTTTCTGACCTTTCTGACCTTATTGGACCTTGTTGGACCTTCGTTGGACCTTGTTGGACCTTGTTGGACCTTGTTGGACCCTCCTGAGCTTTCTGCCCTTATTGGACCTTGTTGGACCTTCCTGACCTTTCTGCCCTTATTGGACCTTGTTGCATCTTGCATGGACCTTGCATGGTCCGTATTGGACCTTGCTGGACCTTCATTGGACCTTGTTGGACCTTGTTGGTCCTTGTTGGATCTTATTGGACCTTTTTGGACCTTGCTGACCTTGATGGACCTTGCATCAAGCTTAACTGTGCCGTGACACCCCCTTTCCCCCCTCCCACATGTGCAAGTCTTTGAGTATTTTGTTGTAATTGTTAATAATGAGGTGTTTTTTTTCCCAAACAACGTAATTTATTGAATGTTTGCCTCCAGGGATAACCTTTAATTGCTGCAAAAAATCTTTCACACTTAACATCACTGACTCTAACCCAGACATTAGATCCAGCCTTTAAGTCTAACTTCTCACAAATATTTTCTGATCATCAGTTTTTAATTGTTAAACTTGGTTTGTATTATAGGACAGAGGAAGCTTTGTTCAGTCACAGGCTGATAAATTATCCGTCTCCACCCGTCGTCAGCTGTTAGTCCTGGTTCAGTCTCTATAAACCAAGAGAAACCTGACACCTGCAGCCTCTTTGTCCGTCTCCTGCCTGAGTCCAGGTTATAAACACACCTGTAAAGTTTCCTGATGGATCCAGATCTCCTGTTTGATTTACCTGTTTGTAAAGACACCATGAACCTGCAAACATTAAACATCCTCACCCTCTGTTTGAGCAGCTGCGTCATCTTCTCTTTCTGCGGCTCCAGATCCTCCTCCACCTGAGCGAGCCGGGCCACCGAGAACTGCTTCCTGTAGTAGGGACTGAACTCCTTCAGCTCGGCCTCGGCCTGGCCTGCAGAAACAAAGACGGGCGGGAGATTTATCAGTCTCGGTCTGAGCATTCAGGGAGGCTTTTCTGCTCAGATTTCAGTCGGACAACAATAAAAGAAGCTGCTCTGCTGGAGGAACATGTTGATACAGGTAAAGACTGAAATACGAACCAGGAAGTTCAGTCTGAACGCTTTTCCAGAACAATAGCAGGTACTCACGGCACAAAAACTCCCAGACCTGACGAATACACTCTTAGGGCCTGATCTACCAACAGTTTGCGTGTACAAAAACTCGTGCAAATAAAAACATATTTCTGAGAGAAGAATTATGTTTTCTAACAGATTTCAGTAGTTGACCAACATTTCAAAGTTTTTAGGTTCATTATTTTTTAGTATTTTTAATTTGAGCACCCAAAAATGTCAGGTGGTGCAACCAAATATATGAAAATATATTTATATGTTCCTGTTATTTTTTCTGTGTGAAATTATTGGCAAGTATCTCTCAAGTGTCTGGAGTGACTCATACATTTTCATTTTGTGTGTTTCATTTCTTTTATTTTTTGAATAAGATGNAAGCATAAAATAATGCCACTGTATTTTTAATTTCCATTTACAATAACTGACATTCAATTTTTAGAGTTTAATTACTGTGGATACTTGTCAGGACGGTTGCACCACCTGACATTTTGGGGGTTTGAGGAACCAAAACACAAAAAAACATGTTATATTTTAATAGTTTAAAGATGTGTTCAAATAACACAGGTTTCATAGAATAAAGAAATACATGTGATGAAATACTCAATTCATGATGGAAGGAAATATTGCACTCAGACACAAAAAAGGGACGTCACCTCATTGACCCATTTATAAAGGCAGGTGCAAACTGGAACAGCGTTATGCACAAACAGCAATGGTCCAACAGAAGAAACTACAGACAAATGTTGAGGCATTTCCACTGAACCCAAGAGCTCTAAAAAACTCTTGCAATGAAACAAAACTCTTTCTCGCTCTCTGCGCGTAACAAGTTGGCACAGATCCTATGAGCTTGGTCATAAAATTCAAAATAAATTGTTGAAAAACAGCATTGGTTTTTTAGTTTTATTGCTCTTAAATGTTAACTAAGGATATGGACTCTGACGTCCACATACATCATTAACAACAGCAACGTTCATCAAAATGACAGTTCAGCTCTCGAAACAGTGATTCCCAACCTGTGGGTCGGGGCCCCCTGTTGGGCCGTGAAGGTATTGCAAGTGGGCCGCCAAATTATTTCCAAAAAAGTCTGAGTTTAGTGGAGTGTAATTATGTGAAGATCCAAATATACCGAATAAAGTTTTGAATGTTTAAAATCAGTTACAAACTCGGTTAGGAAATTAAAGATGTTCAGATATTCATATCTAAGAAGTTAGTGGCCAATAGGTGAGACAATTTAAACTTTACAACGACCTAATATGTGATAAAACCCAAAGTGTAATAACTTGTCAAAAATTTAATTTACTGTTTTATATTGCATTATATTGTATTGCTTGTTTTATATCTGTTTTAGTCATTTTTAATGCACTTATTCTTGTAAGGTGACCTTGAGTGCCATGAAAGGCGCCCCTAAATAAAATGTATTATTATTATTATTATTATTATTATTATTATTATTATTAAAAATGTAACAAAGGTGCTGAACCCGAAATGCAACAAAAAGAATGTATTAGAAGTTAAAATATAATAACTGACTTAAACTGTAACAAATTGTTATATTTTGGATAAAAAATTATTTTGTTTTGGGCTCAGAGTCGGTTACATTATCAACCAGTTATTATTTATGGGGCTTTATTACATTTTTGGTCGTTGTGACAATTTATATCCGCCGTACTTATTGGGTCGGAGGTGGACCGCAAACATTTTTGGACCCAAAGCTGGAAAAGGTTGGTAACCACTGTTTTAAAATGATTGTGGTATCCATGGTTACCACCACTTACAGTTCTCCTTCATTCTTCACCATTCAGCAGATTGAATGTTGAGATTTTATTCAAGTTGTGAGCAATTCTAGTCCATGAAAGGTGCATTTGTATTTGATTAAAAACTTGAGAAATATGGCTTTTATGGCTGAATGAATCATTCACAGCATCAGTGAGTGAATCATGATGGATCCAGAAAAAAAACTACAGGTGGATTTCAAGCTGGACAGGGACAGAAGAGTGAGTCAAATCCAAGGAAGTCCATCTGGATCTGCAACAAGAGGCTGCTGTCGACAATTCACCGACTGAACATGAAGAGAAACATCAACGACAAGAACAAACTCTGTGTTTTCAGGCTTTAGCTGAGCTCAAAGAAGCTTCAAAGCCTGAGTTTCTCTCTCCTCTGAGCTTCATCAGCCTACGACTCCTGGCAGAGCGAGCAGAGATTACCGCCAGCGAGGGAAACTGTCTGATTCTCTTCCTGTCGCTGAGGGATTCAGTTACTTAGGAGGAAAAAAAACAAAACAAAGAAGGAGAAAAGCTGCATCAGCATGAGGAGAAAGTTTCCTGTGAACCACATCACACTGAGCGAGGACAGAGATTGGTTAAATGAGTGTTTACTCTGCTCCACATCCACAAAGCGTTTCAGGTGATTGTTGCTGCTCTTAAAGGACGAGCGTGTCCTAGCGTGCGGCGGCGGCGGCTAATGTCGGGTTCATGCTCTGTTATTATCTCCGTGAGAAGCCGCAGGATGTGTAGCAGCTCAGGTGACACAGTGAGAGGTGGAAGCTCCCGTGAGGCTAAATCTTGACCTCTTTGTTTTTTTTCCTGCGCCCTGAACAATGCAGCGCGTTGAGAGTTAGCGCCGTCCGTTCGGCTAATCACCGTGGACATCCTGGTCTCCATGGAAACCTCCAGAGAAAAAAGCTCCGTTTCAGAAGTATCATCCTCCAAACTCTGCTCTGGCTCCTGTCTCTTTAAGAATTGATGTTAAAGTTTCTTTTTTTTCTAGTTTTTAAAGCTCTACACGGCCTTTATGTTGCAGCTCCATCAATGAGGTTCTAGAATGTTCAACATGAAGGTCAGAGAACTTTCTGCCCTTGATGATGTCACAACATTCCGGAACTGAGAGCTTTCTGCCCTTGATGATGTCACAACGTGAAGGCCAGAGAGCTTTCTGCCCTTGATGATGTCACAACATTCCGGAACTGAGAGCTTTCTGCCCTTGATGATGTCACAGCATTCCGGAACTGAGAGCTTTCTGCCCTTGATGATGTCACAGCATTCCGGAACTGAGAGCTTTCTGCCCCTTGATGTTGTCACAACATTCCGGAACTCTCTGAGCGTAGTGAAAGGGGAATAAAGATCCTTAGCTTTATTTTTTTTTTTTTTATCAGCTCTAACTTCTTTATGAAAATCACTGATTACATTTGAACAACATTTATTTTAATCTTATTTCTATCTACGGTCGTTGCCAAGTTTGATGTGTCAACACAATAAATAATGATTTGTTTTGTTTCCTGGTTACTGTCCACACCCACACTAACTGAGAGATAGTAACAGGGACAATTAATTTTTTAACATATTAATTTAATTCAATTTAACCCTCTGATGCATGAATTATAAAAGCCAGTGTCTGGATTTTTCCTTTGAGTGTTTTTATTTGTTGTAAGGCATGAAAAAAAAGTTTTCAATTTTTTTTCTTCAAATATTTGTAACAGAACATTCAAGATAAAATAGAGTGAAATTAATGTAAACAACTATTTTTTTGTTTGACTTCCTTTCTTTTTTGGGGGGGGGAATAATCTTTTTTTAATGCTTTGCGAAACATTTTGACTCTCTGTCATCCATTTTAACACATAATAATTTATAGTTATTACGCTGTTTTACCTTCAAATGTTTGTGTATAACTTAAAAAAAAAAATTAAAGTTTGGAAAAAGAATTGAAAACATTTTTTCAGGCCCTAAGAAGAATAAAAATATCCTGACACAGGCTAATATGAATTTCCACCACATGAACTATTAAACATAGCCCTGAGTTCTACTGTTGTTTTTCTTCCATTTGATCTCACCACACGTTTAAGTGATCGCCGATCACCATCATTCAGGATTTTTTTCCCCCCACATTTCTTCCTGGAAGACGATGGGTCCCCACTATCCTTCCAGATTTTAATAAAGAGTTGGACACTTCTTAACCCAATTTTAGTCGTTTCTGCATCAATCTCCTTAGATCAGTGGTTCCCAACCTTTTCAAACTCAGGGCCCACTTCTACGTCTCAAAAATGTTTGCAGCCCGCATCCAACCCAAAAAGCACAGAGGATATAAAACGCCTCATCAGAACCCATTTTGTAACAATGAACCCAAAATTGAATAAAACCCAAAACGTAATAACTGGTCGACAATGTAACAGATTCGGAGCCCAAAACAAATCACTGTTTGCCAAAAAAGCGACAACTTGTTACATTTTGAGTTAGTTATTACATTGTGGGTTTTATTACATAGTTTTTATTTCATATTGGGTAATTGCTACGTTTCGGGTCATGTTACCTATTGGCCACTAACATACCTTCTAAATTTCTATATATAAATAGCTGAACATTTTTAATACCCTGACCGAGCTTGTAACTGAGTTTTAACATTTGAAACATTCTGTTCATTTGTATCTTTCTTTATTCATTTATATCTTGTATCTTTATTTAATTACACTCCACTAAAATTAAACTATTTCGGAAGTGATTTGGCGGCCCACTTGCAATACCTTCATGGCCCGCCAGGGGGCCGCGACCCACAGGTTGGGAATCACTGTAGTTTAGGCTGTTTTCCAAACCGTCTACTACCTACTACTGTAGTATGTAGTGCGACTGTTTTGTTGGACCTGTTTAGTCGTATACTACTCTGGATTTCAGGAAGTGGAGCTGATGGTTTTTTTTCTAATGTTTAATTTCATCATAAATAAATCCATGAGAACATTTGGCATTTCAGTCATTAATTCACCACATCAATCAGTGGAGAAGTTACAGGAGCAATAAAAGTAGATAAGTTAAATTAGATGTTAATGAGATACAAAGGAAAATAAATAAATGAAATTAAGCATGTGAAGGAAGTTGTAATTTTTTTTGAGAATTGTTATGGTTTTTTCATTATTTTAGTGGTTCAAGGAACATTTTTAATTCATTTAGAAAAACAACAAATTCAGGGAGAGATAAAAGTCCAGATTTTATCACATTTGTAAAGGTATAAAAGTTTATTACAGCAAAATCACCATATTTGATTTTTACTCTTGCACCAAAAGTTATCGTGTATTGAAAATAAATCTGAAACCAACTGAGTTTTTATTTTTCCAGCTGGTGTAAAAACTGCGTCCTCATTACCCACGTAGGCTGTTAGTGTAAAATAAAAAGTGATAAATGATTTAGGGGCTTTTATGAATTTGGTAAAAGTAAACAGCTCTTTCATGATGAAGTGAGCAGATTTACCGCTGTTTCTTTCCTGTCACTTCACTTTTATCTCTGGGACCGTTTCACATTTTTGTTGTTGTGTAGTAGTTGAGCTGATTTATTCCAGTAGGTGTCAGTAATTCACCTCAACCTGAGCGCCCCCAAACTGACAAACGCCATTAGCGCCGTGCATTGTGGGAAACAGTACGCCAGGTAGACTGGTCCGTTACAGACTGAGAAATTTTCCCGGATCAGTAGAAACATCCGGGAACTTGTAGTTTACTACAGATCTACCAAGTTTTCACAAACTGATACTACAAACTGAATTTCAGCCGAAGTAGTAGGAGGTTTGGAAAACAGCCGATGTTTTCTCTGCTTGATGCCAATGATTTGACCCTTCTCAAACAGACTAACATATTTTCCACGACCACGGGATGTGTCTTTCCACATGGTTGTTTAGAAAATGAGAAGCAACTCATTGCACCAGTTGGGGTTAAATAACTTGTTGTCAGTCATGCAGTAATTATCCAATAGGAGGCTCGTACCTATTTGCTTAGTTAAATCCAGGTGGAGACTTTTTTTTTGGCCAGGCCGTGTACTTCAGTGATCTTAGTCAGGATAGTTTATGTAACCGTGAGCTCAGAGAAGTAAACTGAAGCCTGTTTTTCTTCTTCTTCTTCTGCTCAGTCAGGCTTGAGGTTTAAGCTTCACCCAGTAAAAGGAAGTTGTGAGTCACTCAGGAAGGATCGTAAAAGCTGCAGGTTTCCCCTGACAGCAGTTTATGTTTTTACGCTGAAACATAAATGAGAGATGAGGTCGTTTTGGTCCAGAATCGCTGCTTTGCTGCTCTGCTGTTTATTCTAAATATCTGTTCAACGCAAACAGAGGAAACATTCAAACACGACCTTTAGAAGACAACAAGTGCATCACTGCTTCTTAGAGAGCGATTTAGCTTTTAGCAGAGGAGTGAAGTGAAGAACTTCCTGTGTAAATTATTCAGCACATGCAGAACACTCAGTCTCATTTTTTAAAGCTGCAGCCAAATAAAAAGAGGAAGAGACTTTTTCTGAGCGATGTCATCAGACTCGTTTAATAAAAAATTTCACCATGCAGGAAAGACAAATTTCTGCTTTTTCAGCGCTTTAGTTTGTTTGTGTTTTTGTGTTTTTTGCAGCAGCAGTAACCATCATTTCAAGGAACTTCTACTTAAAGGAACCACATGTTTCCTGAGTTTCCCCCAAAAGTCTGAAGTTTGGTGTAAATTAGTGAGTCCCAACCACAGCGACTCTTTTTGTTCTGTGTTTCCTTTTTTGTTTTTCCGGGAGGGGGTTGATGTAAATGTTAAAACTTAGTTACGTTTAAGAGATAATTAAAATTTTCCAATATTTCTATTTGAAAAACATACCCTGAGAAGTCATGGTAGAGCCCAATATGGGACAATGACCAAAAATATGATTAAATAAAAAGTTTTAACACCCAAAATGTAGTAACTAGGAAACTATTTGTTACATTTTTGACCAATTATTACAATTTCTTTAGTTACATTTTTGGTCATTGTTACAAATCAGGGTCTGACAAGACTACAGGGGTGTGTACTGAATGTGATACTTTAATAGATATTGAACAAATTCCTTCAGTGGTATCAAATACCAATTACACACAAAAAAATCTAACTGTACCATGTTTCAGTACCTAAACTCAATGTTTTCACTATGAGACAAATTCAAAACATTTTTTAAAAAGTACAGAAGTTACAAACTAATCAAATACAAGCACAAAATTCTTCATCAATCTCAACATTTAAATGATAAGAATCCGTGCAACTTTTGATTCTCCATTCATTGCAATGGGCCAAAAGTTTTCAGAAAATTCAGAATATTTAAAAAATTAGAAAAATTACAGATAAACCAAATACAAGCACACCATTCTTCATCAATCCCAAATTAAAATGATTAGAATCCGTGCAACTTTTGATTCTCCATTCACTGCAATGGGCCAAAAGTTTTCAGAAAATTCAGAATATTTAAAAAATTAGAACAATTACAGATAAACCAAATTCAAGCACACCATTCTTCATCAATCCCAACATTTAAATGATTAGAATCCGTGCAACTTTTGATTCTCCATTCATTGCAATGGGCCAAAAGTTTTCAGAAAATTCAGAATTTTTAAAAAATTAGAAAAATTACAGATAAACCAAATACAATCACACCATTCTTCATCAATCCCAACATTTTAATGATTAGAATTCGTGCAACTTTTGATTCTCCATTCATTGCAATGGGCCAAAAGTTTTCAGAAAATTCAGAATATTCAAAAAATTAGAAAAATTACAGATAAACCAAATACAAGCACACCATTCTTCATCAATTTCAACATTTAAATGATAAGAATCCGTGCAACTTTTGATTCTTCCTTCATTGCAATGGGCCAAAAGTTTTCAGAAAATTCAGAATATAAAAAAAATAAGAAAAATTACAGATAAACCAAATACAATCACACCATTCTTCATCAATCCCAACATTTTAATGATTAGAATTCGTGCAACTTTTGATTCTCCATTCATCGCAATGGGCCAAAAATTTTCAGAAAATTCAGAATATTTAAAAAATTAGAAAAATTACAGATAAACCAAATACAAGCACACCATTCGTCATCAATCTCAACATTTAAATGATTAGAATCCGTGCCACTTTTGATTCTCCATTCATTGCAATGGGCCAAAAGTTTTCAGAATATTAAAAAAATTTGAAAAATTACAGATAAACCAAATACAAGCACACCATTCTTCATCAATCCCAACATTTAAATGATTAGAATCAGTGCAACTTTTGATTCTCCATTCATTGCAATGGGCCAAAAGTTTTCAGAAAATTCAGAATGTTTAAAAAATTAGAAAAATTACAGATAAACCAAATACAAGCACACCATTCTTCATCAATCCCAATATTTAAATGATTAGAATCCGTGCAACTTTTGATTCTCCATTCATTGCAATGGGCCAAAAGTTTTCAGAAAATTCAGAATATTTAAAAAAGTAGAAAAATTACAGATAAACCAAATACAAGCACACCATTCCTCATCAATCCCAACATTTAAATGATTAGAATCCGTGCAACTTTTGATTCTCCATTCATTGCAACGGGCCAATAGTTTTCAAAAAATTCAGAACATTTAAAAAAATTAGAAAAATTACAGAAAAACCAAATACAAGCCAACCATTCTTCATCAATCCCAACATTTAAATGATAAGAATCCGTGCATTTTTTGATTCTCCATTCATTGCAATGGGCCAAAAGTTTTCAGAAAATTCAGAATATTTAAAAAAATTAGAAAAATTACAGATAAACCAAATACAAGCACACCAATCTTCATCAATCCCAACATTTAAATGATTAGAATCCGTGCATTTTTTGATTCTCCATTCATTGCAACGGGCCAAAAATTTTCAGAAAATTCAGAATATTTAAAAAATTAGAAAAATTACAGATAAACCAAATACAAGCAAACCATTCTTCATCAATCCCAACATTTAAATGATTAGAATCCGTGCAACTTTTGATTCTCCATTCATTGCAATGGGCCAAAAGTTTTCAGAATATTTAAAAAATTAGAAAAATTACAGAAACCAAATACCAGCACACCATTCTTCATCAATCCCAACATTTAAATGATTAGAATCCGTGCACCTTTTGATTCTCCATTCATTGCAATGGGCCAAAAGTTTTCAGAAAATTCAGAATATTTAAAAAAATTAGAAAAATTACAGATAAACCAAATACAAGCACACCATTCGTCATCAATCTCAACATTTAAATGATCAGAATCCGTGCAACTTTTGATTCTCCATTCATTGCAAAGGGCCAAAAGTTTTCAAAAAATTCAGAATTTTTAAAAAATTAGACAAATTACCGATAAACCAAATACAAGCACACCATTCTTCATCAATCCCAACATTTAAATGATAAGATTCCGTGCAACTTTTGATTCTCCATTCATTGCAATGGGCCAAAAGTTTTCAGAAAATTCAGAATGTTTTAAAAAATGAGAAATATTACAGATAAACCAAATACAAGCCCACCATTCTTCATCAATCTCAACATTTAAATGATTAGATTCCGTGCAACTTTTGATTCTCCATTCATTGCAATGGGCCAAAAGTTTTCAGAAAATTTAGAATATTTAAAAATTTAGAAAAATTATGGATAAACTAAATACAAGCACACCATTCTTCAGCAATCCCAACATTTAAATGATAAGAATCTGTGCAACATTTGATTCTCCATTCATTGCAATGGGCCAAAAGTTTTCAGAAAATTCAGAATATTAAAAAAATTTGAAAAATTACAGATAAACCAAATACAAGCACACCATTCTTCATCAATCCCAACATTTAAATGATTAGAATCAGTGCAACTTTTGATTCTCCATTCATTGCAATGGGCCAAAAGTTTTCAGGAAATTCAGAATATTTAAAAAATTAGAAAAATTACAGATAAACCAAATACAAGCACACCATTCTTCATCAATCCCAACATTTAAATGATTAGAATCCGTGCAACTTTTTATTCTCCATTCATTGCAATGGGCCAAAAGTTTTCAGGAAATTCAGAATATTTAAAAAATTGGAAAAATTACAGATAAACCAAATACAAGCACACCATTCTTCATCAATCCCAACATTTTACCTTTGAATGATCAGAATTGGGGCATTTTACTTTGAGGAGTAGCGGTACAAAAAGAAATGGGCGGGAGAACTATTACTTACACTTGTTGAACTATGAGTAATGTTTAAGAAATATTTTTGCATTGATGCATATGAACACTACATAGCAAATGTTTGAACAATGGCCAAATGTATATCTTTATTTTTAGTATTTTTAAAATAGCCTATTCAAAAGCTTTGTACTAAACTAAATTTAGATCCTTGTTCCTGCAGTTGAAAAAGCAACTTAAACGATACGATCTCTTTCTGAAACTTTCAGATGAAGAAAGACGACAGAGAATCAGGAAACAGAAACAGCAGGAAGAGCGTGGAGACAGATGTTATCACCTTTAAAACTCTTAAATAGATTTGCATGAGAGATCATTTTGATTCAGCATTTCATAAAAAACCTGAATTTGAATTTAAAAAAAAAAACAGTTACGATTCAGTCTCTGCTGCTCTGTTTTGTTTTGTTTTTCAGGGACACTTCATATTAATCAGCCACACTGTTCATGAGCCATCTGCCTGTTTCTCATTTGTCGTCCTCTGGCATCGTAAAAACACCGACTCCATCTGATTATTCTGCAAAGTGGTGAGAGCAGATTGTGAGGACGTTATATAAAAGCAATCAAAAGGGAGAAAATGAGCCGTAAAAGCAGCGTAAATGGTTCATGTGGAGCTAATGAACCGCAGCAGAGTGAATGTCACACACACACAAACACACACGCTGTGGTTTTTTATGAAATGTTTGCACACACTCCTCTTATAGCTGTAATGAAATGCCCACAGTTAGAGAGAGTAGAGGCAGAGATGTTGGTATTTTGAGTCTCATCTCTGTGAAATATTCTGAGTATCGAGGTCACGTCAGCTGAACAGGAGCAGCTTCGAACAACGAGCGTGAAAAATATCAACGTGTTGCAGAAAAGGAAGTCAGCAAAAAAACAAACAACCAGACGTGTCTGTGGTTTTCACGATGCCCTTTGTTTCTTACTTTCTTAAAACACTTCTCATCGAAAGCTTAAGGTTTGAAAAACTGCACAAATTCACATTTTTCACTGATGAATCTTGAAAAAGATCAATGTAGAGCAGGGGTCTTCAATTAAAATTTGAAGAGGTCCAGTTAGACGAAATATCTTAAAGCAAAGGTCCGTAAGATAATGATGTTCAGCGTGGTTTATATTCAAGTACAAGATCTACATGTAATCAATACACAGCTATAAAAATCAAATGATTTCAATGCAATTTAAAAGCTTTTTGACATAAATTATTGTTACATAACATAGAACTGAAGCAATATGTGCAACTGCAGGTGTACATAATGATCTTTCTTCATTTGATTAAAAAAAAAAGTACCTACATTTTATTTTATCATTATTATTTTTGCTTTGCTTACTGTGAGAATTGAGCTCTAACTTGTCCTGACAATATTTTAAATTTAGGCTTGAATGAAGTCGAGATGAGATATAAGAGAGTGATAAAACTGTTAGGTTGAGATTTAACCTGTGAGATCATGAGTTAACATGTGAAACAGGGAAAGGGAAATTCCAGCTATTGCTCCCTTTTCTCTAGTTTTCTGGAATCACACACTTAATTTAAACATTTATTTTCAAAATGTTCACATTTTATTGATAGCCTCTTATTTGAAATGCATCCCTACTTTTTTATTTAATAAAAGAACATTATGTTTACCCGTATTCATTCAGTTTTATGTTATGACACAATAAATGATGTTAAAAAGCTTTTAACTTGCTCTGAAATAATTAGAATTGATAGTTGTGTATTGATTACATACAGATCTTGATATTTGAATAAACCACACTGGAAATTATTATCTTCCAGATCTTTGCTTTAAGAAAAGGTAAATGAGTGACCCAGGTGGTCATACTGGGCTTTGAGTCTTTTAGTTTTCTGTGCTTTCACTTCAGAGTTTGTTTGTTCAAAACGTTTATGTTTCGTCTCCTGGCGTTTCATGTTGGAACTTTTATTAAGTGCCACAGTTTCTGAACATATGAGACACAGGTTTAGTTCTCTCAGTGGGAAGAATGAACAGAAATGAGTCCGTCCATTCTGGATTAAATGCTCTATATTTGCTGTTAGCTTTTCTTTTTAGACAGTTAAGTCCTTACTTTTCCTCTAACTTTCTCCAGTGTAATCACCTCTAACTCTCACTTTCTACGTCTCACTCGTCCGTTTCTTAACTTTCTCCAGCGAAGTCGCCTCTAACTCTCTTCTTTTCTTCAGCGCTGTCACTTCTGTACTGTACTGTCTGGTTCGCGGCACTGAATGCACACACATGATTGGCTGAAAAGTATCACATGGGATGTCTAAACTCGCATGCAATTGGTCTGTGCCTTTCGTCACCCGCTACCGTAAAGACTGCAAAAGCTGCACCAGTCAGAATAGAAGCGCCCAGACGGACTTGGAAACGTGGTGATGCCTGATATATAATATATATAATATGGGAATATGGTTTGCATGTAAACATAGTAACTGTCTCACTGGCGTCTCTTCTCGTAATCTGTGCTGATCTCTCGTCCAAAGAGAGCACCGCTGCCACCTACAGGATGGGCTCAGTTTGTCAGCGCACTGGTTTACAAATTTAAAAAAGACATTGGGCCTCATTCACGAATAAATGCGTAGAAATGTTCTTACTCCCCGCACGAAATGAGAAAATACACAAAATCACCGTCGGATTCATGACACGTGTGCAGCAGCTGTTTCTGTTCGCTCCAGCGTATATTAGTGAATCAGAATCATTCTAAATCCACAGGCGCGTTCCTGCATCCTGAAATTAACATAAACCACGCCCCAATTCATCCATATAAGGACATCTGTTCAGAGGTTCAGGAGGAGGAGCAGTCTTCCTTTAGGTCCTCATCATCAGCGTCAACCTCAACCTAAAATTTTGGCCTAAATCTCATTAAAAAAATGACTTTTATCTCAAATTTTTGTCCTCTTCCTCATTATTTTGACTTTTTGTGACAAAAATTTTGACTTTTTAACCTAAATTTTGGTTCCATTTTCAAGATTTCAAAATTTTTGCCATATAATCTCAAAACTTTCACTTTTTATNCGTCGGATTCATGACACGTGTGCAGCAGCTGTTTCTGTTCGCTCCAGCGTATATTAGTGAATCAGAATCATTCTAAATCCACAGGCGCGTTCCTGCATCCTGAAATTAACATAAACCACGCCCCAATTCATCCATATAAGGACATCTGTTCAGAGGTTCAGGAGGAGGAGCAGTCTTCCTTTAGGTCCTCATCATCAGCGTCAACCTCAACCTAAAATTTTGGCCTAAATCTCATTAAAAAAATGACTTTTATCTCAAATTTTTGTCCTCTTCCTCATTATTTTGACTTTTTGTGACAAAAATTTTGACTTTTTAACCTAAATTTTGGTTCCATTTTCAAGATTTCAAAATTTTTGCCATATAATCTCAAAACTTTCACTTTTTATTTCAGAATTGTAACTGAAATGATCAAACTTTACCGTAAAGACTTTAATATTGACTATTTTATATCTCACTACTTTGACTTTTTCCTATATTTTTCCCTCTGTTATCTCAAAATTTTATGTTATCATCTTACAATTGCAACATTTTATCCCCAAATGTTGACATTATGTTTTTTTAAATGTGACTTATGGGCTTCCATAATGATAAAGCCTCATCACATGCTTCAATAAAAAGAATATATTTCTCTCATGCATTGATAATAAAATGCCTAAAAATCTTATTTAAAGTTGAATGTATATTTTAAGGCATTAAAATTTACAGCTGACACTCAAGTTACAGCCTCAAAGACAGTTCACAGTTTTTTAAAAGTGCATTTAAGCTTTGATATTGCACGTAAACCTTCAGTAGATCAGACTGAGATTTTATTTCTCTCTGGTTTCTGTGACATTTGAGCTGAAGATTTCTGAATATTTTCTGAAGAACCTGCAGCCGTGAGGCAGAGATGAGTCTGTTTGTCAGTTTCTCTGCAGACGTGGTCAAAGTGACTCATGTTCCAACATCATTAGACACAGAAACAGAGCTGTGATCTGTTCATGACACACTCATGACTCTGTGTGTGTGTGTGTGTGTGTGTGTGTGTGTGTGTGTTTGTGTGTGTGTTCATGTGTCAGATTCTGGATGTTTCCTCTGGAGATGGAGCCACGTTGGCCTCGTGTGTGTGAGCTGTGAATCAGTCAGTGATCATCAGGAGGTCAGGGCTGATTATTTATCCAACAACAACAACAACAACAATAACAAAAGTGAATAAACTCAGTTTCAGTAACAGCTGCACTTATCAAAACATCAGAGGAAAAATCTGAACATACACGGGTCAATGACATGACGTCCCTTTTTTTGTGTCTGAGTGCAATATTTCCTTCCATCATGAATTGAGTATTTCATCACATGTATTTCTTTATTCTATGAAACCTGTGTTATTTGAACACATCTTTAAACTATTAAAATATAACATGTTTTTTTGTGTTTTGGTTCCTCAAACCCCCAAAATGTCAGGTGGTGCAACCGTCCTGACAAGTATCCACAGTAATTAAACTCTAAAAATTGAATGTCAGTTATTGTAAATGGAAATTAAAAATACAGTGGCATTATTTTATGCTTGAACCTTTTTAAATAAAACATTCTTTGCAAATAAAAAGAATTTTAAAGCTGTTGAGAAATGTCAAAAACTTTTGTCCCGTAATTTTCACCTTGTCAAATGTCAGGGTGGTGCAACCGTAACATTAGACTTTTATTTTAAAGTGAAGAGAATAAANTGGACTGATTGGTGCTTAAAGACTCTCGTGGCAGACAGATCGCTCCTGCACCGACCAACTTTGATTTAATTTAAAAGACTCTTTAAAGCCAACTATCTTTGCTGTTAACTTCTTTTTGGTTTAAAAAGGACTTTTAACTTCTTTAGGAATCATGAAGGAGCATTTTAGGGCTGTATTTTGTCTTCATTCAGTCTGGTTCTGTGCCGTCAGGTTTAAATGTCATTAAAAACCCGTCGCTGACTTATTCCTTTGCCTCTTGTAAGTGATTTGTTCAGAGTCAGAAGCTGCAGAGACGACATTCTCTGACCAATGAGTGACCGGCAGTCCGTCCACGTCACCTTTTAGTATCAGCTTTACTCTCTTAGAACCAGGGTAGAGCAGGTACTAAAAACTGGCGTCTGCCGCGTAGTACCGCGCTAATGGAAACAACACAAACCGAGTAGAGGCGAGTAGAGTAGGGCTGAGACGGGTCAGTGGAAAAGGGCCATTAATGTACCCTTTTAGGCGACAAAACATAAGACTTAAAGAGACCTATTGGGAGCCAAAACAAAAGCTCTAAAATGAACTTTTGGAGTCAAAATACAAGACTTAATGTGCCCATTTGGGAGCCAAAACATAAAACCTCATGTAGCAGACTGGACTTGAAACCTAAAGTGCTTAATGTGCCTTTACAGGAGCCAAAATTTAAGACCTAATTTTTCCTTTTTAGGAGCCAAAACATAAAACCTCATGTAGCAGACTGGAAATGAAACCTTAAGGACTTAATATGCCCTTTCAGGAGCCAAAATTTAAGCCTAATTTGTTTTTTTGGGAGCCAAAACATAAGACTTAAAGTGACCTATTGGGAGCAACAACATAAAACCTTATGTGGCCAATTGGATGTGATACCTAAAGGACTTAATTTGCCCTTTCGGAAGCCAAAATTAAAGAATTTATTTGCCCTTTTGGGAGCCAAAACATATCACCATAAGCCCCTGCTTGGGAGCCAAATTATTAAACCTAATGTGCCCTTGTAGGAGCCAAAAATTAAGATCTGATCTAACCTTTGGGAGCCAAAACATCGGACCTAATCGCCTTCTTGGAAGCCAAAACAAAAGCTCTGAAATGAACTTTTGGAGCCAAAACACAAGACTCAAAGTGACCTATTGGGAGCAAAAACATAAAACCTTATGTGGCCAATTGGAAATGAAACCTTAAGGACTTAATATGCGCTTTCAGGAGCCAAAATTTAAGCTTAATTTGCTTTTTTGGGGGCCAAAACTTGTGGACGAGTTCACCCTTGGGGTCAGTGCCATCCTGGAGCTAAACACCTGCTTAAGTTCCCTCTTTTAGGTGTAGAAATACAGGCTTTAGTGTCGTCTTAGGCACCAAAACAAGCTCTTAAGTTCTGCTCTTGAGCTAAAACACACATTATTGCCGTCCTGGGGGTTAAAATACGTAAAGTGATCGTGATATAAAGGTGAGAAAAACACTTCATACAAAAATTCATAGGTTCAAACTCTGTGTTGACTTTTACGATCATTTCTTTAATGGGACAGAGTTTCAGTCTGACAAATCTAAATAAGATGTAAAAAATAAAAATGATTGAGTTTTATGGGTTTTCAAAGAGCTGGAAACACTTTTACATTCTGGTTTATGAGAGTTAATGAAAGTTAATGAGGGTTCATGGGAGAGGAGCTGTGGTTATCTGAGGTTTGGGCGTCGATCTCTGACATGTTCACACACGTCACACACACACACACACACACACACACACACACACACACACACACACACACAACTGTCAACAGTTTGAGACACTTTTTCCCACATTATGTTCAGAAATCAGATTATAAAATGTGTAGAAATCTCTGTTAAAAGCAGATTAAAAGTAGAGATAATGAGATAATGAAATGTCATTTTCTGTGTTTTCTGACATTTTTCAGCATCTGGTCATTTGAGTTCATGGAGTGTGAGGTCCAGAGAGGAGTGTGTGTGTGTGTGTGAGCAGTCAGGAAATACTTGAGACACCGAGCAAGTTACTGCAGGACAGAAAAATGTCTGACACACATAATGAGTGTGTGTGAAGGAGGGGGCTGTGTGTGTGTGTGTGTGTGACACAAATATGAGTGTTTGCATTCCAGATTTTCTTAGAACACCAGCTTCAGTTTCAGGTATTTTCTAACAAATCTGACTCCACAAACCTAAAACTGAAGCTGATTCTCAGACGTTTTTATCAGATGTTGATATAATCAGCTGTGTGAGGTCGTGTTTGTACCATAGACTGTATAATGAGTGGACGTAACGACGTTCGGATCAAACTGAAGCCTCCAGCAGATGCTCCGCCCCCTGGTGTCTGGCTGCAGTATAGGTCATAAGCCCCGCCCCCTGGTGTCTGGCTGCAGTATAGGTCATAAGCCCCGCCCCCTGGTGTCTGGCTGCAGTATAGGTCATAAGCCCCGCCTCCCCATGTATTCCAGATATGAGCCGGGAAAACTTTAAAAAATTACGATACCTCGTAGAAACGTTTCTCTCATCTTTACACTAAGGTGGTATGATGATGTCATCTGGCTGCATGGTGTTCAGGTGTTTTTTTTCCTGAGAAGTTAGTTTCTCATTAGTTATTGGACGTTAAAAACCGCGATATAAGTTTCGTTTTACGATAGTTGACAGCTGCCGTTCGTGAGTAGTTTTTTATCGGGGATATAAGAAACTTCGGGAATCTCGGTTTTCCTCTGATTTGGAAGACTTCTTCTTCTTTATTTATAAAAATAAAGAGAAAAAATGAACCGAGGTGGCCTTTAAGAGATGACGCGTCTGAGACCGACGTGTTACCGCCGATCTCTTTGCCCAAAAAACCGAAGTTTTTGCATCTTGCCACTGTCCGCCTGCCACGCTGTTTATTCTATATACAGTCAATGATTTTTACGCAGAAACGTAGATTCCTGCTCAGGTGGGAATCATCACTCAGCTCGTCTGCAGCCTCATAAACTCGGAGCTTGTTTCCCAGTATTCCCTCATTAAAACCAGGCCGGGAGCTAAAACCAGGTCAGAAATCTGACGGAGGCTCATCCTCGTCTGGTTAGTGATGAGAACAGAAACGAGGAGGAGACGGAGGGAGGTAATTGCTTTTAAAGGTTACGTCAATAAACATCGCTCACAGAGACGACAGGTTTTACTGCCCTGATGTGGTTTCACTCGCGTTAACCTCTTACACCCCACACAACTCACATAAATGCACCTCACTACGTTTCAGAGCTTATAACTGAAGAAACACAAGGTCAAATTCATCAGTGATGTTTCATTATAAAGATTAAAGTCTCTAGTTTCAGAAAATGTCATGTTTTTATATGTGGCTAAAGTCCACATCAGGATAAAAGCAGCTTAAACCGATTTTTTTTTCTCCTCTTCATTTTTTATAATCAATTTTTGAGCATCATTAACTTCAAGATGCTTCATGTCAGATATAAATCATCCACCACATCTCTTCTACACCTTCTCATCTACATCTGGGTGAAAGTTGAGCTTTTTAGGTAAAACTTTGTAGGAGTTAGAGAGTTTTTAGTCTCAGGTGAACAAACACCAGGCAGAGTTTGACGACTTTGCGCAAACGAAACCAGCTTCATCAGTGCTCAGTGTCCTCTTTTTCGTCAACTTTGCTCTCTTTTTGGAAACAAAAATCACAAAATTGTAATTTACAGTCACGGATTGTCCTGCTCCTGTTGCATACTTGAATGTGAAATAAGTCTCGCCTGTGATGTAAATGGCTACAGCTGTGAAGGTTTTTTTTTTTAAATCTATTTATTTCTACTACACTCTCATTCTTACCCTTTTTAATTATTTATCTTGTCCTATTTATTGCGCTTTCCTGATCGGGTGAAAGTAAGACAATTTCTGTTGTTTTTGGTCCCTTTTCGCCCTTTTTTTGTTACTTTTGGACCATTTTTTCGAAACTTATTTCAGGATTTCCAGGTTTTATCCCAATTCAATGGTAAAATTTTGTTGTTTTTATCCATTTTTGCCATTTTGGAACTTTTTCTTTTTTTTTACATGCTCACTATTTTCTAGGTTGGTTCCAATTTTCTTGCCAATTTTGTTGTTTTTGTCCATTTTAGT
This sequence comes from Thalassoma bifasciatum, assembly GCA_008086565.1. Lineage (NCBI taxonomy): Eukaryota > Metazoa > Chordata > Actinopteri > Labriformes > Labridae > Thalassoma > Thalassoma bifasciatum. Next base: position 227,019 of record RPOG01000614.1, read on the forward strand.
CACTGTTCACTTCTTTTTTTGCCACTTTTGGACCAATTTTTTGCTACTTTTTGAGTATTTCTAAGTTGGTTCCAATTTTCTTACCAATTTTGTTGTTTTTGTCCATTTTAGTCACTTGTCCCTCTTTCTTGTTACTTTTGGACCATTTTTCAATATCCTCTAATTATTTTCTATATTATATATATTATACATTATATTATTTTCTTTTTTTTTTGCCAATTTTTGTTGTTTTTGGTCCCTTTTCGCCCTTTTTTTGTTACTTTTGGACCATTTTTTCGAAACTTATTTCAGGATTTCCAGGTTTTTTCCCAATTCAATGGTAAATTTTTGTTGTTTTTATCCATTTTAGCCATTTTGGAACCTTTTCTTTTTTTTACATGCTCACTATTTTCTGGGTTGGTTCCAATTTTCTTGCCAATTTTGTTGTTTTTGTCCATTTTAATCACTGTTCACTTCTTTTTTTGGCACTTTTGGACCAATTTTTTGCTACTTTTTGAGTATTTCTAAGTTGGTTCCAATTTTCTTACCAATTTTGTTGTTTTTGGCCCACTTTTTTTGTTACTTTTGGACCATTTTTCAATATCCTCTCATTTTTTTCTATATTATATATATTATACATTATCTTATTTTCATTTTTTTTGCCAATTTTTGTTGTTTTTATCCATTTTTGCCACTTTTGGACCATTTATTTTGTTACCTTGTCACTGGTTCCAATATAGGCTGAAAACAACACTTTTGATATGTTTGAACTCTGGATTCCTCTGGTGGAAAGGAGAGTGAATATTCAGGGTACGGGCGTCAGCATGTGATGTAATGACCCCAAACAGGTAGGACGTCCACAAAATTACATTTTGTTGGTGAAGAAAACTGTGAAACAAACTTAGAGACTGAAATGAGAAGAATCTAAACTTTCTAACGCGGTTTATCATCCTGATGTTTGACGAAGAGGTTGCTGTTTATACTCTGATGATGTTATTTGAACGCAGATCATGTCGTTGACAACCTGGTGGAGTGTAAGAGGTTAAACACTCAGCGTTCGCTCCGTCTGTACGTTTCTGACTCTAACACCTGATACCAGCCTCACATGGGCGTCGACGCTCGTGCGCTTTATGAAACCATCACTAATCTATCAGAGCTGCACAGCCTGTTTGACTCCCTCATACTGTCATACCTGAACACACACACACCTGAATTTCTGCTGACATTTCTCCTGTTTACACCCAAATAACCTGCATGGAATTAAAAACATGGGAGTGAAAAACCTTCAAACACACTCAGCTCAAAGTTTGATGGAGTATAAATACATAAAGACGTGGAAGATGATGGCGTTTACACTGCCTGAGAAAAAAAGTGGCCACCAAACAAAAGGTCACACTCTAATATTTGATTGAACCACCTTTAATGTTTCACCAAGATCTCGTATGATGGGACAAAGTTTTCTCCAGAACATCCCAAAGATTCTCAATGGGGTTAAAGTTTGGACTCTGAGTGAAAATGACGTCTCATGCTCCCTGTACCACTCGTTCACTATTTGAGCCTCATGAATCCTGGAATAACCTGGTCATTCAGTATATTCAGGTAGTCAGCTGACCTCATTCTTTGTAAACATAATGTTGCTGAACCTGAGCAACTGCAGCAACCCCAGATCATAGCACTGCCCCCACAGGCTTGTACAGTAGGCACTAGGCATGATGGGTGCATCTCTTCTTACCCTGATGCACCCATCACAGACATGTTTGAAGTGACCGTTATCCATAATGTCAACACATATAGATGCTGATTCTGCTTTGTTGAGATTTTTTTAACCATATCATTCTATTTTTGATCAGAAAAATTTGACATTTTCGTCATAATTTTCACTCTTTTAATCTCAAAACATTAACTTTATTTCAAATTTTTTTTCTCAGAGTTGTGACTTTTCTCCAAATTCTCCAAATTTTGATTTTCTATCTCAAAGTCATGTCTCTTGTCTTGAAATTTTAACTTCTGAATATTTGACTTTTTCATATCAAAATGTCTACTTTTTATATCAAAATTGCATTTTTGGGAAATCAGAATAATGTTAGTAACCCAGTGTAGCAACTTGTCGTGATTATAAATAATGTAAATAATGTAAATAACAAGTTAAAGCAAACCTGGCCATTATGAGGAATTTTATAAAATCCCCCTGGACATAATTTTATGGTTAAAAAGAGGAAATGTCCAGGAAAAAGAGGACATTTGTTCGACCTAGATATTGTGGGTCAATGAGGTGACGTCCCCTTTTTCGTGTCTGAGTGCAATATTTCCTTCCATCATGAATTGAGTATTTCATCACATGTATTTCTTTATTCTATGAAACCTGTGTTATTTGAACACATCTTTAAACTATTAAAATATAACATGTTTTTTTGTGTTTTGGTTCCTCAAACCCCCAAAATGTCAGGTGGTGCAACCGTCCTGACAAGTATCCACAGTAATTAAACTCTAAAAATTGAATGTCAGTTATTGTAAATGGAAATTAAAAATACAGTGGCATTATTTTATGCTTNTAAAACAGGAAACAGGAAACTGCATCAGCCAGAGGAGCCCAAATGACATTTGTGACCAAGTGGAAAAGTTTGTAGATTTCTCTGAAATACTGATAAAAAAGGTTTTTTCACTTCATTGGTGACTGGAACAATTTCCATGTCAGGTGGAACAACCAATGTAATAATGTGAAATGTTATTTTAACATCAAATTATTGATCTTATTCACAAATAAAAGAAATGAAACACACAAAATGAAAATGTATGAGTCACTACAGACACTTGAGAGATACTTGCCAATAATTTCACACAGAACAAATAACAGGAACATATAAATATATTTTCATATATTTGGTTGCACCACCTGACATTTTTGGGTGCTCAAATTAAAAATACTAAAAAATAATGAACCTAAAAACTTTGAAATGTTGGTCAACTACTGAAATCTGTTAGAAAACATAATTCTTCTCTCAGAAATATGTTTTTATCCATTTTCAAAGAACTTTTTAAAAATAAGTTTTTAGACCCTCTTTTTGTCGTTGACTCATATATAAACATGTTCCTGTTGGTGCTGAGTCGTGAGCGTGTTTGCATTGTGTTCGTTCTGTAAACAGCAGGTGGGTTTCCAGTCCAGCGCCGTGGTTTCCTCTCTTTGTGGAGTCGGGTTTAAAGTGGGGGAAAGTTTCCCAGCTCCCTCTGAATTTCTGAGCGGTGTTGTAATGGCAGCTGGAGGCCGAGTGACACAGCATGAAGAACGAGGGCCAAACAAAAACCTGCCAGACTCCGAAACAGCCCCCACAGCCGTGTCACTGGACCCACACCCCGAGAGAAAAGCTCAACTCAACGGTGGGAAACGTCTCAAACAGATGTTGTGATGCCACACGAGCTGAATCCTGTTTCGACAGCGTTTCTCTGAGTCACAGAGACACATGTGAGTTTCACTTCCATCGAGCTAAAAACGGCTCAAAAACCACATGTAGCAGCCGCCGGCTCCACTGCACGAGGTTTTATCAGACACTTTTCTGCCAGAGTTAAAAAGCCAAAAGGTGCAGAAATGTGACGGCAAACACCATCACGACTGAGTGCTCCAACTTCAGCAACAAGATTCAACCAAGTGAAACAGGAAAGATACGAAAACCACCGCAACCAAAACCATCAAACACAGGAGATCCAGTCCTGATCAATCAGAAACCAGCATCAATTAAAGACTTCCTGGTACTCGTGAGTCATCATGTGGTTACGGAAAGTTTTCGTATGTCGACTACAAACTGGAGTCACCACTCTGCCAGGTTCAAAAGTCTTTATTCTGTCCCTCTGAGGCCACCGTAGTCATAGAAATATCTCTGATTCTCTCCCTGGTGTTAAGTTAAAGTTTTATTTCCTCCTCCAAACTCTGCTCTGGCTCCTGTCTCTTTAAGAATTGATGTTAAAGTTTCTTTTTTTCTAGTTTTTAAAGCTCTACACGGCCTTTATGTTGCAGCTCCACCAATGAGGTTCTAGAATGTTCAACATGAAGGTCAGAGAACTTTCTGTGCCCTTGATGATGTCACAACATGAAGGTCAGAGAACTTTCTGCCCCTTGATGATGTCACAACATTCCGGAACTCAGAGAACTTTCTGCCCTTGATGATGTCACAACATTCCGGAACTCAGAGAGCTTTCTGCCCCCTTGATGATGTCACAACATTCCGGAACTCGGAGAGTTTTCTGCCCCTTGATGATGTCATAATATTCCGGAACTCGGAGAGCTTTCTGCCCTTGATGATGTCACAACATCTTTTGGACCATTTTCTGCTACTTTTTGAGTATTTCCAGGTTTTATCCCAATTTAAATGCCACTTTAAGTTGCTATTTGGCAATTTTTACCCCCTCAAACTAAGTTTTCTTGCTGCTCTTTGCTGTTTCTGCCTCTTTTTACCACTTGTGTAGTTTCTTTTGTAAAGGTAGTTGTTAACAGTTTGTCCCTTTAGGTTGAGTAACTCTGGTGTAGAACAGAAAACATCTGCTGCAAAAACTGTAGCTGATATTTAGACACATTTCAAGATATAGAAATATTTCACAGTCTGGGATTAGAATATTCTAATTTGGGATTAATTGCCCAGCTCTAAATAAAAAGGTTTGAAGGATGCTTTGATAAACTCAGGATTTCTCAGATCACTTCTTTAAAACGTCTCTTGCAGATTGTGACATCACTGACAAACACAAACGATGCATCAGCTGTTTTGCATCCTCAGGTGCAGGTGGACGTCTTTGCATGAACTTTGCATGTATTTGTGTCGCTCCCCTCCACCTCAGCCCAAACTGCTTCACGCTCACCTTTAAAGTGACTACACAAATCACACGAGAAGATGCTTTCAGTGTTTCCACAGATTCTCTGCTTTTCTTTTAAGCAGCTCACGGCGTTTTCTGACTAATACGTTTTCTGCTGCCACAGCCACACAGACAGGAAGCTGCAGAGCAAACACGGCAGGAGGCGAACAAACATTCGCTCTGACGGTTAAAGAGGAGGAAGGTGGAGCTGTGGACGCAGTGAGAACGTCTCTTCGACATGTCCTGATGTTTTTCTCACAACGATGAGGAACAGGAGTGGACACAAATCACAACAACCCTTTAAATACCTGCTGCTAGAGCTAAAACTAAAACTATCCAGCTGGAAAATAGGAATACAGTTGTAGAGTTTGGAGAGTTTTTGGAGGTTAAATTATGTCTGGGGGGATTGACATTATTCTGATGCACCAACCTGCCAAGATGTCGAGCAGGGAAACAGATAAAAATCAAATTTAAGGAAAAAAAAGTAAAAATTTAGAGACAAAAATGTCAAAATTAGAGGACAAAATGTCAAAATGTTAAGATAAACTGTTGAAATATTGAGGCGTTATGACATAAATAGTGGATATTTTTTGAAAAAAAGTCAAAATATGAGACAGTCATGTTAAGAATTTAAGATTGATTACTTATCTATTTATTTTTATTTATTTATTATTTTCCTCTCTCTAAATTATTTATTTATACCCCCCCNCCCCCCCCCTTTTTTTTTTTTAAACTCTGCTTCTCCCTTTCCTTCTGTTCGTGTTCAATTATCTTTGTTCTTCAATTGATTCTAAAAACTTTGTTAAAATGTTTAAATATAATGGTCAATATAAAAATGGAATCCATAACAGAAAATTGTAAAAGGAGACATGAATGTATATTTAAAATGTATGCAATATTTTTTTTTTTCAATAAAAACATATTTGACTAGAAGAATTTAAGATTGAAGTCGAATTATAGGATAAGATTTTCAAATTTTGAAATAAAAAGTCAAAAGTTTGAAATGAAAAAGTCAAATTAGGGGGAAAACTGTCGAAACTTCAAGATAAGTGTTGAAATATCGAGGAAAAAATTAAAGTTTTGAGATAAATAGTGAAATTTTTTGATACAAAGCCAAATTTTGACATAATAATTAAATTATAGGATAAGAGTGTACCATTTTGCAATTAAAACATCATAAGTTTGAAAACAAAAAAGTCAAATTTTGAGATTTTATAGCCAAAGTAATGGAAAAAAGTCCAAATTTTATAGATAAAGTCAATATATTCAGAAGAAAAAGTCAAAATTTAGAGATTATTAAGTGAAAACTCTCAGAGAAAAATATGATAAAAAGATTTTTTTAATATAACTGGCATAAATGGGCTTGTATATATTATTTATGTTTACTTTAAAGCAGTGATTCCCAACCTTTTCCAACTCAGGGCCCACTTTTAAGTCTCAAAAATGTTGGGGCCCACCTTTGACCTGATAAGTACGGAGGATATTTTTTATTTTTTTATTGAACCTTTACTTTACCAGGAGTTTTCCCATTGAGATAAAAAGAAAATCTCTTTTTCAAGGGAGTCCTGGCCAAGACAGCAGCACATGTTTCATAGTCAGCCATACAGTCAGTCACATAAAAACAATAACAAGAATTAAGTCAATAAAATGATAATAAAACAATTACTTTGTTTATATAAAATGCCTTGTTATTCGTAACAATGACCTGAAATGTAACAGCAACCCAAAATGTGATTAAACAAAATGTAATAAACCTAAAAAGTAATAACTTTTCAATAATATAACAGATGCTGAGCTCAAAACATCAGAACTTTTTCCCCAAAATGTAACAACTTGTTACAATTCATTGTTAAGTTTCAGGTCATGTTACCTATTTGGCTGTAACACACCTTCTTAAAGGACTATTTTGTATATATGAATATCTGAACATTGTTAATTTCCTTTAAACATGGCTGAGTTTTAACATTCTTAACATTATTCTGTTTATTTGTATCTTGTATTTACACTTCACTTGGACCAGACTTTTTTTGGCCCGCCGGCGGGCCGCGGACCACAGGTTGGGAACGGCTGCTTTAAAGAAATGTTGCACTTCAAACAGTGAAGGAGTTTTTTTTTAATAAATACCACTGTAAGAGTTTTCAGATTATGGTTCCTTTAAGAATCAAAAGTGATGAAAACAAACAGATAAGTGTTTGTGTTGGAGTCTTTGAATTTGTTAAATGACACGTTGGACGTGAACATTTGTGCTTTTCCCTCACAGAAGTTTTTCATCGAGGTCGACAAACACAAGAGACATGAAACTCACACAACCCCACAACAAAAATGCTGAAATATCCCTTTAAGTCGAACAAAGTGAGGATTTATGACGTTACAGAGAAACGCCAAACATGAAAATCCAGACCCTGGAGAACAAACCGGACCAGTTTTAAGACGCGATGTGATGATTTGTCAGATTGAAATGGAAGAAGATGAGTCAGAGATGTTTAGAAAAAACCATTTGTTTCATCAAAGAGTAAAAAAAAACACAAACAGAGCAGAAGAGACTCATGAATCAGAGAGAAAAATCGCTTCATCCAAGCAGCCAGGCAGCGACCCAACCCTGCACGCTGCCAGACGTTATTCAACAAACACACCCACCCCACCCTGAAACCTCCACACACACTCTCACACACACACACACACACACACACACACACACACTGAGGCAGAGAAATGTTTCCAGCATGAGAAAGAGATGCTGCGTTAAACATCAGCCAGGAAAAACTGACGATGAAAACACAAAAACAGACACGACTGATTTTAAACAGAGCGCTGCGTCAGATTAAAAACACACAAATGAGTTTTTTCAGGGGGATTTCCATTCTTCAAACCTCAGACACAGTCGAGCAGAATTTATCATTTCTTGTCCATTTCTCAGAGAAAATGATTGAAAACGTAAAAACTTTTCTGTCTCTCATGATTAGTGGTTGGGTGAAGACATTTATTGCTCTTTCACTCAGTGCTGCACTGACATTTCAGGATTCTGAGTCATGGGGAATGCAAAAGAATTGCAAATATTTCAGCTACAACTTCCAGGAAAATTGTTTGGGATGCAAAGAAAACCCCCAAAAATAACTTCAAGAAGGTTTTTCCAAATTCAAACTCCATGATTCCAAGCTAAACGGGAGAGTGATAGAGCATGGGCTTAAGGCTAAAACATAAGCTAAAGGCTTAAACATGAGCTAAAGGCTAAAACATAAGCTAAAGGCTAAAACATGAGCTAAAGGCTAAAACATAAGCTAAAGGCTAAAACATAAACTGAAAGCTAAAACACAAACTAAAGCATAAGCTTAAAGGCTTAAACATGGGTTATAGGCTAACTACAAGCTAAAGGCTAAAACATAAGCTAAAGGCTAAAACATGAGCCAGAGCAAAAACCACAAGCTAAAAACCCAAGCTAAAGGCTAAAACATGAGCTAAAGGCTAAAACACAATCTAGAGGCTAAACAAAAGCTGAAGAAAAAAACCCAAGCTAAAGGCCAAAACATGGCCAAAAGGCTTAAACACAAGCTGGAGGCTAAAACATATGCTACAGGTTAAAGCATAAGCTAAAGACTTAAACATGGGTTTTAGGCTAACCACATGCCAAAGGCTAAAACATGAGCTTAAGGCTAAAACATGAGCTAAAGGCTAAAACATGAGCTAAAGGCTAAAACATGAGCTAAAGGCAAAAACATGAGCTAAAGGCTAAAACATGAGCCAGAGCAAAAAGCACAACCTGGAGGCTAAAAAATGAGCCAAGGGTTAAAACAGGGGTTAAAGGCTAAAACAGAAGCTAATGACTAAAATACAAACTAAAGGCTAAACAAAAGCTGAAGAAAAAATCCCAAGCCAAAGGCTAAAACATGAGCTTAAGGCTAAAACTGGAGCTGAAGACTAAAACAGGAGCTAAAGGCTAAAACAGGAGCTAAACGCTAAAACAGGAGCTAAAGGCTAAAACAGGAGCTAAAGGCTAAATCAGGAGCTGAAGGCTAAAACAGGAGCTAAAGGCTAAAACAGGAGCTAAAACAGGAGCTAAAGACTAAAACAGGAGCTAAAGGCTAAAACAGGAGCTAAAGGCTAAAACAGTCTCTAATGTGTTTGTGCTGATGTTGATTCCTGTCCACATGCAGCAGTTATTCTGCAGTGATCTGTTCAAACCTGAGAGTCTATCAAAAAAATGAAGAGCCAGGTTACGTTTGCTCTGCTTGGTGAGGTTGGAGTTGGTAGATGAGACCTGGTAGGACACAACCAGGATTCACTAACGTTACAGACATGTATCAGAGCACTGAGCTGTGAGGAGCTAAGCTAAATGTAGCTGAACAACAGCGTAACTGATGAATAATGTTAAATACGTTGCCTAAGAAGTTGTCTTTAAGGTTCCCCTCGCCACAAACCCACTTCCCTCTGATTGGCCAGTTTGGTGTCAGGAGATTCTTAGGTGATGACATCATCATTTCACCCTTGTGCTATTTTTAGAGCATAGTGTTTTGATTGTATTACAGACAGATTATGACATCAGAGCCTGTTTTTGCTGAACTATTCTCTGCAGCTTTCGCTCATTCAGACTCTTTGATAAAACATGTGAATGCTCCTTTAATCATGACCTCATCAAAGACTGATGTTTCTCTGCTTCACTGGACTCACACTCCACAGCCGTGCCTTCAATCTTTTCCACTTTCTCCATCCCCATCTCAAACATATGACACCCCTCCTGCCTGTAACCATGGAAACAGCAGAGCCAACGCCACAAGTGTCGACCTGCAGCAGCAGCAGCAGCAGGAGACGAGCTCGCGCTTTCACATCTATCTCTCCAATAAGATCCAACAGACTCCGACGGATGATTCTGCTCTAAACCTCTGCGCTGGTTTCTCTCTTTGTGTCCCTTTTTGTTCTGCTCTCTCTGACTTTTCACCTTTATTTTGTTTGTTTACAACAGCGTGGATTTACCGAGCGCTGACCCCGACTGTTGTTCCTGTGACCCAAGATGATGAAGCAGCTGCTGCTGGAACTTTCTGTTTCATTACAGCACGAGGCCAAACTAAAAAAAAAAAAAGCCTCATCTCTGTTTCCTCAGACTGCAGCATCAAGCGTTCAACGCTTTTCAAAGCAAAGCTCATTATAAAGTTCTTTTCAGAGGTGCTGATGCATCAAGGTCGATATCACCAGAGCTCTAAAAAAAAAGAGAGGATGATTATCTATGCAGGAGCTTTAGAAATCAGACATCAAGGGACAAAATTCCGCCTCTAATTTTTACACTCTGCCTTTGATCTTTGAAATTTACCCCTAAATGTTTGAAATCTATCCCTTGATCTTTGAAATCTGTCCTCTGATCTTTGAAATCTGTTCCTTGATCTTCGAAACTTGTCCGTTGATCTTTGATTTCTATCCCTTGATGTTTGAATTCGTCCCTTGATCTTTGATTTCTGTCCATTGATCTTTAAATTCTGCCCTTGATCTTTGAAATCTGTCCTTTGATCTTTGAAATTTGTCCCTTGATGTTTGAATTCTGCCCCTTGATCCTTGAATTCTGTCCCTTGATGTTTGAAATTTCTCTCTTGATGTTTGAATTCTGTCCCTTAATCTTTAAATTCTGTCCCGTGATCTACAAAATTTGCCCCTTGATGTTTGAATTCTGCCCCTTGATCTTTGAAATCTATCCTTTGGTCTTTGATCTCTGTCCCTTGTTCTTTGAATTCTGTCCCTAAATCTTTGAATTCTGTCCTTTGATCTTTGAAATTTGTCCCTTGATGTTTGAATTCTGCCCCTTGATCTTCGAAACTTGTCCCTTGATCTTTGATTTCTATCCCTTGATCTTTGAATTCTGTCCCTTGATCTTTAAATTCTGCCCTTGATCCTTGAATTCTGTCCCTTGATGTTTGAAATTTGTCCCTTAATCTTTAAATTCTGTCCCGTGATCTACAAAATTTGTCCCTTGATGTTTGAATTCTGCCCCTTGATCTTTGAAATCTATCCTTTGGTCTTTGAATTCTGTCCCTAAATCTTTGAATTCTGCCCCTTAATCCTGGAAATCTGTCAGAATTTACAGGAACTGGAAGCTTTTTGCCATGTGTTTGAAATTTGTCTCTTGATGTTTGAATTCTGTCCCTTGATCTTGGAAATCTGTCAGAATTTACAGGAACTGGAGGCTTTTTGCCAAGAAGAATGGTCAGTTTTACCATCTGAGAAAATAAAGACCCTCATCCACAACAAGCACAAAAGACTTCAAACTGTCACTGATGTTAAAGGGGGAAAAACACGCTTTGTAAACAGTCGTTTGTTCATGAATGTCTTCACCAACTAACTATGAGTGACAGAAAAGTTTTTGTTTTCAATCATATTCTCTGAGAAATGGCCAAGAAATCATAAATTCAGCCGGGGTATGTAAACTTATGAGCACAACAACATCCTAATCTTTCCAAATCAGCGCTCACAGGCCACCGTCCTTCCTTCCACACCTGTAGGAGTCTGCACCTGCTGCTCCAGGTGTCACTTACACTCTCTAAACAACACAGGCATCTTTTGTCCTCCCACGGATCCTCCCGTGGTGGACACACCCAGCAACAGTGGAGGAGGACACAAAAGAGACAAACAGGTCCTGGCCCCCCCTTCCTCCCCCCTGCAGGAAAGACTGGAAAGACTCGAGTGACCTGATCAGACCCACAGATTTCTGAGCTGCTCCAAACTCACTCCTGAGTTCACAACCAGAGTTTGAGAGGAGCAGAAAAATCTGAGGCTGGGGGGGAATATTTGAGAGGAAAGAGAGGGGNACCTGTAGGAGTCTGCACCTGCTGCTCCAGGTGTCACTTACACTCTCTAAACAACACAGGCATCTTTTGTCCTCCCACGGATCCTCCCGTGGTGGACACACCCAGCAACAGTGGAGGAGGACACAAAAGAGACAAACAGGTCCTGGCCCCCCCTTCCTCCCCCCTGCAGGAAAGACTGGAAAGACTCGAGTGACCTGATCAGACCCACAGATTTCTGAGCTGCTCCAAACTCACTCCTGAGTTCACAACCAGAGTTTGAGAGGAGCAGAAAAATCTGAGGCTGGGGGGGAATATTTGAGAGGAAAGAGAGGGGGGGGGGGGACTGGACTGACAGGTTTTCTTCAGGAGCCTGAGTGACAGATTTAGATTAGAGAAATTTCACTCATGAGGAAGAGGAGCAGCTCACACACACTCGCGGCAGAGAGTCGGAAGAATCAGGTCAGAGAGTCACAGATTCCCCTGTAAAGAAAAGCAGCTTTGAGACTCAAACCCACACAGACTCCAGCTCCACAGGACACAGACGCGGAAGTTTCCCGTTAAAATCCGCTCAAACCGCAGCGGTGGAAGAAGCAGCGCGGCGCGGCACGGCGCGGCACGGCGCGGCGCGGCGAAGACGCACCGCGACGCGCCGCGCGGTTTGACAGGAGCGGCAGAGAGGGGGAAGGTGGGGATGTGGGGTGAGGGGGTGAGTAAGGAGGTGGTTTTACCTTTAATGTAGTTGGACTTGGTCTCATCCAGCAGACTGGACGCAGAGATCCCCATGGTGCTGCTGCTGCTGAGGATCCACAGGTAGAGTCAGTCCTCAGGTACAAACAGCGTCACATCGATCTGCAGCAGCAGCAACAAGAGAGAGAGAGAGAGAGAGAGAGAGGAGGAGGAGAAAGAGGTGGAGGGAGGAGGAGAACACGCCCCCCTCCTCTTCTCCTCCTCTCATTCAGTGACGCTCATACAGAAAAAAAAATCAGCTTTAATTTTCACACTCAGCTCTGTGAGTGTCATATACAGAGATGTATGGAAGCCCATTAATGCCACACAAAATAAAAAAAATTAAAAAATAAAAACTTGGCATTGTTTTGGAGTTTTTTGTTTAAGGGAAAATTTCAGAATCAACTTTAATCTCCAGTTATGCTTGAACATACAATGAATTTGCTTTGGTTTACTGTTCTCTCTCGTACAAAGTAATAGTCGGCATAAAAAAAAGGCAAAATAATAACAATGATTTCAAAAATTGCATGTAGAATATTACCTACAACTATTAATTTGGGATAGAAAGACAGAGTTACATGAAAAAAAAATCGAAATTTTGAGCAAAAAAAGGTCACAATGTTGAGATAACAAGGTCAAAATTATGGGTTTAAAAAAAATCAAGTTTTATAATAAAAAGTCCAATTTTAGAGGAGTCCAAATTCATGAATTAAAAAGTGAAAATTATTCAATAAAAATCAACAAAAACTCAAGTTTATGAATTAAAATGTCACATTTTTAAATAAAAAGTCAGAAGTTATGAATGAAAAAGTTAAAAAAAATTGATTAAAAGATGAAAGAATGAAATGAAAAATACGTAATAAAGAGTCAAAATTTTAAGATAAAAAGTCAAATTATGAAATTTAATTTAAACATTTAAACATTTAACATTTAATTTAAAGTCAAAATATATTATAAAAAAAGTGTCAAAATTTTGGATAAAGGGCGAAATATATGAAATTAGGTCAAAATTATGACCTGAAAAAATCAAATTATGATAAAAAGTCCAATCTTAGAGGAGTCCAAATTCATGAATTAAAAAGTGAGAGTTATGCAATAAAAAGTTGGCATTTTGTTATAAAAACTCAAGTTTATGACTTAAAATGTCAAATTTTGAAATAAAGAGTCAGAAGTTATGAATGAAAAAGTAAAAGATGAAAGAAAAAATGAAAAATATGTGATAAAAATGTAACATTTTGAAATAAGGATTCAACATTTATTAATTAAAAGTCAAAATATAAGATAAAAGACAAAATTTGGAGATAATATAGTCACAATTTTGGATAAAGGGTGAAATTTATGAAATTAGGTCAAAATGATGTCATGAAAAAATCAAGTTTTATGATAAAAAGTCAAATTTTTAAGGAGTCCAATTCATGAATTAAAAAGTGAAACTGATTACATTATTACATTTTGAGATAAGTCGTATTTATGAAGTAAAAGTTGAAAATTTTGAAATAAAGAGTCGAAAGCTATGAATGAAAAAGTTTTTAAAAATTTATTTTAAAATAAAGAATAATGAAAATAATGAAAAATAAGTAATAAAAAGTCAAACATTTTGGGATAAAAAGTCAGATTTATGAAATTGTCAAAATCATAATATGAGGATTCAACATTTATTGATTTAAAGTCAAAATTTATGATGAAAGGTCAAAATTTTGAGATAAAATAGTCACAATTTTGGATAAAGGGTAAAATTCATGAAATTAGGTCAAAATTATGACCTGAAAAAATTTAGTTTTATGATAAAAAGTCCAATTTTTGAGGAGTCCAATTCATGAATTAAAAAGTGAAAATTATGCAATAAACAGTTTACGTTTTGAGATAAGTCGTATTTATGAAGTAAAAGTTGACACATTTGAAATAAAGAGTCAAAACCTATGAATGAAAAAGTTAAAAAAAATTTTGATTAAAAGATGAAAGATGAAAAAAAAACGTAATTAAAAGTCGAAATTTTATGTTAAAAAGTAAAAATTTGAAATAAGGATTCAACATTTATTAATCAAAAGTCAAAATATATGATAAAAGGTCGAAATTTTGAGTTAAAAAAGTCACAATTTTGGATAAAGAGTGGAATCTATGAAATTAAATTAAGAAAATTTTGACACATTCAGTTAAATTAAAAGATAAAAGGTCAAAATTCTCAGATAAAAGTCACATTTTTGTAACGAAACATCAACATTTTGAAATAAAAAGTCACAATTAAATCATGACATAAAATGCCAAATTTATGAATTAAAAAGTCCAAATTTAGATACAGAAAACTGATAACTTGAAATTAAAAGTCAGAATTTATCCTCCTGTGAACTGAGTCTGTTTGTTCTTGGATTTTAAACGTGAAAAAAAACAAGTGGAAAAAAAATTGAGGCTGAAATTAAGCATTTTATTTATTTCATCATTTTTTAAGAAGAAAGACAAAACCAAGTCAACAAAGCAGCTAGAAAACAATAAAACAGACCTGCAACGTAGATTTTTAAAGATAGAATCTGAAATAAATATGGAAGCAGAGGAAGAGGCTCAGTTTGGTTTAAACTTAAAAAGTTTGGTCGCTTCAAACTTTCTTCAGAAAAAGTTTGTCAGAATCAGTGCAGTCAGAACTTTTCACGTTTTTAAAACTGAAAAAACGGGATCAGGTGGTTTTGGGCGTTCACGCCGTGTTCTCGGCGCTCACGCTGGTCTGCGTGGCGGTGGCGTTGGTGTACGTGGGGACGCTGTATTTGCTGAGGATGGACTTGAACTGCTCCAGCGTGGCGTCCGTTCGAACCCCCGTCGGGTCGAAGTGCGTGCGACTGACCCTGAAACCGGCCTCCGTCAGATACTGGAGGAACTTATTCAACCTGAGGAGGAAAAAACAAAACTGAAACATGATCAGAATTAACTTTATAAACTTTAAAAACGCAGAAAAGTGACGCCGGACCGAACTGTTAGGGCCTGTTTCCACTGTTAGGGTCTGTTTCCACTGTTAGGGCCTGTTTCCACTGTCAGGGCCTGTTTCCACTGTCAGGGCCTGTTTCCATTGTTAGGGCCTGTTTCCACTGTTAGGGCCTGTTTCCACTGTCAGGGCCTGTTTCCATTGTTAGATCTGTTTCCACTGTTAGGGCCTGTTTCCACTGTTAGGGCCTGTTTCCACTGTCAGCGCTTTGTCCTGAAGACTTTAGTATTTAAACTAACTCATCTAATTATTTTTAATATTTTAAATCTTTTTTAAAAAACAATAACAAAACTGTATTAAACATCATCTTTCTTAAAAATTTGAATGTTTTTTATTTATTTTTTCCTTATTTTAAGTTACACCAACATGCTCACCAACAGCTTTAAACGTGTAAAAATTGAAAAAATTGAAATAAGCATCAAAAATTAAAATTACAAAAAAAAAAAAAAAAGCTGCAAGAATTTTAACCTATTGTATTTGATATAAAAAAATTTCCTTTTCATTCAACTATTTCTATAAATCTTAACAAACATTAACAAGACTCGATTCAATATTATATTTATTTTTAAAAAATGTTTACATTTTTTACGTTTACATTTTTTTTGGTATTTTTTGCTCTAACCAATTTTAATGTTATTATTCATTTTGTTATAATTTCTTTTTTCTGCTCACCTCTTTTTTACTCTTTTAATTGATAATCAAATTCTTATTTGTTTATATTTTTTTTAAATCTATATATTTTTATTTTATTGAATTAAAATGTAACCCTTATATTTTATTTCTTCATTTTTACAATTATTACTATTTAATTCACTTAATTTCACTTTTTTTAATTCTAATTTTCCTTTAAATATATCATATTATATTTTCTATCATTTTCAATATATATTAATCTATATTGTATTAAATTATATTATACAATATTTGGGATATTGACCTAAGAATTAAGTTTATATTTATTCTAGTCCTTTTCTCTAAATTCACTTTTTTAATCTGTTCTAATTTATATCATTTAATCCACTCAATGTTTTCAATTTATTCCTTAATTTTTCTAGAGTATTCTAATATTTTGAATTCATTACATTATGCTTTTAATGTTTATTTGCACTTTTTTTTTTCCTTCTCAAATTTAATACTAATACTAACCCTATTTTATTTAATCATTAAAATCATTGATTAATCTTTTTTATGTAGTTAAAAGACACAGCTACATTAAAAGCACTGAGAAGTGTAAAGTTATGGTGACAAAAAGTTTGACGTGTGACTAAAAAACCACAAACTAACGGGCTGTCACTTTTTTTTTTTTTGCATAAGTTTGAAAACGACTTTCTGAAACGGCGCTGACGTTACGATGACTCACTTTGGCATGTTCATGCCTTTGATGCTGTGGCGGTGGATGCTGTAGTAAAACGCCGGATGCTCCAAAGACGCAGAATCGCTCTTCAGCTTCTTCACCACGTTCCCAGAATCCTCTCCGCTTTTCCTCTTTCCTGCTCACGACAACAAAACAACAAAATCATTAAAAAATCTGTTATTTCTAATTCTCTAACACACAGATTTTTATTTCTTTACACTTTCAGAAACACAGAAACTTAAGTGATAGAAGAAGAAACAGAAAGTTTTAGAAAGCAGGTTCTTCTTTTTAGACACATAAGCAACACTGCCCCCTGGTGGACGTTTGTGGATCTGCAGTTTTCTGAAAAATTCTCTGTTGATGCAGATTTTTCCAACATATTCACACACTTAATAAAATGATGAAATTAAATTTTGAAATTAGGAGCCATCATTTAATAATTAAAGGTCAAAATATATGATAAAAAGTCAAAATTTGGAGATAAAATAGTCACAATTGTGGATTAAGAGTGAAATTTAGGAAATTAGGTCAAAATTATGACCTGAAAAAAAATCGAGTTTTATGTAAAAAAGTCCAATTTATGAGGAGTCAAAATTCATGAATTAAAAAGTGAAACTTATGTAAAAACATTATACATTTTGAGATAAGTCGTATTTATGAAGTAAAAGTTGAAAATGTTGAAATAAAGAGTCAAAAGCTATGAATGAAAAAGTTTAAAAAAATTGATTTTAAAATAAAAAATAATGAAAATGGTAAAAAATAAGTAATAAAAAGTCAAAACTTTTAGGATAAAAAGTCAAATTTATGAAATGAATAGTGAAAATCACAAAATAAGGATTCAACATTTATTAATTTAAAGTCAAAATATATGATAAAATGTCGAAATTTTGAGATAAAAAAGTCACAATTTTGGATAAAGAGTGAAATTTATGAAATTAGGTCAAAGTTATGACCTGAAAAAATCGAGTTTTATGTTAAAAAGTCCAATTTTTTAGGAGTCAAAATCTATGAATGAAAAAGTGAAAATTATTACATTATTACATTTTGAGATAAGTCGTATTTATGAAGTAAAAGTTGAAAATGTTGAAATAAAGAGTCAAAAGCTATGAATGAAAAAGTATAAAAATTGTGATTAAAAGATGAAAGATGAAAGAAAATGTAATAAAAAGTCCAAATTTCAAGATAAAAAGTCAGATTTCTGAAATAGTCAAAATTTTGAAATAAGGATTCAACATTTATTACTTAAAAGTCAAAATATACGATAAAAGGTCAAAGTTTTGAGATTAAAAAAGTGAAATCTATGAAATTAAATTATTTGTTTCAGACTTTTTTTTGTGAATAGAGGTGAAACGAATCAGATCTGACCTGATTTATCAGCGGCGCCGGAGTCGTCTCCGCTCTGCAGCGTCTTGATGACGACGCCGCACTCCACTGCAGAGAGAGTCAGAAAAAACAGGTGAGTTACAGGTGTGTGTGTGTGTGTGTGTGTGTGTGTGTGTGTGTGTGTGTGTGTGTGTGTGTGTGTGTGTGTGTGTGTGTCTGACCCTGGTTGGTGAGCGCTGACGGGCCGTGGACGAACGACTTGAGCGTGGTGCACTCGGACTCGCAGATGAGCGTTTTGACCAGCGGCTGGATGTCGTCCATGCTGTGCTGCACGGCGGCGAGCAGCATCCTCCTCAGGAAACCCGTGTTGAAGAGCGCGCCGCACCTGGGAGAAAAAAGACGTTTTAACGAAGAAGAAGAAGAACTCAGGGTTAAACCAACATCAGCGGCGACAGGTGGACGTTACCAGAGCGGGCCCAGGTGAACCGCCGTTTTCCCAGGTAAACTCCCGTGACAGGTACAGGGCAGAGTTTCTGAGAAAAACAAACAACAACAAAACGAAATCAAACAACAGAAAACAACAAACAGGTGAGAATCCTTTAAATTAATTACAGGCACATTTTTAACTCTATAATCATAATTTATTTTTCTTTTAAATGGTAAATTTTTATGAGCTTTTTGTGCCTTTAATGAAACAGGAGATGGAGAGGAATATAGATCTGTAATAATGAGAAGAGACTGAATTGATGTTCAGAAATATAGAGATGTAAGAGGTAGAAGAGACTGAGATAATGTTCAGAAATTTAACATAGTCTGTTCTACTTCTTTTATTTCTATATTTCTGAACACTAACTCAGTCTCTTCTACTTCTTACAGATCTATATTTCTGAACATTAAAGCAGTCTCTTCTACTTCTTAAAGATCTATATTTCTGAACATTAACACAGTCTCTTCTTCTTCTTACAGATCTATATTCCTGTACATCAATCCAGTCTCTTCTACTTCTTAAAGATCTATATTTTTGAACATTAACTCAGTCTCTTCTACTTTCTACATCTCTATATTTCTGATCATTCACTGTCTCATCTATTTCTTACAGTTCTATATTCCTATACATCAATCCAGTCTCTTCTACTTCTTGCAGATCTTTATTCCTGAACATTAACACAGTTTGTTCTACTTCTTTTATTTCTATATTCCTATACATCAATCCAATCTCTTCTATTTCTTGCAGATCTATATGTCTGAACATTAACAAAGTCTGTTCTACTTCTTTTATTTCTATATTTCTGAACATTAACTCAGTCTCTTCTACTTCTTTTATTTCTATATTTCTGAACATTAACACAGTCTGTTCTACTTCTTACAGATCGATGAGACTGAGTTAATGTTCAGAAATATTGAAATAAAAGAAGTAGAAGAGACCGTTCATGTTCAGGAATATAGAGATGTAAGAAGTAGAAGAGACTGAGTTAATTTTCAGAAATATAGAGATGTAAGAAGTAGACCAGACTGAGTTGATGTTCAGAAATATAGATCTGTAAGAAGTAGAAGAGACTGAGTTAATTTTCAGGATTATAGATCTGTGAGAAGTGGAATATACTGAGTTAATTTTTCAGAAATAAAGAGCTTTAAGAAGTAGAACAGACTGAGTTACTGTTCAGAAATATAGAGCTTTAAGAAGTAGAAGAGACCATTAATTTTCAGAAATATAGATCTGTAAGAAGTAGAAGACACTGAGTTTATGATCAGAAATATAGAGATGTAGGAAGTAGAAGAGACTGAGTTAATGTTCAGGAATATAGAGGTGTAAGAAGTAGAAGAGACTGAATTAATGTTCAGAAATATAGATCTGTAAGAAGTAGAAGAGACTGAGTTAATGCTCAGAAATATAGAGATGTAAGAAGTAGAAGACACTGTGAATGTTCAGGGATGTAGAGATGTCAGAGGTAGAACAGACTGAGGAAATGTTCAGGAATATAGATCCGTAAGAAGTAGAAGAGACTGAGTTAATGTTCAGAAATATAGAGGTGTAAGAAGTAGAAGAGACTGAGTTAATATTCAGGAATATAGAAATATAAGAAGTAGAAGAGACTGAATTAATGTTCAGGAATATAGAAATATAAGAAGTAGAAGAGACTGAGTTAATGGTCAGAAATAAAGAAATATAAGAAGTAGAAGAGTCTGAGTCAATGTATATAAATATAGAACTGTAAGAAGTAGAACAGACTGTGTTAATGTTCAGACGTATAGATATGTAAGAAGTAGAAGAGACTGGATTGATGTTTATGAATATAGAACTGTAAGAAGTAGAACTGACTGAGTTAATTTTCAGAAATACAGAAATATAAGAAGTAGAAGAGACTGATTGAATGTTCAGAAATGTAGATCTGTAAGGTGTAGAACAGACTGAGTTAATGTATATAAATATAGAACTGTAAGAAGTAGAAGAGACTGAGTTAATGTTCAGAAATATAGAGATGTGAGAAGTAGAACAGACTGAGTTAATGTATATAAATATAGAACTGTAAGCAGTAGAAGAGACTGAGTTAATGTATATAAATATAGAACTGTAAGATGTAGAAGAGACTGACCGTCCAGCATGTTCCCCAGTTTGAGGAAAACCCTCTCCTCACACCACTGGCAGTGAACCAGTTTGCGGAGTTTCTTGGCGGACTCGTCTGCCTGCGTCGGCCCCCGTAGAACTCTGACCACCACCAGGACGAAATGCTCCAACGCCACCGTCAGCAGCACCTCGATGCCTTTGTTACAGCGAGCAGCCGCTCTGCAGGAAGACGAGGAAATAAAACCTCAGCTTTGTTTTTTTTAAACAGGTTTGATAGAAAACTAAAAGGTGAAGTCAGCACCTACCGGGCCACCGTAGCCACCACCATGCGGGCGGCGAGCTCCTTGTAGTACTCGGTGCGTACGATGTGGCAGCCGTAGTGACGCAGCGTGACGTTCGGGGACTTGGAGTAGAGCGAGCCGGTGTCTGTGGACGTCACCGACAGGATGCCCAGGTTTCGCACGTTCCTGAAGGCGGCGTCCAGGTAGTTGACGGCGGTGCCGTACGGGTCCAGGTGACTGGGAGCAGCAGGACGCCAAGAAATTTAACGACTGATTCTGGGAAAACTAAGAAACTAAAGGCAGCTTTTAAAAACACGTTTTCTGGGGCGTAGATGGCCGAGCGGACCATGAGGTTTGCCCACGAGCGGGTGGCCTGTTTCCCACTCTCTCCCCCTTTCCTACTCTATCCAATTAAAGGCAGAAAAGCCCAAAAAATTTCTTCACCAAAAAAGAAAAAAAACATGTTTTCTCCTGTAAAACAGTTTTTCCAAACTTAATTTGAGTCGCGACTCAATTTTTACATCACAAATATCTGACGACTCCGGAGACTTTTTTTTTTTTTTGAGTCAATATTCAAGCAACAGTAGATTATCTTATTCCAGATCACTGACTGTTAAAAAACATTCACCTTTTATCCACGAAAAGTCCTCAAACTCGTTGTTTCATTCTCTCAGCAAACAGGACGTCACCTTAAAACTCATGTTTCAGCTTCTTTATTTTGGTTTCAATGACTTCAAGGTTGTTAAATAAAAACTTTATATTTTGTGTTAAAAAGTTGCGATTTTGAGATAAAAATTCAAGATTTTCAGATAAAAGTAAATTATTTGACATTTAAAAGTCAAAATAATGTGATAAACAGTCAATAATTTGAGATTAAAAGTCCAAATAATGAGGAAAAGAAGTCAAAATTTTAAGATAAAAAGTCAAAATTTTAAGATAAAAAGTCAAAATTTTGCGACAAAGCCAGAATGATAAATCAAACAGTCAAAATTATGAGATAAAAGTCAATTATTATGAGATAGAGTCAAAAAAATGAGTCAAACAGCTTCTATTTTAAGATAAGAAGTCAAAATATCAGGACGAAAAGTCAAAATAATATAATAAGAAGTCAAATTTTTTTAAAAAGTCCAAATTTCGAGAATAAAAGTAGATATTATGCCACAAAAAGTCAAATTAATGAGACAAAGAGTGAAAATGATTCAATCAGTCAAAATTTTGAGATAGTGGATATGAGATAAAAAGTCAAAATTATGAGATAAAAGTCAAATATTATGAGATAGAGTCAAAAAAATGAAATCAACAGTACAAATAATGAGGCAAAAAGTTGCTACATTAAGATAGAAAGTCAAAATTTTAGGACAAAAAGGCAAAATAATATGATTAGAGGTCAATTATTTGTCACTGAAAAGTCAAAATACTGAGATAAGAAGTCAAACTTTAAAAAAAAAAGTCCAAATTTAAAAAAAAGTAGATATTATGCCACAAAAAGTGAAAGTAATGAGATTAAAGTCAAATCAATGAGACAAAGAGTGAAAATGATTAGGTCAGTCATAATAATGAGATAGTGGATATGAGACAAAAAGTCAAAACAATGAGATAAAAACTTTATACTATGTGTTAGAAAGTTGACACTATAAGATAAAAGTCCAAATTTTAAGATATAAAATAAATTATTTGACATTTAAATGTCAAAATAATGAGTCAAAAAGTCAAAACTATGAGATCAAAGTCAATTATTATGGGTAAAAGTCAAAATAATGAAATCAAAAGTAAAAATAATGAGACAAAAAGTTGCTATAATGAGATAAGAAATCAAAATTTCAGGACAAAAAGTCAAAATAATATGATAAGAAGTCAATTTTTTTTTTAAAAAGTCTAAATTTCAAGTATAAAAGTAGATATTAGGCCACAAAAAGTGAAAGTAATGAGATTAAAGTCAAATTAATGAGACGAAGAGTGAAAATGATAAGATCAGTCAAAATTTTGAGATAGTGGCTTTGAGATAAAAAGTCAAAACTATGAGATAAAAACTTTATAATATGTGTTAGAAAGTTTACACTAAGATAAAAAGTCAAAATTTTAAGATTAACAGTAAATTATTTGACATTTAAAAGTCAAAATAATGAGTCAAAAAGTCAAAATTATGAGATAGAGTCAAATTATGATATCAAAAGTAAAAATAATGAGACAAAAAGTTGCTATAATGAGATAAGACGTCAAAATTTCAGGACAAAAAGTCAAAATAATATGATTAGAGGTCAAATTCTTTTAAAAAGTCTAAATTTAAAGAATAAAAGTAGATATTGTGCCACAAAAAGTCAAAGTAATGAGATTAAAGTCAAATTAATGAGACAAAGAGTGAAAATGATTAGATCAGTCAAAATTTTGAGATAGTGGATATGAGACAAAAAGTCAAAACAATGAGATAAAAACTTTATACTATGTGTTAGAAAGTTGACACTATAAGATAAAAGTCCAAATTTTAAGATATAAAATAAATTATTTGACATTTAAATGTCAAAATAATGAGTCAAAAAGTCAAAACTATGAGATCAAAGTCAATTATTATGGGTAAAAGTCAAAATAATGAAATCAAAAGTAAAAATAATGAGACAAAAAGTTGCTATAATGAGATAAGAAATCAAAATTTCAGGACAAAAAGTCAAAATAATATGATAAGAAGTCAATTTTTTTTTAAAAAAGTCTAAATTTCAAGTATAAAAGTAGATATTAGGCCACAAAAAGTGAAAGTAATGAGATTAAAGTCAAATTAATGAGACGAAGAGTGAAAATGATAAGATCAGTCAAAATTTTGAGATAGTGGCTTTGAGATAAAAAGTCAAAACTATGAGATAAAAACTTTATAATATGTGTTAGAAAGTTTACACTAAGATAAAAAGTCAAAATTTTAAGATTAACAGTAAATTATTTGACATTTAAAAGTCAAAATAATGAGTCAAAAAGTCAAAATTATGAGATAGAGTCAAATTATGATATCAAAAGTAAAAATAATGAGACAAAAAGTTGCTATAATGAGATAAGACGTCAAAATTTCAGGACAAAAAGTCAAAATAATATGATTAGAGGTCAAATTCTTTTAAAAAGTCAAAATTTAAAGAATAACAGTAGATATTGTGCCACAAAAAGTCAAAGTAATGAGATTAAAGTCAAATTAATGAGACAAAGAGTGAAAATGATTAGATCAGTCAAAATTTTGAGATAGTGGATTTGAGATAAAAAGTCAAAACTATGAGATAAAAGTCAAATATTATGAGATAGAGTCATGATAATGATATCAAAAGTAAAAATAATGAGACAAAAAGTTGCTATAATGAGATAAGAAGTCAAAATTTCAGGACAAAAACTCAAAATAATATGATTGGAGGTCAATTATTTCTCATTAAAAAGTCAAAATAATGAGATAAAAAAGATGAAACTTTAACTTTTTTCTCATTTATTTGACTTTTCCCTCTAACTTTGACGTATTGTGGGGAAAAAAAAATCTCATCAAATCATTTTTTCATCTTCAGTTTGATCTTTTTTTTTTTTCCTGGTTGTAATGAAATCTTTCTCTGTTTCTCCTACTCACATGTAGTCGAAAGGTCGCAGATGCATGATGACGTTGGCGTCCATCTTGGCGACCTCCACCGTGGCGATGGCGGCCCCCTTGGCCTCGCCCGCGGCCCCGTCGGGCCCCCGGGGGCCTCGCGAGCCTCCGTCCACGCGGATGTTGTTGAGCTCACAGTTTTCTTTGATCATCTTGACGCAGGTGTCGCTGATGTCGGTGATGGTGACTTTAACGGACGAGCGGAGATGCTTCGCCCACTGGAGACCCATGATCCCTGACACAAGGAGGGGGGGGTTAAAACCAGGGGGGGGGGCAACTTTCAGGGCTTCAGCAACTTTTAGCAGCAACTTCAGGTCATTAAAGGGCTTTTTTGTGTCATTATGAAAGTTTCATTATTAACAGCTCTGGGTAACCTCACCTTTATTCTTTATTTACCTTTATTCTTCACTTTGCTTTACCTCCAGTTATTAAATGTTTTTCTGCAACTTAGTGGGCGTGGCCTGAGTAGGCCGCCAAAGTTGATGATGTTTTCGCCAACATGCAAACCAGAAAAGCTCTTGTATGTGGGTCAACGACAAAAAGAGGGTCTTAAAACGTATTTTTAAAAAGAATTATGTTTTCTAACAGATTTCAGTAGTTGACCAACATTTCAAAGTTTTCAGGTTCATTATTTTTTAGTATTTTTAATTTGAGCACCCAAAAATGTCAGGTGGTGCAACCAAATATATGAAAATATATTTATATGTTCCTGTTATTTTTTCTGTGTGAAATTATTGGCAAGTATCTCTCAAGTGTCTGTAGTGACTCATACATTTTCATTTTGTGTGTTTCATTTCTTTTATTTGTGAATAAGATAAATAATTTGATGTTAAAATAACATTTCACATTATTACATTGGTNATAATGCCACTGTATTTTTAACTTCCATTTACAATAACTGACATTCAGTTTTTAGAGTTTAATTACTGTGGATACTTGTCAGGACGGTTGCACCACCTGACATTTTGGGGGTTTGAGGAACCAAAACACAAAAAAACATGTTATATTTTAATAGTTTAAAGATGTGTTCAAATAACACAGGTTTCATAGAATAAAGAAATACATGTGATGAAATACTCAATTCATGATGGAAGGAAATATTGCACTCAGACACAAAAAAAGGGGACGTCACCTCATTGACCCGTGTGTGTTTCTGGCAACAGGAAGTCATGTCTCTGCAGCTTTAATTGGGTTTAATTGCGGTGTCGTATTCTCACCTGTGGCTCCAAACGCATCCAGACACTCCAGCGGGTTCCTCTCCTCAGCCAAGACGGCGAGCGAGCAAAACACCAGCTGCCTGAAACACGAAGAGACAAAAGGATGACGACGGGCGACTCATCAAACACACCTGAGTGTGTGAGGATCCGCTCTCACCTGTTCGTCTTCATCTTGCGGTTGAAGTAGGTGTCGCTCTTCTGCGGCGTGGTGTGGTTGGGGAGGAGCTGCACGTTGGTTCCGAGTTCCTTCATGATTTCGAAGGCCTGACCGGACGGAGCTGCAGAGGAATCACAGGGACAGCTTTACAAATCTGTCTCTGGTAGGAAAAATTACCCGTTGGAGGAGCCACAAATTCATGGGCCGAGAAGGTCGCGGTGCAGGCTCGACGGCCTCATCGACCGGAGCCAGAGAGGAAACAACTGCACCGCAAAGTCCACCGACTAGTACAGCCAGAAAGACCGCTACCACTGGCTTGTGTGCTGCGTCACCATCACTCGGTGCACAGAGGGGCCTCAGACTTGCTCTGCTGCCCACTCACAGAGGAAAAAAACAAAAACAACCTGAGTCCAAAACTTCACGACAGAAACGGCGTCATGTGCAGGAGTTTAAGTCCTCTGGTCATGCAAAGATCTTCAGATTTATTTAAAGGGCAACAAAAGCCTAAAAGTCTGTAAAAAAAAAATAGTAAACCAGGTGAAAATAAAGTTTTTCCTCAAGATCTTATAAAATATTTTTGATTGTAATTCTCGTTTAAGCCACAAGAGGCTGTAACATACTGACACCTTTTTTCTTTTGTTGTTTTTGTTTTTTTCTTGTGCCTTTTAAACCCCAATTGTGTGCCTTCAAAATGCTGAAATATGGGTGTGAAAAATATTGACACAGCAATATATTGCAATATTTTGACATCTGATATAATATCCAGATTTCAAATCTTAATATCAATTTAAAAAAAAAAAACATGAAAACTCACAATTAAGCAGGAAAAGGAAGGGACGGGGCACTTATGTAATATGTGTGCAGAATTTATTTTCTTTCAGTTCAGACAGTGACAAGAGAAATATGTATAGTAACTTGTGCACGTGCATTGCAACTTTAGACTGTATATAGAATAAACAGCGTGGCTCCGTCTGTCACCGTTCAACGATTTTTAGTAAGTAGAGAATTTCCGGTGGAGCCAAGTAAAAAAGAGAAATAAAAATATTTATTTCTTCTTCTTCAGAAGGTTTAGTCTCCTTTTGGCTCTTTCCTGAAGTTTCTTATATCCCCGATAAAAACTACTCACCAACGGCAGCTGTCAACTATCGTCAAACGAAACTTATATCGCGGTTTTTAACGTCCAATAACTAACGAGAAACTAACTTCTCAGAAAAAAAACACCTGAACACCATGCAGCCAAATGACATCATCATACCACCTTAGCGTAAGGATGAGACTTTGCAAAGATGCTCCATAGCATTAAAAAATTTCAAAAGGGCCGAGTATAGACCTTATGTACCCCTCCGCCCCGAATACTGGATATGACGTCGGTCTGTGGTCCCCCGCCCCGATATGACCTATACTGCAGCCAGACACCAGGGGGCGGGGCTTATGACCTATACTGCAGCCAGACACCAGGGGGCGGGGCTTATGATTGCAACTAACAGTATATATGTTTTTTATTTTCTAGTTTTTAAAGCTCTACACGGTTTTTATGTCGCAGCTCCACCAATGAGGTTCTAGAATGTTCAACATGAAGGCCAGAGAACTTTCTGCCCTTGATGATGTCACAACATTCCGGAACTCTCTGAGCGTTTTCAAGGGAAACTAAAGAGCCTTCACTTCTTAATCAGCTTTTACTGCTTTATGATAATCACTCTTTAAACTACATTCCATGTATTTATATTTCTATGTGAGTTTAAATCAGAACTTTTTAACTTTAAAAAAGGGAGTTTTGTGTTGTTGTTTTTCTGCACATAATTTTACAGCTAAAAAAATACCCATGTTTCTCCCCCTTGTGTTTTGTTATAACCTTGTTTCAACCTCTGTCTGAAACGCTTTGTTGTTGCTGTCTCTTTAAGGCTCCCCGCTCCACAAACCCCCTTCCGTCTGATTGGCCGGCCCTGTGGTGGGTGTGGTCTCTCACCTGATCTCCGCTGAGGCTGGGCTTCAGGTTTCTGCAGGGCAGGTGACAGATGCACATCCTCTGACCTGAGAAAGATGCAAAGAAAACACGACAAAGTGATTTTCGTCACCATTTTTGCTACTTTCTGTTATTTTCAAAAGTTTCCCCCCAAATTTTTCTTGCTAATTTTTGTTGCTTTTTGACCATTTTAGTCACTTTGCACTCTTTTTTTTGTCACTTTTGGACCATTTTTTGGATACCTTTTCACTATTCCCCGGGTTCACTCAAATTTCTTAGCAATATTTTTTTTTTCAATTTTTGTTGTGCCACTTTTGGACAATTTTTTGCAACAATCTGATTCAGTTTAATCAGAAATTTTCAAGCCATTTTTGTTGACTGTGGCAATTTTTGCCATTTTTGGTCACTTTTGGACCATTTTTGCTTCTTTCTGATTTTTTTTTCAAGTTTCCTCCAAAGTTTTCTTGTTAATCTTTGTTGCCTTTTGGCCATTTTAGTCACTTTTTACTCTTTTTTGGTCACTTTTGGACCATTTTTTGCTACTTTTTGAGTATTTCCAGGTTTTATCCCAATTTAAATGCCACTTTAAGTTGCTATTTGGCAATTTTTACCACCTCAAACTAAGTTTTATTTCTCCTCTTTGCTGTTTTTTCCTCTTTTCTCCTCTTGTATAGTTTCTTTTATAAAGGTAGTTTTTAACAGTTTGACTCTTTGGTTGAGTAACTCTGGTGTAGAATAGGTCATTTTGCCCATTTTTACAACTTTACAAACTTTTTTTTTTTTTAATTTTCTTGATAATTCTTGTTGCTTTTTGGCTATTTTTGTCAGATTAGGACCAGTTTTTGCTGTTTTGAGTATTTCCAGGTGTTATACCAATTTAAATCCCAGTTTTTGTTGCTTTTTGGTCATTTTTACCACCTCAAACTCAGTTTTATTTCTCCTCTTTGCTGTTTTTGCCTCTTTTCTCCACTTGTATAGTTTCTTTTGTAAAGATAGTTTTTAACAGTTTGTCTCTTTGGTTGAACAGGTTGTTTTTGCCCATTTTTTTGACACAAACTGACTATTTTCTAAATTTAATCCCAACTTTCTTGCCATTTTTGTTACCTTCATTCACTGTTTTTCGTCACTTTTTCCACAATTTCTTCTACTTTCTGAATTTTTTCAAGTTTCTCCAAAAAATTTCCCTGCTAATTTCTTCTCGCTTGTTGGTCATTTTTGGCACTTCTCACTCTTTTTTGCCACTTCTGGACCATTTTTTGTAACAAACTGACCAATTTCTAAGTTTTTTTTACAAATTTTCTTGCCAATTTTTGCTGCTTTTTGGCCATTTTTGTCACTTATAGACCATTTTTTGCTGCTTTTTGAGTATTTACTGGTTTTATCCCAATTGAAACGCCAATTTTTGTTGCTTTGTGGTCATTTTTACCACCTCAGACAAAGTTTTTTTGCTCCTCTTTGCTGTTTTTTCCTCTTTTCTCCACTTGTATAGTTTCTTTTGTAAAGGTAGTTTTTCACAGTTTGTCTCTTTGGTTGAGTAACTCTGGTGTAGAACAGAAAACATCTGCTGTAAAAACTGTAGCTGATATTTTGACACATTTGAGGTTATAGAAATATTTCACAGTCTGACATAAGAATATTGCAATTTAATCTAATAAGATTCTACTATGTGTGTCCGGCCAAAGATTTAAAGTCTGTGTTTCATGTTTTGGTGGAGTGTGATTATTCCGCAGGTTTAATTTTAGTGTTACAGAAACTAATTTGAGCGTCCTACCTTCAAACTCCACGTAAACTTTCCAGTGAAGGTTCTGCAGGTGTCGGCGGAGTTTGTGGCTGTAACAGGCTTTGAATTTCTCCTCAGGGCAAAGAGGACACGACTTACGACCCGCTGTGGAGGAAGAGTTTTGATTATGAGTTTCTGTAAACAGATATCATTTTGTTTTCTTAAAAAATACTTTCCTAAATGTTTAAAAGTTATGGGGAAGACTTAAAAACTCACCACCGTTCAGGTCCACCAGCATCTCCAGTCCCTCCAGTTTGGTCTGGATGGAGACGTGCCGCTCTGATTGGACAGAAACGAGAGATTTGTGACAGAAATTACAAGAATGAGTGAATGAACAACCTCCTCTACAAACAGAAACAGCTTCCAGAAAACCACCTGCAGTCGTGGTGGAAGGTTTGGAGTCGCTGTCTGGAGTCGTCTCATCTTTGACGGTTTGTTCTGCAGCCGAAGGAGCAACAACGCCAACTCCACCTTCACAGAAAAACACACGGGGATGAAACATTAAACACAGATACAAAGAAATGCTCCAAAAATAGCACCAGATCTTCACTAGACGAAAGACAAAACTTTGACAAAAAGACAAAATTTGAGCTGAAAAGTCAAAGTTATTAGATTAAGAGACAAAGTTTTGAGATAAATAGTTGCAGTTATGAGACAAAAAGTCAAATTTTAGAAACAAATCGTCAAAAGATTGAGAGATTTAAGTCAAAATTTTGAGTCAAAGAGACAAAAATTTGAGCTACAAAGGCTAAGCTGTGAGATAAAAAGTCATTTTTGTGACAAAAAGACTAAATTTTTAGACAAAGATTCATTAGCCTTTAGCCACTGTTTTAGCCTTTAGCTCCTGTTTTAGCCTTTAGCTCCTGTTTTAGCCTTTAGCTGGTGTTTTAGCTTTTAGCCACTGTTTAAGCCTTTAGCCACTGTTTGAGCCTTTAGCTCCTGTTTTAGCCTTTAGCCCCTGTTTTAGCCTTTAGCTCATGTTTTAGCCTATAGCTGGTTTTTTAGCCTTTAGCCACTGTTTTAGCCTTTAGCTCCTGTTTTAGCCTTTAGCTCATGTTTTAGCCTATAGCTGGTGTTTTAGCCTTTAGCTGGTGTTTTAGCCTTTAGCCCCTGTTCTAGCCTTTAGCTCATGTTTTAGCCTATAGCTGGTGTTTTAGCCTTTAGCTGGTGTTTTAGCCTTTTGCTCCTGTTTTACCATTTAGCTCATGTTTTAGCCTTTAGCTCCTGTTTAAGCCTTTAGCTGGTGTTTTAGCTTTTAGCTCCTGTTTTAGCCTTTAGCCCCTGTTCTAGCCTTTAGCTCATGTTTTAGCCTTTAGCTGGTTTTTTAGCCTTTTGCTCCTGTTTTACCCTTTAGCTCCTGTTTTACCCTTTAGCTCCTGTTTTGCCTTTAGCTCCTGATTTAGCCTTTAGCTCCTGTTTTAGCCTTTAGCTCCTGTTTTATCCTTTAGCTCCTGTTTTGGCCTTTTGCTCCTGTTTTACCCTTTAGCTCCTGTTTTAAACTTTAGCTCCTGTTTTAGCCTTTAGCTCCTGTTTTAGCCTTTAGCTCCTGTTTTAACCTTTAGCTCCTGTTTTAGCCTTTAGCTCCTGTTTTAGCCTTTAGCTCCTATTTTAGCCTTTAGCTCCTGTTTTAGCCTTTAGCCCGGGCTCTATCTCTCCCCCCTTTATCATTCTTCTTCTCTTCTGCCTCTTTTCCGTGAGACAGCCCAGCTGTTGTTCCACCATTACTAAGAAATAAATCGCAGAATAACACAAATCTCTCTTCTCTCTGCTAAACTTCATTAGCCAACGTGGCGTTGTCATGGCGACTTTGGCGTCCTGTAAATCGATTCGGTCCAAGTTGGAAGCTAGGAATTAGTATTTATAAACAACATATTTAAGCTCTAATAATCTCATTATAATTTTTTATTATGATCATACATTTATCTGAATATCTGACTTTATCAAGATCACTGAAAAAGTCCTCACAGTCCCTTTAAAAAAAAAAAAAAAAAAAAACATCAGGGAGAGAGAAATGGAGATATTTATGACTACACGGCACCAGAAGAACAGAATAAAGACTTAATAGGTAAAGAGAAGGATTAATTTCTTAACCCTTGGATGCGCAACCTACTTGTACCCACACTCTTCCACACGTGGGGTCAAAAATGACCCCAATTGAAATCAATGGGGTTTTCAATAAACTGAGATGTTATTCTTCAAAATCTTCAAAAAAAAGAGCTGTAATTTTTTCATATTCAAGATATTCCTTATAAAACATGTTTGTGACATGAGGCCATTTGTATTTTTTATTTATTTTTTCATTAATTTTAAGAAATTGCAGTCAACAGTCAAAACATGCAAACATGTTTTGACCCCTGATTGGCCTGATAAACTGATTGTTAGGTGCTAAAATGTGAATGAGAAATTTAAAAACGTGCATGTCAAAAATGAAATAACTCTTTTGTTTGAACAAAATTTATCACCTTTAACCAAAATGAGAGAAATGTTTTTAGTTTATTGCAAAAAACGCATTGATTTCAATTGGAGTCACTTCTGACCCACTTGAGGAAGAGTGAGGTAGTGATACAAAAACTGAAATTTCTTAGAATTAATGAAAAAATAAATAAAAATGCAAATGGCCTCATGTAACAAACATGTTTTATAAGGAATACCTTGAATATGAAAAACTTGCAGCTCTTTGTTTTGAAGATTTTGAAGAATAACAACCCAGTTTATTGAAAAACCCCATTGATTTGAATTGGGGTCATTTTTGATCCCACGTGCGAAAGAGTGGGGTAGTGATACAAAAACTGAAATTTCTTAGAATTAATAAAAAATTGAATAAAAATGCAAATGGCCTTATGTCACAAACATGTTTTTTGAGGAATACCTGGAATATAGAAAAATTACAACTCTTTGTTTTAAAGATTTTGAAGAATAACATCCTGCGGGGTCATTTTTGACCCCACGTGTGCATCTAAGGCAGTGATTCCCAACCTGTGGTCCGTGGCCCCCTGGTGGGCCGCGAAGATATTGCAAGTGGGCCGCCAAATCATTTTCGAAATAGTCTGAATTTTAATAAAGGGTAGCTATATTAAGATACATATCTACAAAATAATGTTTAAATATTAAAACTTGGTTACATTTGTAAGGATATTCAACATGTTCAAACGTTTTTATATAAGAAAAGTCCTTGAAGAGGGCAAGTTAAAGCCCAACATGTAACATGACCCCAAATTTAACAAAGCCCTGAAATTTGATTAAACAAATATTGTATATCCCAAGACTATAATCACTGACCCAACATTTAACAAGTTCTTGTATCGTGGGCAAATGACTATCACCTTCTGGGCTCAGCATCTGTTACATCATTGACCAGTTATCACATTTTGGGTTTTATTACATTTTTTTTCTTACATTTTGGGTCTTTGTTACAAATCAAGCACTAACAAGTCACTATAAAGCCCCCATAATTATATGGTCAGAGGTGGGTCTCAAAATTTTTAAGACTTAAAAGTGGGCCCTGAATTGAAAAAGGTTGGGAACCACTGAACTAAGGGTTAAGATATATTTTTTAATAAGAAAAAATTAGACATCCACGAGAAAGTCATATATTTTAGATTAAGCCAAATATTCTACTACAATGTGGAGTAACAAAAACTGTCCCTACTTTAATTACTAAAAACCACATCCACCATTCTGAGTTTTAGCCAAACAACATATTGGGACTGATGCTTTCATGGACTTAAACAGGTGAATAAACCGAGAATAAGCGGACGGTAAATGTCCAGGGTCCTGTAGTGCAGCTCCGTGATGAGACCGTGTCAGGTGAAACTGTTTGTGCAGAGCAAATGAAACTGTGAGGTTAAAGAAAAAAGGCTCAGAGACGGTTCCCTGATGGAGATAACTGTGAACAACAAAGCTGAAGCTAATGCTACCGAGCAGCCGTTACGCTGCTGTTATTGTTGACTGTTTAGGTCCTATGGCGGAGCTCCGTGGTGAGGCCCTGTTTTAGTTCAGCACTTAGAAACTTCGATTCGCGGTGAATTTCCTACACACAGCTGAATACTAACACACCAGAATTATTCCCTCATTACACACACATTTAATCAGCATTTCAGCCACACACTCCGACACTTTACATACGTTTGATATCGACGTCCTCCTGGTGAAGCTGGGAAGCGTCCGCCTCTTTGAGCTCCGCCATTTCTCTGACAGACACATACGCAGGAAGAGTTCTTTCATGCGCAGGTTACGAAAAATGCGCAGTTTTCAGCACGTAGATTCAACAGCTGTTATTACGTAAGAGTGAGGAAACCGGAACAGAGTAAAGCAGTGACGTGTTTCTACCGGTAGGTGGCGTGAGAGCCTAATGAAGCT
Organism: Thalassoma bifasciatum; assembly: GCA_008086565.1. Taxonomy (NCBI): domain Eukaryota; kingdom Metazoa; phylum Chordata; class Actinopteri; order Labriformes; family Labridae; genus Thalassoma; species Thalassoma bifasciatum. The sequence continues at coordinate 260,908 of RPOG01000614.1, forward strand.
GAACCAATTAAAACCAAAACACTCAAAATATGAAAAACAATATATTTTCTGCACAGTATCAGAAGTTACAAATGTATTATTATCATTATCATTATCATTATTATTATTATTATTATTATTATTATTATTATAATTATTATTGTCTGTCTTTATGTAATATGTAGTTGTGTCAATGAAATTATATTAACCCTCTGATGCATGTATGATAAAAGCCAGTGTCTGGATTTTTCCTTTGAGTGTTTTTATTTCTCTTAAGGCATAAAAAAAAGTTTTAAATTTTTTTCTTCAAATATTTGTAACAGAACATTCAACATAAAAAGGAGTGAAATTAATGTGAACATAACTATTTTTTTGTTTGACTTTCTTTCTTTTTTTGGGGGGGGGTAATTTCATGAATAATCTTTTTTTAATGCTTTGCAAAACATTTTAACTCTCTGTCATCCATTTTAACACTGAAAAATGTATAGTTATTACGCTGTTTTACCCTCAAATGTTTGTCTATAACTTTTTTTTTAAAATATATATGGTTGGAAAAAGAATTGAAAACATTTTTTCAGGCCCTAAGAAGAATAAAAATATCCTGACACAGACTAATATGAATTTCCACCACATGAACCATTGAATTTAGGAGTAAATAAGTTTTAAATAGGTGTTTACTGTAGTGACCACTATGCACCACAGGGTTCAGAAAAAAAGAGAAGTTATGATTAAATATGTTTGCATTGTTACAACATTGTAAAACCACTGTTTATTTCCTGTTTGGTACAAGTAAAAAAATAAATGACATTCAGAAATACTTAATAAACCCCTGAGGAACATTAAGCGATTACAGTTCATTTAATATATTTATATATATACATGAAGATTAAAGCACATTATATCCATGTATTCAGGCACTAGTCTTCCTTTTTTGTCTCAGTATTTTCCCTTTTTATTTGTTTTCACATTCATTACTTTTATTCCTTGGCTTTTAACACACCATGAGACTCAACTCTGTTTTAGTGTTTTATGGTTTGTTTTTAGTTATCGTTTTACTGATTGTTTTTATTGTTCTTAAATTTGTTTTTAGGAACAATGAAACAATGGAGCAATAACTTAAGTGTTATATATGATTTTTTATCTTTGTTTCAGTGTTTCTTCATATGTGTACAGCACTTTGTTTTCAACTATGGTTGTTTTTAAAGTGCTCTGTAAATAAAGTTGAGTTGAGTTGAGTTGTTGTTACTTTATTTAACATGGATTAAATGTTTTGTGTCACTTTTTTCTGCTCCTATAAAAAAGTAAACAAAGCCTTAAGCTCAGCATGAGCTCGGCAAAAATAGAGAAAAGCCTTTTCGAAGAACTGTGTGTTGTTTGAGTTTCGTTTCAGACAGGTAAGAAGTTTTCTGGTTTTTATTCCCTGAAATCGAAAGTAATGACGCAATGGAGGCGCGCGGCCGCGGCGCTGTGCACGCGCGAACCGCTCGCTCGACGTTCGCCCGAAAGTTCGTCCCCGCCAGGTTAAAAAAAAAAGTAGGGAAACTTGTTCAGAAAGTTTTCATTTTTTAATTTTTTTGAGGGCAAGTCATTTTTCTCTCATTTCTTCAGCAAAGAAAGTCTAAAATTCATCTCAAAATTATTATTATTATTATTTTTTTTTTTTTTTGCGGCAAGTTTCCTTCTTTTCCCGGGCGGAAATGGGCTCCTATACCCGGAAGTGATGTTCTTGTAGGATTTTGATCCGTTTTTATTCCTTCTTGATATTTTGGAGTTCGTTTATCAGGGTTCCTGGCTTCGCTTCGATCCTGCCGCGCGGCACCGCAGCGGCGAAGCCGCGTCTGTTCGCTTCAGGGAACGCTCCGCCTCCTTCTCCGCGTTCAGTGACGTCGACAACTGTTTATATGTGCGCGCGCGTAAACATGTGTTTGCAGAAAGTCAAAGCTGCAAGAATGAAGAAGCAAAACCTACCATCATCATCCAGAAAAGAGCAGAAAGAGAGAGAAGGAGGAAAGAGGTGAGAAACTGACGCGGCGTCGTTCATTATCTGATTTTACTCTTTATTTTGTTTTTTATTGTCATTATCCTGCTTCATAGATACTTTTCTGCAGATGGGTCAATGACAAAAAGAGGGTCTAAAAACTTATTTTTAAAAAGTTCTTTGAAAATGGATAAAAACATATTTCTGAGAGAAGAATTATGTTTTCTAACAGATTTCAGATCAACTGGTTGTAAAGTTTCAAAAATCCAAGTAATAAAAAATCATAAAAATTAAACTCGTGGGTTTTTACAGTCCACCACGTTGGTAATATATGAAAATATATTTATATGTTCCTGTTATTTTTTCTGTGTGAAATTATTGGCAAGTATCTCTCAAGTGTCTGTAGTGACTCATACATTTTCATTTAGTGTGTTTCATGTCTTTTATTTGTGAATAAGATAAATAATTTGATGTTAAAATAACATTTCACATTATTACATTGGTTGTACCACCTGACATGGAAATTGTTCCAGTCACCAATGAAGTGAAAAAACCTTTTTTATCAGTATTTCAGAGAAATCTACAAACTTTTCCACTTGGTCACAAATGTCATTTGGGCTCCTCTGGCTGATGCAGTTTCCTGTTTCCTGTTTTATTCTCTTCACTTTAAAATAAAAGTCTAATGTTACGGTTGCACCACCCTGACATTTGACAAGGTGAAAATTACNAATTTTTAGAGTTTAATTACTGTGGATACTTGTCAGGACGGTTGCACCACCTGACATTTTGGGGGTTTGAGGAACCAAAACACAAAAAAACATGTTATATTTTAATAGTTTAAAGATGTGTTCAAATAACACAGGTTTCATAGAATAAAGAAATACATGTGATGAAATACTCAATTCATGATGGAAGGAAATATTGTTTCTGTTTTTTTTCTTTGTTTTTAATCCCTCAGTAAAGCCTCTAAAAGCACAATGAAGCTGCAGACTCAGCTGAACGCGCTGCAGTGTCACTTCACCTGGAGTCTGGAGCCCAAAGAGTCCAAACTGCTGCGTCTCAGAGACAAACTGTTGGACATTGGCTCCGAGGAGGGGAACAGGTGGAGGGGTCACATCTACAACCTGCGGGGGTTCATTCAGTCCAAGCTGGAGCAACATGACGACGCCGTGACTTTGTTTAAGGAGGCTGCAGAGGTTTTCCAGAGGGTGAGAGGTGAAGACCGGGGTCCCTGGTTGGTGGTGAACTACGGGAACCTGGCCTGGCTGCACCACCTGCTGGGAGATGAGGAGCAGAGTCAGGTTTACCTCTCAAAGGTTGGAGCCCTGATGGAGGAACACCCACCTGGAGGTGAGCTGCACGCTGAGGTCTGCGCTGAGAAAGCCTGGACTCTGATGAAGTTTGGAGAAAAGAGCAAGCAGGAGGCGTGGGAGAACTTCGAGAAAGCCGTCCGTCTGAAACCGGAGATGGTGGAGTGGAACAGCAGCCACGTCATCGGGCTGCTTCAGGCCCAGAAACACGCCGCCGCCGGGGTCCTCCGCCTCGAGTACTCCTCCCACTTCGTTCGCTTCCTCGTCCTAGGCCTCTTGTGCATGGAGCGGCGGCAAATGGAGTACCTCGAGAAGTTCTCTCCTCTCTTTCGCCGCCTGCTCTGAGCTCTCAATCCTCCTGCCTAGGACCTTGCTGGGCACTCGTCGATGTCGCCCTATTTCGGCTATGAGTCTCAGATGCGGTATCACGTCTCCATCGATGAGGCGGTGGATTTGGCCGAAGAGGCTCTGAGGAAACACCCGGAGGAGCGTTACCTGAAAAGGTGCGCGGCGCTCTGCTACAAGTGGAAGATCCTCTTCCACAGGGACGGTCGTCTCCGCCCGGGGATGATGGAGCGAGCCGTCGGCCTCCACAGAGACGTCATCGCTCTCTACCCTCACTCCAGCCTCGTCAAGAAAATGGACCTCGCCAGCGTTTACGCCAAGTCCAACGCCGACGGGAAAGCCAAAGCCGAGCAGATTTTCCAGAAGCTTCTCCGCGGCGAGCAGGATCCTGCAGACAAACAGGTGCTTTACCACCACTTCGCCAAACACCTGCACCACAACAAACAGGACCATCACGGCTCCATCCAGTTCCACATGAGAGCCGCGGGGATCCCCGTCAAATCGTTCTACGGCGACGAGAGCATCGCCGCCCTGAGGAGAATCAGAGACAACACCGTCTGGAACCGGCGCGCCAAAGACATCGAACAGTTTCTGGCCAAACTGGAGGCGTAGAGTTCACCGGAAACACGTTAATTTAATCTGTTTAAATAAAATAAAGTACAGGGGTTTAAGAAAGGGTGGTCATATTTAAAAAACTAACAATAACCTCTTATCTCATCTCAATCTCAACATTTGGACTTTTTTTTTTAATTGTTGGCTTTTTTTCCTCAAAATTCAGACTCTTATAAAAAATGTGTATTTTTATTTCTGAAATCTAGAGTTTTTATTTCAAATTTTACCTGTTTTCTCTTAAAAATGTTGGATTTTTTATTCTAAGCCTTACTTTTGTTTGTTTTAAAATTCTGACTTTTATCAAAAAAAATGTATTTTTTTTCCTCAAAATTTGCACTTTTTTATTTTAAGTCTCAACTTTTTTCTCCTCAAAATTCTGACTTTTATCAAAAAAAATGTTTTTTTTTTACCTCAAAATTCAGACTCTTATAAAAAATGTGTATTTTTATTCCTGAAATTTAGAGTTTTTATTTCAAATTTTACCTATTTCTCTTAAAAAAGTTGGATTTTTTATTTTAAGTCTTACCTTTTTTTCCTCACAATTCTGACTTTTATCAAAAAAAATGTATTTTTTTCCTCAAAATTTGCACTTTTTTATTTTAAGTCTTACCTTTTTTTCCTCAATTTTCTGACTTTTATCAAAAAAATGTATTTTTTTCCTCAAAATTCAGACTCTTATAAAAAATGTGTATTTTTATTTCTGAAATCTAGAGTTTTTATTTCAAATTTTACCTGTTTTCTCTTAAAAAATTTGGATTTTTTATTCTAAGCCTTACTTTTGTTCTTTTAAAATTCTGACTTTTGTAAAAAAAAATGTATTTTTTCCCTCAAAATTTGCACTTTTTTATTTTAAGTCTCAACTTTTTTCTCCTCAAAATTCTGACTTTTATCAAAAAAGTGTATTTTTTTCCTCAAAATTTAGACTCTTATAAAAAATGTGTATTTTTATTCCTGAAATCTAGAGTTTTTATTTCAAATTTTACCTGTTTTCTCTTCAAATTTGTAGGATTTTTTATTCTAAGCCTTACATTTGTTCTTTTAAAATTCTGACTTTTATCAAAAAAAATGTATTTTTTTCCTCAAAATTTGCACTTTTTTATTTTAAGTCTCAACTTTTTTCTCCTCAAAATTCTGAATTTTATCAAAAAAATGTATTTTTTTCCTCAGAATTCAGACTCTTATAAAAAAATGTGTATTTATATTCCGGAAATTTAGAGGGGTTTTTTTCAAATGTTACCTGTTTTCTCTTAAAAAATTTGGATTTTTTATTTTAAGTCTCACCTTTTTTTCCTCCAAATTCTGACTTTTATCAAAAAAATGTATTTTTTCCCTCAAAATTTGAACTTTTTTATTTTAAGTCTCAACTTTTTCCTCCTCAAAATTCTGACTTTTATCACAAAAAATGTATTTTTTTCCTCAAAATTCAGACTCTTATAAAAAATGTGTATTTTTATTTCTGAAATTTAGAGTATTTATTTCAAATGTTACCTGTTTTCTCTTAAAAAATTGGATTTTTTTAATTTAAGTCTCACCTTTTTTTCCTCCAAATTCTGACTTTTATCAAAAAAATGTATTTTTTCCCTCAAATTTGAACTTTTATTCAAAAATGTGTATTCTTATTACTGAAATTTGAACTTTTTATTTGAAATCTTAACTTTTTTTCCCTCAAAATTCAGCCTTTTTTTCAAAAAAGTATTTTTTTCTAAAAGAAAAAAGACTTTAATTTAAAGTCTTGCCTTTTTTCCTCAAAATTCTGAGTTTTATGGAAAAAAAGGTTATTTTTTTCCTCAAAATTTAGACTCTTATAAAAAATGTGTATTTTTATTCCTGAAATTTAGAGTTTTTATTTCAAATGTTACCCGTTTTCTCTTAAAAAAATTGGATTTTTTTATTTTAAGTCTTACTTTTTTTCCCTCAAAATTCTGACTTTTATGAAAAAAAAATTTTTTTTTCCTAAAATTCAGCCTTTTTTTCAAAAAAAGTATTTTTTTTCCTCAAAATTTGGACTTTTTTTATTTTAAGTCTCACCTTTTTTTCCTCAAAATTCTGAGTTTTATCAAAAAAAATGTATTTTGTTCCTCAAAATATGAACTTTTATTCAAAAATGTGTATTTTTATTACTGAAATTTAGACTTTTATTTGAAATCTTACCTTTTTTCTCTTAAAATTTTGGATTTTTTATTCTAAGCCATACTTTTGTTCCTTTAAAATTCTGACTTTTATCAAAAAAAGTACTTTTTTCTGAAATAAAATTTGGACTTCTTTATTTAAAGTCTTACTTTTTTCCCTCAAAGTTCTGACTTTTATCAAGAAAATGTATTTTTTTCCTCAAAATTTGGACTTTTATTGAGAAACTTGTATTTTTATTCCTGAAATTATTTGAAATCTAACCTTTATTCTCTCAAAAATTCAGACCTTTATTCAAAAATGTTAGTCTTATCTCAAAATTTGGACTCATAATCTCAAAAGTGGAATTGTCTCAGAGATTTTTTACTTACGATTTCTAAATTTAAACTTATATCTCAGAATTTTGACTTGTTTAGAAAATTCCACTTCTTGTCTTTTAATAATTACTTTATTTCAACATTTCAACTGTATCATAGTAATTCTCTTTATCTCCAAGTTTTTACTTCAATGTCAAAGTTTTCATCTGTTATCTAAAGGTTTGTTTTCATTCTCTAAATTCCTCTAAATCTTAACATTTTATGCTTTTTTTGCCCTTTAATTTTGGGTTTTTTGTTTCTCAAATGTGGACTCATCTCAGTATTTTAACTGTATCTTACAAGTTTTGACTTTGTTTCTAAACAGTGACTTTTCTTTTACAAAGTTCTTCATTTTTCAAAATTTTGACTAATTATCTCAAATGCAGAATCAGGTCAGAATTTTGGCTTATTATGTAGAAATTTTGACTTTTTATTTTGACTATCTGTAATATGAACTTATCTCAAATGTGAGGGAAAATTTTGGCGCCTTTCGTGCATTTTTACAGCTCACAATGTTTTTTTTTCTTCTCAAATTAAACACAAACATCTCATCACTGTCACCAAGTTTCTGTTATTTCCTTTCCTGAGAAAACTTAAGTTTCTATTCCTGCAGGAGAAAACCTGAACAATCCAGTTCGTTCAGGTTGAAGCTGAGTTTCTATTCCTGAGAAACAAAATTCAGCTGCGTCACCTTTAAATGTTTAACTCCAACGACTCAGGGTGAGATTGTTACTGCAGTCATAAAGACAAAACTCAGGGACAGAAAACGATAAAAGATTTTATTTTTACAGGAAGCACTCTCCCGAAATAAGAAGCAAGAATTGAATATCAATCAGAGTACAGACAATAAAACACTTAAAAACATTTATGGGGGCAAAGTCTGGGCCTTCAGTCAACTTTCAGGGCAAAGTCTCTGCCTTCAGTCGACTTTCAGGGCAAAGCTTTGCCTTCAGTCAACTTTCAGGGCAAAGTCTCTGCCTTCAGTCGACTTTCAGGTCAAAGTCTCTGCCTTCAGTCAACCTTAAGGGTAAAGTCTCTGCGCCTTTGGTCGACTTTCAGGTCAAAGTCTCTGCCTTCAGTCGACCTTAAGGGTAAAGTCTCTGCGCCTTTGGTCGACTTTCAGGTCAAAGTCTCTGCCTTCAGTCGACCTTAAGGGTAAAGTCTCTGCGCCTTTGGTCGACTTTCAGGTCAAAGTCTCTGCCTTCAGTCGACCTTCAGGGCAAAGTCTCTGCCTTCAGTCGACTTTCAGGGTAAAATTTCTCCCTTCAGTCGACCTTCAGGGTAAAGTCTCTGCCTTCAGTCGACCTTAAGGGTAAAGTCTCTGCCTTCAGTCGACCTTCAGGGCAAAGTCTCTGCCTTCAGTCGACCTTAAGGGCAAAGTCTCTGCCTTCAGTCGACCTTCAGGTCAAAGTCTCTTCCTTCAGTCAACTTTCAGGGCAAAGTCTCTGCCTTCAGTCGACCTTCGGGGTAAAGTCTCTGCGCCTTCAGTCGACTTTCAGGTCAAAGTCTCTGCACCTTCAGTCGACCTTCAGGGCAAAGTCTCTGCCTTCAGTCGGCCTTGAGGGCAAACACCACGTCGTCCTGGCTCACGTTGAGGCGGACCCTCTGCAGGACCCCCAGGCGGCTGGGCTCCAGGAGCAGGACCCTGCAGGCTCCCAGACGCTGGCACACGGCCAGACCCTCGGACACGCTGATTGGCTGAAGACCCTCCACACGACACAGAGCCTGGTGCTGCACAAACACCTGCCAGACAAAACCCAGGGAGAAATTAATCAGTTGACTTTGTTTACCAGAGCGAGTCCAGGTCCATCAATAATTATTTAAGGTGGAACTTGGTTAAAAAACTTCACTTTAAATGGATTTTAGTGAATTACTGAGTCACTGAACAGACATTTACAAAAACAAAATCTTTATTATCAACTGAACCAACTGAGACCTGAACGTTTGTTTTGTTTCACAATATTTTCCAATTTCAGACTTTTTCTTAAAGTTACTGTGGGAAATTTCTGTATGAAGACAACTGAAGCGACTTTACAAGCCCAAAGAACAAGTTTTTTAGCGTTAAGCTCAAAATTAAGCCTTTAGCCCCATTTTTAGCCTATAACTTGATTTAGCCTTAAGCTTCTTATTCAGCCTTTAGCTCCTGTTTTAGCTTTTAGCTCCTTATTAAGACTCAAACTTCTGATTTGGCCTTTAGCTCCTGTTTTAGCCTCTAACTTCTTATTTAGCCTTTAGCTTCTGTTTTAGCTTATAGCTCTTGTTTTAGCCTCTAACTTGTTATTTAGCATTTAGCTCCTGTTTTAGCTTTTAGCTCCTGTTTTAGCCTCTAACTTGTTATTTAGCCTTTAGCTCCTGATTTGGCTTTTAGCTTTTGTTCTAGCTTTTAGCCCTAGTTTTAGCCTCTAGCTTGTTATTTAGCATTTAGCTCTTGTTTTAGCTTTTGGCTCTTGTTTTAGCTTGTAGCTTGTTAAAGCCTGTTGCTAGTGTTTCAGCCTTTCACCCTGGTTTAAGCCTTTAGCTCCTGTTTTAGCCTCCTTCTTGTTTTAGCTTGTAGCTTGTTAAAGCCTGTTGCTAGTGTTTCAGCCTTTCACCCTGGTTTGAGCCTTTAGCTCCTGTTTTAGCCTCCTACTTGTTATTTAGCATTTAGCTCTTGTTTTAGCTTTTAGCTCCTGTTTTAGCCTCTAACTTGTTATTTAGCATTTAGCTCCTGTTTTAGCCTCTAGCTTGTTATTCAGCCTTTAGCTCCTGTTTTAGCTTTTAGCTCCTGATTTAGCCTCTAACTTATTTAGCCTTTAGCTCCTGTTTTGGCCTTTAGCTCCTGTGCTAGCCTCTAACTTCTTATTTAGCCTTTAGCTCCTGTCTTAGCTTTTAGCGCTTGTTTTAGCCTCTGACTTGTTATTTAGCATTTAGCTTCTGTTTTAGCTTTTAGCTCCTGTTTTAGCCTCTAACTTGTTATTTAGCCTATAGCTCCTGTTTTAGCTTTTAGCTTTTAGCTCTTGCTTTAGCTTTTATCTTCTGTTTTAGCTTTTAGCTCCTGTTTTAGCCTCTAACTTCTTATTTAGCCTTTAGCTCCTGTTTTAGCTTTTAGCTCTTGCTTTAGCTTTTATCTCCTGTTTTAGCTTCTAACTTCTGATTTAGCCTTTAGCTCCTGTTTTAGCTTGTAGCTTGGTATTTAGCCTTACGTGCCTGTTTTAGCCTTTCTTCTGACTTTTAGCCTCTTACTTTTTATTAAGCTCTTAGCTCTTGTTTTAGCCTCTATCTTGTTATTTAGCCATAAGTTCCTGTTTTAGCTTTTAGCCCTTGTTTTAGCCTTTGGCTCCTGTTTTGGTCTCGAGATTATGTTTCAGCCTCCTCTGGCTTGTTTTAGCCTTTAGCTCCTGTTTTAGCTTGTAGCTTGTTAAAGCCTGTTGCTAGTGTTTCAGCCTTCATCCTGGTTTAAGCCTTTAGCTCCTGCTAGCATTTAACTTCTGGACACACCTTGAAAATTTAAATAAACTAATCTTAAATAGTTACATGAAATTTGGAGCTGCTCTTACACGTGTGTTTCAAAGGTTCCACTCTGTGCTGAGAAAGCGATCACACAGTAAAAACGGCCATTTGGCTCCATCTAGTGGCAAAACTAACACAGCACGCCCAAAGATTCAGAGTTAAATAAGACGACAATTGGGAGGTTAATGAAAAAAGTTAGAATTAGAGTTTAATATTTAAATTCAAAGGTGTCCAAGGATGGATTTTGACATTTTGTATCAAATTTGAAGCAGATTTTTTTTTCACTTTGCCTTTTTGTGCCTGTTCTGACTTTTCCGTTACCTGCTGGAACGTCGCCTCCTCCAACCCCAGCCTCCTGAACTCGGCGATGACGGCTCTGAGGAAAAGCTGCTCCTGCACCGACGAGCACCTGAGAGAAAACACAACGGGTCAAATTTAACCTCCGATCAAACTCGCCGCTTCTCCAACGCCGCTCACCCGGACACTCACTTGATCGCCGTGATGTACGCGGAGGAGAACATCTCGTTTATCGCCTCCATCACGTGACTCATCCCGACCAATCCTGTGGCGGAAGGATCGGCGGGGGCGTGCTCGCAGATCTCCGTCGCCCTGCGGCAGATGTCCAAACACCGGCGAGCGTCTCCGGACAGAGCGGCCACCTGCGAAGGGCGGTGTTAGCGGTTAGAGAATTTCCGGTGGAGCCGAGTAAAAAAGAGAAATAAAAATATTTATTTCTTCTTCTTCAGAAGGTTTAGTCTCCTTTTGGCTCTTTCCCGAAGTTTCTTATATCCCCGATAAAAACTACTCATGAACGGCAGCTGTCAACTATCGTAAAACGAAACTTACATCGCGGTTTTTAACGTCCAATAACTAATGAGAAACTAACTTCTCAGAAAAAAAAACACCTGAACACCATGCAGCCAGATGACATCATCATACCACCTTAGAGTAAGGATGAGAGAAACGTTTCTACCAGGTATCGTAATTTTTTAAAGTTTTCCCGGCTCATATCTGGAATACATGGGGAGGCGGGGCTTATGACCTATACTGCAGCCAGACACCAGGGGGCGGGGCTTATGACCTATACTGCAGCCAGACACCAGGGGGCGGGGCTTATGACCTATACTGCAGCCAGACACCAGGGGGCGGGGCTTATGACCTATACTATGGTTTTAACGTGTAGAAACGTAGAAGTTTGAACTGTGCTGTTGTTGCTGTTGTTGTTGTTGTTGCTGTTGTTGCTGTTGTTGTTGTTGTTGTTGCTGTTGTTGTTGTTGTTGTTTACCTTCCTGGACACCAGCTGCAGAGCGTCCTCTTCGAAAGCTTTCACTTTGTTGAGTCTGGACGTGATGATCTGCTGCAGCTGCTTGAAACTGTACGGCTGAAACGACATCCTGGTCAAACCCTGCAGAGAGTCAGAGCCACAGGTCAGAGAGCGCCACCTGTGCAGGTGTGCAACAAAGTTCCCTCCAAAATTTACCAACTAATTTTTGTTTTCTTTTGGCCATTTAAGTCCCTTTTTACTCTTTTTTTGCCACTTTCGGACATTTCTTTGCTACTGTTAGAGCATTTCCACCTTTTCTCCCAAATTAAATGTCAAGATTTGCTGCTTTTTTTTTTCATTTTTACTGCCTCAGACAAGTTTCACTCTTACTGACACTTGTCACTTTTTTCGACATTTTTACTCGTTTCTGAATTTTTAAGTTTCCTCCGAATTTTTTCTTGCAAATTTTTGTTGCTTTTTGGCCATTTTAGTCACTTTTTACTCTCTTTTTTTTGTGCCAAATTTGGACCAGTTTTGCGACAAACTGATTATTTTCCAAGTGTAATCCCACTTTAAATGACAATTTTTACCAATTATCCCTTTTTTTCTTCACTTTTATCACCATTTTTGCAATTTTCTGAATTTATTTTGTTGCTTTCAAAATGTTTCTAGCTAATTTTTGCTGCCTTTTGGCCATTTAAGTCACTTTTCACTCTTTTTTTGCCACTTTTGGACCAATTTTTGATACTTTTCTGAGCCTTTCCATGTTTTCTCCCAAATTAAATGTTAATTTTTGTTGCTTTCAAATTGAATCCAAATTTACTTGACATTTTTATTGACTTTCACCATTTTCACCACGTTTCACTTTTTTTGGTCATTTTAATCAACAATTTTGCTGCTTTCTGATTTTTTTCTCAGAGTTCCTCCAAAACTTTTCCTTGAGACATTTTGTTGCTTTTTTTGGGGCATTTTGGGCACTCCTTTTTTTTTTTTTTTTAATTTGGACCCTTTTTGCAACAAACTGACTATTTTCCAAGTGTAATCCCAGTTTAAATGCCAATTTTCACTTTCTCATTTTTGCTCCTTTCTTAAATTTTTTTCCTCCCTTGGGACATTTTAGTCACATTTCACTTTTCTTTGCCACTAAAGGACAATTTTTTTTTATACCCTCTCACTATTTTCCAGGTTCAATCCCAATTTTCTTGCCAATTTTTGTTGGGTTTTTTTTCGCAAATTTTTGACACTTTTCACTCTGTTTTGCACTTTTGGATCTTTATTTTTGCAACAAACTGACTTTTTAACCAGTTTCATCCCAACTTTCTTGACATTTTGTTGACTTTGACAATTTTTGCCCCATTTAAGTTTTTTTCTTCACTTTTATCACCATTTTTTGCAACTTTCTGAAATTTTTTTTGTTTCTTGATAATTTTTGTTGCTTATTGGCCTTTTTAGTCACTTTTTACTCTTTTTTGCCACTTATGGACCATTATTTGCAACAAACTGACTATTTTCCACGTTTAATCCCAAATTAAATGTGATTTTTTTTTTTACCAGTTTTCACTTTGTCACTTTTTTCACCAATTTTGCTCCTTTCTGAATTTTTTAAAGTTTCCTCCTTCCTTGCTTTTGGACATTTTAGTCACTTTTCACTTTTCTTTGCCACTAAAGGACAATTTTTTAATACCCACTCAATATTTTCCAGGTTCAATCCCAATTTTCTTGTTGGGGTTTTTTCTGCAATTTTTGACACTTTTCACTCTTTTTTGCACTCTTGGATCTTTATTTTTGCAACAAACTGACTTTGACAATTTTCACCCCATTAAACTTTTTTTCTTCACTTTTTTCACAATTTTTTGCAACTTTCTGAAATTTTTATGTTTCTTGATCATTTTTGTTGCTTTTTGGACATTTAAGTCACTTTTTACTCTTTTTTTGCAACTTTTGGACCAATTTTTTGCAACAAACTGACTACTTTCCATGTTTAATCCCAAATTAAATCAATTTTTTTTTTTACCAGTTTTCACATTGTCACTTTTTTCCACCATTTTTGCTCCTTTCTGAATTTTTTTAAGTTTCCTCCAAAATATCTGATGAATATTAAGTTGGTTTAGGTGAAAAAGAAAGCCGTCTCACCAGTCTGCTGGCCACTCTGTTGATCATGATCCGCTCCGGCAGGTCCATGGTGTTGGCGATGGTCAGAACCACCAGGCGGGCGTGGCGCCGCGTCGGCCAATCAAACAGGTTGTACATGACGTTCTGCTTCCTGGTCCACAACAAATCCAGCTGCAGAACACGAAGGGTTAAAGGTCGAACTCAATGATTTCCCTATATTGCGATTGCAGTTAATGTTTTTTTTTATGGCTTGCAGATAAAAACCCTAAATTCAGTGTCTTTGAAGGTTCGAATATTCTACAACAACAACAACAAAAGGGATTTTAAACAGAAATATCAGGACTTGGAACAATTTTGCTACTTTCTGACACTTTTTTTAAATTTTCGCCCTTTTATTCCCCACCAATTTTTGCCACTTTTCACTATTTTTTCTTCCTTCTGACAATAATCCAACTTTTCCTAATTTTTCTTGCCATTTTTTGTTGCTTTTTTATCCATTTTTCACTCTTTTTTCACCATTTCTGGCCCATTTTTTGCTACTTTCAGAGTATTTCTCAAGTTTCTTCCAAATTTTCTTGCTTTTTTTGTTGCTTTATGCCCATTTTAGTCACTTTTTTCTCTTTATTTACCACTTTTTGACCATTATTTTGCTACTTTTTGAGTATTTCCATGTTTCAACCCAATTTAAATCCAATTTTTGTTGCTTTTTTTGCCATTTTTACTTCCTCAAACTAAATTTTATTTCTCCTCTTTGCTGTTTTTGGCTCATTTCTCCACTTGTTTAGTTTCTTTTGTAAAGGTAGTTTTTAACAGTTTGTCTCTGGTGTAGAACAGAAAACATCTGCTGCAAAAAGAAAACAAAACATAGTATTCTGCACTGTCTTAGTTTTCCATATTTCTTTCTTCAAATATTTGTAACTGAGCATTTAACATAAAACAGTGTGAAACTTAATGTACATATGACTTATTTCTTTTTGTTTGACTTCTTTTTTTGGGGTAATTTCATGAATAATATTTTTTTAATGCTTTGCGAAACATTTTAACTCTTTCATCCGTTTTAACACTGAATAATTTATAGTTAAAACGTTTTCTCACCCTAAAATGTTTGTCTATAACTTTTTTTTTAATATATATATATTTGGAAAAAGAATTGAAAACATTTTTCAGGTCCTAAGAAGAATAAAAATATCCTGACACAGGTTAATATGAATTTCCACCACATGAACCATTGAATTTAGGAGTAAATAACTTTTAAATAGGTGTTTACTATAATGACCACTATGCACCACAGGGTTAAAATAATTTGCGATTAATTGCTCAGAGTCTGGAGGAGGAAATGAAGCTTTAACTAAACCCACAGAAGTTTCACTGAATCACAGTAAAGTTTGAGTTTTCTGTGTTTTGAAGCGAAAAAAATGAATATAAAAACAGTATAGTGTCGTCTCACTTCGTCCACCAGCAGCACGGTGCTCTCTCTCCGGGGGGCGGGGTTACTGAATCTCTTCTCCAGCAGAGCGGCGGCGTGGTCGGCCGTGGCTTTCTGTCCCGTCAGTTTCTGCAGAGGAGAAGTTTCATCAACACCCGAGGATATTTCTGTGGCGTTTGGATGTTTTCAGACATCTTAAAAGGAACCCTGGCTACCAGAACGTCATTTTCCTAAATGATCAGTGTTTTTCCCTTCATCCTTAAGGGGCCTTCATCTAACAGGGGCCTTCATCCTTAAGGGGCCTTCATCTTACAGGGGCCTTCATCTTACAGGGGCCTTCATCTAACAGGGGCCTTCATCTTACAGGGGCCTTCATCTAACAGGGGCCTTCATCTCCCCCCCTATGACATCATAAGGCTCTTTAATTTGAATGTAAACAAACAGGAGGAGGGTCTTTTGAAAGTTACCCTGGCTACCAGAACGTCATTTTCCTAAATGATCAGTGTTTTTACCAGCTACATAAGAACCATAATAAAATCTCTCAAAATATCTTAGTTTGTATAAAATTTGAAAAAATATTTTCCCCTGTAGGCCGCCATTGTTGTTTACGCCACAATAACGTCTGGGTAGTGACGTCATATGGTTGCACCGGGCTGGATCTCATACAGGATCATATAAGTCCTGGAGCGGACTTCAGTGGTTTCCAGAGGAAGTTTACACCCAAACACAACCTTTTATCAGCCCACAGCATTTGGCTTTAGTCTCCGTTTATAATGACCCACACCTGTCAGCTCTTTCATCAGCATGGGCCGGCTAAATGCAGCAAATGCTTCTGGGGAGAAGTGGCCAGAACATAGCCGCGGCTCCATGGGAAGTTGTTTACGCCCACAAGAGATAGAGTGTATGTATGTATTCGTAGCATATTTATGGCGTTAACTGATCCATTTGTGACCTAAAGTGACATATTTGTGACGTACTCATCTATTGACTGTTATATACGTGACATTAAGTGGTTTATTCTTTGCATTAGAGACATATTTGTGACGTCAAGTGACGTATTTGTGATATGTGATCTAAAGTGTTGTATTTATTACATATGTTTGCGATGGAGAGTGATATATTTCTTAGTGTATTTGTTGCATAAAGTGACAGATTTGTGACTTACACATATTTACTTATATATTTGAGACAGTGAAATTTTTGCAACAAAGTGACTTGAAGTAGATTATTTGTGACATAAAGTGAGATATTTGTGCTGTAAAGTGATGTTTTTGTGACTTTAAGTGACACAAAGTGTTGTATTTGTGACATATGAGTGGCGTTTAGTTATATATTTGTGATATTAAGTGATGGATTTTTGATCCAATTTCCCACAACTTCCTTCTTCTCTTGTCTTTTGGGAAGCTGTGCAGACTAACATCAGTCTCCTTGTTTCCTTTGGACTGAAAAGTGCAGTGGCTTAGATCTCATAATTTTGACTTTTTATCTCAAATTATTGACTTGTATCCCAAATTGGGCTCTTTATCTCATAATTCTGACTTTTTCCCATTATATTGACATTTTTATCCCCCAAAAATCAGCATTTTGTCTCTGAATTTCAACTTTTTCATCTTAAATCATTGACATTTATCTCATATTAAAAACTTTTTTATCCTAAATTATTGACCACTTATCTTATAATTTTGACCTTCTTTTTTTAATCTCCATTTTTTGACTTTTAACTCAAAATTTTGACTTTTTATCTTACGATTTTGTCTTTTTTTTTTCCCAAAATGAACTGTAAAACAGAGTCTTAAAGTTGAAACTATAGAGTCCAAAGTGGAAAGTGGGTTTTCGTCGGTGTACACCGTAATAATACAAAAAAAGGGAGGAGTTTGGAGCACTGAATGCCGCTGATCATCACTCCTTTGCCGGTTTAGGTCTACGAGCCGTGGTTCGTTGGTTAGATGCAGTAGTACCCAGAATGCATTGCGGCAGTAAAACAATGGCTGCACCCGAAGGATAGAAACTGTGTTTTAAACTTTATTTTTTTAAAGAAAAACCAATTTGTTATGTCTTTTAACGACAAATTCTAGTTTCAGACAAACATTTAAGCATTAAGTTAAGTTCCATTTTTCCCTCTTAAGGTCAAAATTCTGGAACTTTTACCTCCCAAGATCAAAAGTCCAGGATATTTCCCTTTATCTTCAGGTACATTAAGGGAAATATTCCAAAAAATATTGTTTTAGGTTGAATTTTCTGATGATAGTCATGGCAGAAGTGTTCAATAATTGCAGTTCCTAGACTGTCCACTGGGGGCTGTGTGCCAAGACACCAGAAACCACATACACACTCATTCAAAATTCAGAGCTTAATCGCAGAAAGAAACATGTTTAAAGTTTGATGTAATACTTTATATTTTTGTGCCTTTAGCTCGTTTTTGTTGATGTTTTGATCATTATCCTCATATTTATAGAAAAACTTGGTACAAGCTGAATTAATTAGACTCACTTATTGTCCAAAATTATTAATAACAGGCCAGATTCAAACCAGATGTTTACATTTTATATCATACATTTTGTTTTCTGTGGAACATTAATCAAAATTATCACTTCTCATATACACAAACATCTGAGGGATTTTAGAAGCTTTTTTTCTGTTTTTATCGATCTGTTTTCAACCTCAGAAACTCAGAAATGTGAATGTTTCTCGCTGAAATCTGCAGGAGTGTTTGTGACACTTTGACGCAGGTTTTAAAGACACAGCAGAGAAATTAAAGCTCCTGATTTAGACACAAATGCTGATAAATGTTGAGTCATTAAACCTCAAACCCTGAGTTCAGGATCATTATTTCATGAGCAGACGTTTCTAAAATCAGATTTTCCGTATCAGTGATATAAGAATTCGTTTCCTCCCTCGCTCATTAACCAATTATCTGTCGTTAATTATCGTCATCATCCTCTGAGCTCATCTGATAAAACAGCCCCGAGGAAAAACATCATCCCGGCGTCATTCGCCGATACTTTCCACTGACTGACATCCAACAGTGACGCAACACACACACGCACACACACACACACACACACACACACACACACACACACACACATAAACAGAGGGGTAACTGACCGGATGGCGAGCAGCTCCGTCTTCTCCTCTGGATCTTCAGCGTGATCTCCTGTTGGACACATTATGAATTAATGACCCTCTAAATCAACCCTGATGAGATTTGTCCCTCCCCAGCCTCCGTATCTGTTCTGATTTGCGTCGTATAAAGATGACTCACGCCCGCTGATCTTGGCGCCGACCCTCTGAGCGAGCGCGGCGCTCTGAGCCAGCTGCTCCCTGAAACTCTGGCCCATGTAGTAGTCGATGTCGTTGGCGCGCAGCAGCTCCTCGAAGGCTTTGGTGGTGTCGCCCAGGTGCTGCGTCAGGATGTTACAGACGCCGCGGCCTTCACGGAGGCGCTGGCGGAGGTGGGAGAGCTCGCGGGCCTGAGCTTTGATCAGAGAGTCGAATTTACTGCAGAGAAGAAAATGAAGAGAGTGAAACAGGGAGATCAAACTGATTCCTCTGACATGAGTTCAAACTTTACTTTAACAGTGAAAATCCTGGATTTATCAGGAAAAAAACAGTTTTCGGCTTGTTCTGATTCTCTAATGTTCAGTTTGTGGAGTATGAAACCCTTTGTGCAGGCTGTGTTGATTACATAACTTCTTTTTGGCACGTTTGAAAACTGTAAGTGAGCAACAAAGCTGCAAAATTCAACAAGGTTTCCCTTCATCTTCAGGGACATTAAAGGGCAACATTCCGGAATGTTTCCCTTTATCTCTAGAGATGTAAAGGGAAACATTTTGGAATGTTGCCCTTAACATCTCTAGAGATGTAAAGGGCAACATTCCAGAATGTTTCCCTTTATCCAATGAGACTCGAAGGGCAACATTCCGGAATGTTTCCCTTTATCTCTAGAGATGTTAAGGGCAACATTCCGGAATGTTTCCCTTTATCCAGTGAGACATGAAGGGCAACATTCCGGAATGTTTCCCTTCATCTTCAGGGACATTACGGAACACATTCTGGAATGTTTCCCTTTATCCAATGAGATGTTAAGGGCAACATTCCAGAATGTTTCCCTTTATCCAATGAGACTCGAAGGGCAGCATTCCGGAATGTTTCCCTTTATCTCTAGAGATGTTAAGGGCAACATTCCAGAATGTTTCCCTTTATCCAGTAAGACATGAAGGGCAACATTCCGGAATGTTTCCCTTTATCCAATGAGACATGAAGGGCAACATTCCGGAATGTTTCCCTTCATCCAATGAGACTCGAAGGGCAACATTCCGGAATGTTTCCCTTTATCCAATGAGACTCGAAGGGCAACATTCGAGAATGTTTCCCTTTTATCTCCAGAGATGTTCAGGGCAACATTCTGGAATGTTTCCCCTTTTCTTCAGAGATTTTTACGGCCACATTCCAAAACACCTAGTTAGGTTTTCGTGTGAATTTTCTGATGGTCAAAGCAGAAGTGTGAAATAACCGCAGTTCCTAAAGTGTCCACTAGAGGCTGTGTGCAGAAACACCAGAAACCACACACACATCCGTTCAAAATGCCCATTTCTTGTAGCAGAAATAAACACGTTTACAGCAGTTGTTTTATTTAACTTCATTTTTTTTGTGCCTTTGGCCTGTTTTTGTTGTTGTTTTGATCATCATCCTCACATTTTGAGAAAAACTTGGTGCAAGCAGGAATAATTTGACTCACTTAAAAACCAAGATAATTCACACCGGGCCAGATTTACACCAAATGTTTACATTTTGATTCCTAATTCAAATCGTACTCCTACTGTTGTTTATGACTGAAAATAAAGCGTAAACCATCACTACTCATGTTCAAATATTTGAGGAATTTTAGAAGCTTTCTTTAGCTTAAAATACTTGTTTTCGTAAATATTTTTCTTAATCAGTCAGTTTCCTTGATTTTTTGTAGGTAAAACATAATTTTGCATCACTGACTGTTATTTTCTATTTACTTTAAACTAAAGTTTTGATTATAACAGTTTGCTTTTAGCTGTTTTATGTGTTTCATGTCACTCACTCTGGCCAGGATGTAGAATTTGAGTTATTTAACTTTATTAATTAAGGTTTCTGTTTTTGTATTACTTTTTATCTACCTGTGTGTGTGTGTGTGTGTGTGGCGTGACTGACCCCGGCCACGTCGCAGACTTGGCGTCCTCACTTCCTGTCTTCTTGCCTCCTTTCCTCAGCTGATCCTCCAGAGCGTCCACTCTGGACACCAGCTCCATGAGGCCTCTGTCAGGGTGGGGGCCTCTGTCATGGAGGGGGTGACGGGGGGAGGCCAAAGGACCCCCGTCGGACGACTGCCAGCCCTCGTCCTCCTCCGCCCCGCTCTGACACGGCGACGCCTGGAAGGACCAGTTGACTTTCCGCGGCGTGGAGGGGCCGCAGTCGCTGGAGGTGGAGAAGGAGCGGAGGCGGCTCTGGAGGCCGCGGATCACGGCCTGAGAGCGGGAAAGCTGCGAGCGCAGGTCCTCCACCAGGCGCTGCAGGGACGAGGTGTCCTCCGTGAAGGCGGCGCTCTGGGCGGAGCTTTTATTGAAGGCGGAGCCGCCGCCGCCGCCGCTGCTGGACGGCCACCACTGAGCGCCGCAGTCCAGAGACGTGCACATCTCCAGGTCGTCGAACTCTGAGGAGGAAACAGAAACATTTATTTTTTAGTCAAATATGTTTTTATTGAGAAAAAAAATATTGCATACATTTTAAATATACATTCATGTCTCTTTTTATAATATTCCGTTATGGATTCCATTTTTATATTTACCATTTTATTTAAACCTTTTAACAAAGTTTTTAGAATCAATTGAAGAACAAAGATAATTGAACACAAACAGAAGGAAAGGGAGAAGCACGGTTAAAAAAAAAAAAAAAAAAAAAAAAAAAAAAAAAAAAAAAAAAAAAAAAAAAAAAAAAAAAAAAAAAAAAAAAAAAAAAAAAAAAAAAAAAAAAAAAAAAAAAAAAAAAAAAAAAAAAAAAAAAAAAAAAAAAAAAAAAAAAAAAAAAAAAAAAAAAAAAAAAAGGGGGGGGTATAAATAAATAATTTAGAGAGAGGAAAATAATAAATAAATAAAAATAAATAGATAAGTAATAATAGTTAAATAA
>RPOG01000615.1:0-120917 GCA_008086565.1 Thalassoma bifasciatum
CCACACAGAGAATTTCATGGATGACCTTTCCAGTCTCCAGCCTGAGCGTCAGTGATGTGAAAGGCAGATGGAAGAGAGAGTGATAGGGGTTCAGGAGGGGGTGAGCACTGCCCTGTGGCTCCTGCTCCTCTTAGGGTGCTATGAATCCTCACCGCCTCTTTAAGACATCAGAAGAGATGTGCTTAATTTGATAATAATCACATCAATATGTGACAGCCAGTCTCCCGATCGCTGAAATCCACTGAATTTTGGAGCCCTGCTTTGAAAAGGTCTGACGCTCAGAAGCAGACAGACAGATGAAATCAGAAATGGAGGAAGGAGTTAAGCTGCTCCGCAGGACCCGAGACAGAGCGGGAGTTAATCTTGATAAATGCTTGACGTCAATATGAAAATCCAAAACATTCTTAACCCCCTACACCCCATCCAATTCTGGCCTATCTAACATGCTATGTTTTAAAGCTTACAACTGAAGAACCATAAGGTCAAAATTCATGAGTGACACCTCATTTGAAAGATTTAAGTCTTTTATTTAGCAATTTATTTGTGTTTATATGTGGCTGAAGTCCACATCAGGATAAATGCAGCTAAAACACCTGTTTCCTATGTTTTCACAAGCAATTTTTGAACATCATTAACTTCAAGATGCTTCATGTCAGACATAAAAAAAATCCTCCACATCACTTCTACACCTTGGCATCTATATCTGGGTGAAATTTGAGTTTTCTAGGTAAAACCTTGTAGGAGTTAGAGAGTTTTTAGTCTCAGGTGACTAAACACCAGCAGATGCATCCTCGTTTTCCACGCACTAGTCTGACAACTTCACACAAACAAAACCAGCTTTATCAGTGCTCAGTGTCTGCTTTGTAGTCAACTTTGCTCTCTCTGTAAAAAGTTTGCCAAATATCTTGAAATTATAGCTATTAAAGGTAATGGATTTTACCTTTCCTGTTGCACACATGAATATATATGAATACATACGGCAAAAAATGAGGTATTTTAGATGACTGAACTAGGCTTCGTGTGATTGGTAAGGCCGTTGGTTACAGTACATGTGATTGTCAGGGCTGATAGCCAATAAACAAGCCCATTGGGGGGGGGCTTTACGCACATCCACCAATTGCTATTGTCCAGTCAGGTAGAGAGCACTTCTTGTGTAAATCAGGCTCTCCTGGCATCAAAACTCTGAGTATCCTCATGGGGACACGTTTGTCTTATTGCCATAAGTCTAAGGAAGTAAAATATGCCAAGCTTCGCCAGATTCACATTGAAGAGGAAATGCTATAAGACAGACAAACAACGGACTTTACAGGAGAAATTTCACCACTTGGAATAATTTGATGAAACAACACTTTTGATATGTTTGAACTCTGGATTCCTCTGGTGGAAAGGAGAGTGAATATTTAGAGTGAGGGCTGTGAACATGACACAATGACCCCAAAAAAGGTAGGACATCCCAGTCGTTGTCATCGCCATCAGTGATTATTTCACTAATTACGTTTTGGTTAAGTAAACTGTTAAACAAATTTAGAGGCTGAAATGTGAAGAATCTAATCTTTCTAACGCGGGTTGTATTCCAACGTTTGACAATGGTGTTACTGTTTATACTTTGATGACATCAGAGGAATGGCAAACGGAGTGCCGACACTCTGGTGGAGCAAAAGAGGTTAAGATAAGAGGCCATCTCAGTCGTATTCAGGGCCTCGGATTGTGACTCTTTGTGTTGTAGAAATGCACTCTTGTTTTTGCTTCCTATTTCACCCGACTTGGAATGCCAGAGGAGTTTTTTTTCCTTCAAACGTGTTATCTTTTTTTTCCACCTTGGACCTTGAAAATCTTCCCCTCCAGTGAGTCTGTAAAACAAAGACATGTCCATACAGTGAAATAAGGTTGTCTGGCTTCACAGACTTTGACAAGGTGACTCATAAAGGGGGTGTTACAGATAGAGAGCAAGACACGCTGGGAGAGTCTGGAAACTCAATCCTGCTTCGCTCCGGCGCTGATGGATGTGCCGTGTCGGACCATCCGTCTGTGATGCAACCTCGTAAAGATGTCATTTACCCAAATCAAAGATGAAATGAACTCTGTTTTACTTACTGGTAGTCTGAAGGTCTTTGTGAGTGCACGTCTGTCAGGAAGGAAACCGCAGATAGAGAGATCATGGCTGAAGTGAAAATCACTCACTCACCAGGAGATGTTTTTGAACAACCGTTAAATGATGCCTTCCTGGGAGTTTTTTCCCCCCAGCCCAAAGTCTCTCATTATGTCCTGTAGAGTCTTTTATGATCCCAGGCATGTTTCCCATGATGCCCCATCTGTCTGTCCCGCTGTGACAGAGGGCCCGGCCTCCTCTCATTCCTGTCGGACAGCTCCATCACTCACCTCTGCCTGCCGCTATCTCTACATCAAAACAATGCCGTGGCAGAGTGAATTAGTATGTCCTTCACCTTGGGTGGAACCCTGTCATTACTTCGCTCAGACTCAAGAGAAGGAGATATGATTTAGCACATGTTACAGGAAGTGCAACATTGGAATGTCCTCAGAGGCTGCGGGCTCTGGACTGAATTAGGTTCATATGTGTCACGCTATTTTTCTTGGCCCTTTGTCACATCATTGTTGGTGAAATTTGTTCACAAGTTGAAGATGAACCCTGGGATTTTGCGGGGTTAAAGACACTGGAGGGAACTGTAAGGCTTTGTGTTGTTTTGATTCTGGTGACACCTTTGGCTGAAATGGTATGTTTAACCAGAATAACCGTTATCTGTGCAAGTCTTTGAGTCTTCATTGTTGCACTGTTTTTTTTTTTATGTTGCTTATGTGCTGAGGTGTTATTTTCCCAATCCCAAACTGTGCCTCCACCTAGCAGCCTAGTCTGGTATCTGTTTTTTTTCCTCCCTCTTCTTTCCTCTTGTACTCTGTTTCCCTTATCTTACTAATAGAGCACAGCATAAGCTAGCAAAACCCCCCAGTTCTCCCACTCCTGCACTCCTCATGTAATATGTCACTGTCTTTTTCTGTGTCTAGGACAGGATGTAACTGCATTTTTGTTTCTCTGAAATATGTGCAATGACAATAAAGCATCATATTCCTAGTCCTAAATAAACTGCAATTCCCATGAGCCCTTTTACCCTCTGTTGTGAAATATGTACTTTATTTATTGTTGAAGTAGATGATGAATACAGATCTTTTTAATCTTCGGGATGCAAAGTGATGACTTCAGATTATCAACAGTAATAACACTTAAACTCTGTAAACTGATTTATCACTGTCACTTAGCTTACAGAATATGAGCAGACAGACTGGTTTAATGCCACTGGCGTAAATAACCGAGCTCCTGTGTCTCAGTTTGGGATGTGTACCAAGTTGGGTTGGTAGAAGGCACTGCCTACTACCTAGGCACTGCCTACTACCTACTACTTTCACATGTAGTATGTAGTAGGCGGTTTGGAAAACAGCCATAGTGTTTTAATAGAATCATCCTTATTTCCTCTGTCTGAAACATTTTGTCAAAGCTGCTGTCTCTTAAAGACTCCCCACTCCACAAACCCCAGTCCTCTGGAGTCATATTGGGGTGGGTATAGATACATACAAACACTAGATGCCTCATGCGCGCTCTGAGCCAATGGGAAGTAACGTCATCACGTGGCGTCCATCTTGGGATGGACCATAGACTGTATAATGAGTGGACGTAACGGCGTTTGGCTCAAACTGAAGCCTCCAGCAGATGCCCCGCCCCCTGGTGTCTGGCTGCAGTATAGGTCATAAGCCCCGCCTCCCCATGTATTCCAGATTTGAGCTGGGAAAACTTTAAAAAATTACGATACCTCGTAGAAACGTTTCTCTCATCTTTACGCTAAGGTAGTATGAAGATGTCATCTGGCTGCATGGTGTTCAGGTGTTTTTTTTTCTGAGAAGTTAGTTTCTCATTAGTTATTGGACGTTAAAAACCGCGATATAAGTTTCATTTTACGATAGTTGACAGCTGCCGTTCGTGAGTAGTTTTTACCGGGGATATAAGAAACTTCAGGAAAGAGCCAAAAGGAGACTAAACCCTCTGAAGAAGAAGAAATAAATATTTTTATTTCTCTTTTTTACTTGGCTCCACCGGAAATTTTCTACTGTGCAGACTCTGGCTGCACAATGGCGGCTAGAGAAACGGGGTTTTTTGGCTCCAAAATTGTAGAACGGTGACAGGCGGAAGCACGCTGTCCATTCTATATACAGTCAATGGGATGGACCTGCTCGGTCACTCATTAGATTACAGTCAATGGAGAGATTTAGTCAATTAACTTGCAAACCCAAGAACATTTCCAAAAACAATCTGTGATTCAAAAATTCAGCCTGAATCATAGCCACGTGGATAAGGTTTGTAATAAACCAATTCGTTTGTAGATCCGCGAAGAATTAAGCAAGTTACGAGTGTTTTAGTGAGTAAATCATCATCCTTTCCTCTGACTACAGTAGAGCGCACCAGAGCAGTCACCTGTCCTACGTCAGCAGCGTCGTCACCATGGCAACGCTGCTGACTCCACCTTAAGGCATCTAGTCTTCTTATATATATATCTATGGGAGTGGGGATATGTGCAGACCTTGGTGTTTGAGGCCCACTCCTACAACCTGTCATGAACTAGTAGGAGATCTTTATGTGATGACCTCATCATTTCATCAAGTCTCATGATGATCTCATGGAGGTCTTATGTTATTTTTTGAACAGAGTGTTTTGATCAGTTTACAAACATTCTGAGAATTCTACGACATATGATGATGTACAGGTTTGAAAATCTACATGTTTAGTCGGAACACCAGCATTGTTGTTTTATATCCATGTTTGAAATATGGAGGATCAGAACAGGCACTCTTCAAGATGACGGAGAAGACTAAAGTAAAGAGCAAAGAATAAAAAGAGAGAGCAGCATCCTTTTTATTTTTCCTTAGAAACACTTGAAGTTGGAGAAACATTTTGAATCTGGTAAAAGTGAAACTGCTCTCTCAACACACAGACTTCTTTCCTTCTCTTACATTCTGCTCCTTTTGTGACGGTAGAACAGCATCCTTCATCAACTTGTCTTCTTGTTGCACTTAATGCCGCTGCGACCGGGAAATAATACGGTGAAGTAAAGTTCACGAAACTTTTAAGGTGATCACATCATTGTCCAGCAAAACACTCGTCTTGTTGTGAAAAGAGTGCAGACTGCAAAGCTCAGATTATGTTCACACACACAATGTGAAGATTACTTTGCTCCACGAGGAGAGGATTAGGTGACAAAGAAAAGACTCTGACTCCAGTTTTACACCATCTTTACTTAAAGTAGAAAGTTTGTAGCACGACTTCAGACTCTAACACTCGTCCAATTGAGTTTTATGTTCAAGATGTGTCATATTAGGGCAGCAGCTACATGTCCATACATCTATTGTGCACACACACAGTCCATGACACATCTTGTTCTTCCTGTCTGCTGCTGCTTTCTCTGGTTTGTTATGAGCCTCTCTATGGATTAACAATTAATGCGCCAAGCATAATTAAGCACCATATTCCAAGATAGCAGCACATCCATTCTGCACATTAAATGTGTGAGAAAACATCAGCAGGCCTCCAGGATTTAAGGCCCATGGAGCATTCTTTTCTGGTCAATTGGCTAAGAGCAGTGGAGCCAGAGGACAGAGAGATATGAAGCCATTCTCCTTGAAAAACATTAACTGCTGTTTTCATGAACCGTGCCATTAAAGGTGCAGATTTTCATGTGGTGACAAGAGTCTGGAGGCCATTCTGCCACTTCTGTTTGGAGTTTTAAAGGAAAAGATTTTTACATAAGGATTATAACACTTGTGTCAGTGAACGCTCACACTGTTTGTGGTGTCAAACTTCCTAGTTCCATCATCACAGACTGATGAAATCAAAGCTTACCTGTCCCTCAGGTGTTTCATATACCAGATGATAAGTAGTCAGTTTTCTGCAGTGTTACGAGCTGTGTAAACATTAGCAAACCCTGCTTCTGACCAAAGAAAAAATTGGTCAGAGATGTGTTCAAATAAGACAGGTTTCATAGAATAAAGAAATACATGTGGTGAAATACTCAATTTATGATGGAAGGAAATATTGCACTCAGACACAAAAAAAAGGGACGTCACCTCATTGACCCATATACTTTGGTTTTTGTTTGTAACCTTGTCAGAAAATGTAACTTAAGTTTAGAACACATTTAATTTCTGTGAAAAAATTGATGTGTTTTAACGTTAAAGCTGGAGGCTTCATGAAATAAACCTCAGCCCATGATTGGCCCTCTAGTCTTACTTTGGACATGTCTGACATATTCTATAAATTCATCATTGAGACCGCAAATATAAAGTTTAAGGACTAGATTTAACTAATTTCCCATGTAAGAACAGCACTGCTCCTCAAGTACAAGGTGAAAAATTTCCTTCAATTATTTTTTCTCTATTTTTGTGAAGATGTTTCCAATGTATTCACATATATTTAGCGATTTCTTTTGTGATATATGGTATGATAGACCTTATTTACATAAAAGTATGCCACTCCTTTGAGTAAAAAAAAAGAAAAAAAGAGATTTTTTGCACTGAGGTTCTTATCAGAGGTGTTTAATTTGATGCATTATCACAGACATGTATTTGTCAAAGTGATGGCAGGATACTGTTTTGAAATTGTTTAAGTTTCTTTAATGGCAGGAAGAAGCTGTTCATTTTAATAAAACAAACTAAATTTAACAATAATAGTCATAACTAATTTTACATGTAAATAGCATGGTATGGAACCATTCATGAAGTTTTCGAGCAATTCTATGAAAGAAAACTTAAGAAGATTTAATCAAACAGTCTTTATTTTGTGTATAGTGCCATTGACAAATATTATCTCAAAACACTTTGCAAAAAGCATGAGCAGGTCCTGAGCTGTTAAGTCAATTACTTGAGGACACATCCAGGAAAACACCGGAGCTGTTAACACTGGAGGCTAAAAGTTGTCATTTGTTCAGTAACAGTGACAGAGTGAAGTTCACTTCCTTCCTTCAGACCAGGTGTTCAGTGTCTGTGGAGTCGGCTCTGTCTGCTTATTATTATATACTATGAGCACAAATGCAGCCGCTCAGACATAATACACACACAAACAGGCTTATGCTGCTCCATGTAACTATTACACCATTCAGGCCATCACTGCTCCCTCCTTGACAATCGTGCTTTGACGACCTTGCTGCTGAAACACAAACTGTTTTAAAAGCCTCTGCCGCTGAGCAAAGAGAGCGCTGTGTCCTGTGTGATACGGATCGATGGCTGGCCGCGGTGAAGTGCGCCTCCTTTATAGCCGCTGAACCTGAGCTAGAAGGGTTAAAGGAACGGGGGAGGGCAAGGGCAGGCGTGGACGCGGACTGAATGCTTGATGGAGCGTGGTATGGAGCCAGGATAAAGAGAGCTGAAGGCTGGGACCAAGAAGGCAGCAGACGGCCTCCGCTCTCACAGAGAAACACAAACAGGGCTGTGAAGGGAAAAACAGATCATATCAGAGGCTGTTGGGGGATTATTTGATGAGGGGAGGGGTTAGACGCTGAAATGAGGTAAAGGAGGAGAAATAATCCAGGGTTCTATTAATGACATACGCAAATAAAAAATAATGTTATTGGCTTCTGCTCCGTCATTCCTAAAACTACAATGCACATTAAGTTAAATAAGGGCTGCATCCCAAATCCTTATCCAATCAACCAAATATGGGTGTTCAACAAAAAGGTTCTAATTTTTTCCTTATTTTTTGCAATTAACCTTGACAATCACTATTTTTTTTGTCCTTTTCCAACAGTTTTTATTTATTTGATCATCTATTTATCCCTTTAAAGCCCGACCAATCAAATAATAGTCAGAGAATTCCTTTTTTGTAACTGAGATGCTTATTAACCCTTTTTAAAAAACCCACAAAAAAATATTGCTTTATTATTTCATTCATGATATATTCCTTGTATCACATTTTACACACTGGGCAATTTTGCGCACTATTTTATTAAACTTTTTTGGTAAAAGTGCATTTAATTCATGCAGAAAACACCTGTTTTTCATTTTTTGTTTTTTTAAAGCAACTTTTTCAATGTTACTCTTGCTGCAACTTCATGAAAATCAAGCAATAATTTTCCTGAAAGTATGTGAGTGGATGATTTCATGAGAGCAGGTCATTTTAAAAAAGGGTTAAAATACAACTTCAGCTGACTGTAGTGATACGACAATCCTCAAGGTGGTAGAATATGTTTTTAAAAATATTTTTAACAATTTCTAAAGAAACTATTTATCATTATGATTAGATAGAGGCCTTGGAACTCATGTAACAAATATGATACTTTGGCTAAAAAGGGTTGGTTTATTTCAAGGTATTTTCATCATGTTCTGAGCCCTGTGACTCAACCAGCATGCTGAATTTGAAAAAAGCTAAGTAAGAGGTTGTTTCAGCTCAGGTCAAAGCCCTCAACTTCTGCCAAATACTGTAGGAGGGACGCTCTGTTTTTTGCAGATTTCAGCTTTTTTGATCCCCAGGGTCATTTCTCTGGAACAGGAGGGAACATAAATAATTTGACTTTTCATTTTAGTGAAGCTCCTGAAGAGCCAAAATGCTTTGTTGATCCATGGGTCAGAGGTCAGAGGAGAATGGACAGAATGGATGAAGATGATACACTGCAAAAAGTGAAATCTAAGCAAGTCATTATGTCTTATTTTTGGTGAAATTTGTCTTACTATTCTTGATTTGAGCCTCATTTACTAGACAAGGTCATAAAAATGTCTCATTTCAAGTTTTTTAAAGACAAAAATGAGGCATCAATTGCTTGTAACAAGTAAAAAAGAATCTGCCAATGGGATAAGATAAAAGATTCTTGTTTTAGGACATCTTTCTAATTTCAAGAAACTTCCAGGGTGAATTCATCTTATCCCATTGGCAGATTTTTTTGACTTGTTACAAGCAATTTACACCTCATTTTTGTCATAAAAAAACTTGAAATAAGACATTTTTATGCCCTGGTCTGGTGAATGTGGCTCAAATTAAGAACAAAAAGACAATTTTTAATACGAATAAGACATAATGACTTGCCTAGATTTCCGTTTTTACAGTGTAGATACTGGTTGCAGAGGAGCATTACTAAACACACGACATGTCCAACCTAGAAGCAGGCTCAATAAATCTGAACCCTAGAAGACTGGTCTGGTGAGTCTATTGGCTGTTTGTCAAGACGCAGGACAATCCTCAACCCATATTAAGGTTGTTGCTGGAGCTGACTGCAGCCCAATAACCATCAGACGGCGTCTGAGAGAGAAAAGCTTGAAGAAGAAAAACCTCCTCAAAGGCGTCGTCTCCTTCCACTAAATTGCCCGTTTGAACTTTGACAGAGAGCATCATGGGACATTGAAAGGTGAAGGAAAGTTTGATTCTATGAGGAGAAAAAAATGTGAACCTCGATGGTCCTGATGGTCCTAAAAAAAAAAAAATCTGCCAATGGGATAAAAGAAATTTGCTCAAGAAGTTTCTTGAAATCAGAAATGTGTCTCTATCCAAGAAACTTTTTTCTTATCTCATTGGCAGATTTTTTTTAACTGTTACAAGCAATTCAGACCTAACTTTTTCTTTAAATAACTTGAAATAAGACTTTTTTTCTGGATTTATTTGTATAATGTTGTTAATATTAAGAATAATAATAGAAATTTAACTAAAAATGAGACATAATGACTTGGTTAGACATCTTTTTTTGCAGTGTTTTGTCTGCAAAAATGGAAATCTAAGCAAGTCATTATGTCTTATTTGTTGTAAAAATTGTCTTATTGTTCTAAATGTGAGCCACATTCACCAGACCAGGTCATAAAAATGTCTTATTTCAAGTTTTTTTAAGACAAAAGTGAGGTGTAAATTGCTTGTAACAAGTCAAAAAAAATCTGCCAATGGGATAAGACGAATTCAGAGAAGTTTCTTGAAATTAGAAAGATGTCTTAAAACGAGAATCTCTTATCTTATCCCATTGTAAGTTTTTTTTTACTTGTCACAAGCAATTGATGCCTCATTTTTGTCTTTAAAAAACTTGAAATGAGACATTTTTATGACCTTGTCTAGTAAATGTGGCTCAAATCAAGAATAGTAAGACAAATTTGACTAAAAATAAGACATACTGACTTGCTTAGATTTCAGTTTTTGCAGTGATTCTGAAGTTTTTTATTCCCCGTGGTATTGCAAAGCATTCACGACTTAAACTGACAGGTTTGGTTCTGAGTGTTTCCCACTGATGATTTAAAGCTTCAACTTTTGAAGAGTCAGCTCTTAGACGACAGAGTTTTGAAGTAAACACGGCGCACTGGTGACTCTGGGATTCCCATGCTTCGTAAAAGAGAGCAAAGAACAACTGTTAAACCACTGAACCGAGAGTGACAGTGATGTATGGATAAAAATACTGCCTCGATCTAACCTCCAACACACGATTTTCGGGCCGACTCCAGTCAAATGTTCAGAATTTATACAAAAGTATACCAATCGACACTACCTCTCGGTTCGGACACTGTGGAGTCCAGTCGACACCCACAAAGCAGTCCTTTTCGGTTCTTGGTGTGCCTACCTTTTCGACTTAGTCTCGACCCTCTTTCTTCTCCTCTCCTCTTCTTCTCTCCCCCCCGTAATTGGCTTGATGTTCACGTTGTGCTGTTTGCGTGCTTCACTGTGAAAGACAATGGACATTAACAGAGGCAACACATGCCTATAAATAAGACAGGGAGCATGGAGGGTAATATTGACAAGGGAAGAGGCGGTGTAGGAGTCCATTAGTCTTATAAAAAATGAAGGCTGGTGTTAGCAGTCAGGCTGAGAAAACAACTCAGGAGTCGAACAATCGGGAGAGAGTTACGCTGGAGACAAAGCACGCAGAGGCACTGACCTGGACTGAATCTCCCAAACTTCTACTCTTTTCTTAGAAGAGTGGGTAATGGAACGGCAACAGCAGCAGCAGCAGCAGAGACGCCTCTCCTTCCTCCACACTGTATCTGAACTCTGCGTTTGAAAGGCTCACGAGTCAGAAGCACGTTTACCACAGAGCGCGTTATTTTCTCCCCAGGCTAAAGCTTATATTTAGCACGGAGGTTACGACGTGATTCGCTCGTTGCATATGGAAGCTTGGCACTGAAGGGCAGCAACTGTTGCTTTGCAATTTAGTCATCATTATAATCAATCACCCAGATGCTCCAAATTGCCAAATGAGACCTTTTCCAAAGTGATCAGAGCCATTTGTCAAAGGACATGAAGGGTATGAATGAGGTGCCTGATGAGCATCAGCTCGCATTTGAGTCAAAGAGAAGCGGAGTGGCGCTCTGAATGATCAGAACAAGAGGATAAAACTCAAACTGAAAGTCCTCCACAGCTTAGAACAAGCCTCTTTTAATCCTCCAAAACAAGCAGCTCTCTAATGAATGTTTTACTGATAAACGCTCTCTGAAGGAGGGGCTTCTCAGCTTGAAGATGTGCTATTTAAGAGGCAAAGGACCAGTGAACACAAACTCATTTATTTTACTGAATGAATTCAAAAAAAGACTTTTTAGGAATCTTCCTTTATTATAACATCAAGTGAAAGCACTGACAGGACATGTTTATAGATTTTTACTGTTTGACCCTGTGCTGAGTTCACCTTTGAAGTTAACTTTCTTGGACTGTTTCTGTAATTGGAGCAGATATTGTATTTGTAGGAAGGTTTGCTTATATGAACCATCACATTTAGTCCATGTAGTTCTGGGTGCACACTTTAGTCAATATTGCTTGCTCATAGGTGCAATGAAAACAAGACAACAGGGCTGTTAAGAACATCAGAGTCATATCAATCTATTCATGTATTAGAAGATCACGACCCCCCTTTTTTTCAGACAGGATTTTGGGGACAAAAAAAAAAAACGTACTCAATAACGAGATCTTGTTTTGTCCCAATGAATATTTTCTTTCAAAATTGTAATAAAACATTAATAAGAAAACATAAAACAAAGCAGGCTATTATTAATGGCATGGTGCCACCATAGTGCAGCTCATATCACAATGGAGAAAAACGTATGATAAAATAAGAGACTTTTTTTACGCGAAATTTTTATCAAACAGACTAAAAAGCCTTATTTATTTATCTTATTCATATGATAGGATGTCATTTCTGTCTCCACATGGTTGCTTGTTCACAATTCTCCTCTGCTCTGCACACAACAGAGTTCTGCCCCGATGCAAACAGGGCATTTCTGAAGTATGTCCCTCACGGCCCCTGATACAAACACGCGAGTGCACAGAAAGAGAGATGAAAAAAAAACAAAAAAACCCCCAGCACTTTTAAGCACTCCCATTAGAATAAAGCACATAGAATAGATAGAATAAGTCAGATCATATATATATATATATATATATATATATATATATATATATATATATATATATATATATATAATGAGTCCACCCTCTAGACAGTGTATTACGATGTAGTGCATTTGATACAACCCTAAGCATGTGTAGCATATGAATCAATAGGCATAAGTGGAATACAAAGGTCATTTCAGCTGCATCAAGACTTGATGACTAAAATTGCAAATTCAGGAAGACCATCATTAAAGGAGCAATCTTGAAATTGCCAGGGTTGGGATCAAATCTGCAACTTTTTTGTTCCAGAGATGACAACTCTACCACCAAGCGGCCCAGGTTATGTTATATCATGAAGCATAATATAAAAGGGTCTGACCTAACCTTGCTGGAGTTACATTATATCCCATTGAAATGAACAGCACTTTTGACATGATCAAATATGTATTCAGTGATTTCAATTCAAATTGAGTTTTTTCTCACTCCTAAACTTTGTGTCTCAGTACTTATTTTGGACAGAATGGCAGATTAATGTTTCAATTACCTCAAGTGATAAAGCAAGAATTTACAGATAACAGATTCCATGTGGGAATGTAGAGTTGTTACTTTTCCTTTTTATTGAACCTTATATTTGAGGTAGAGGCGACGCGCCCATGTGAGGCTGTGTGCGCTAAACTAAGTGTCTGTACCGTGACATCCCCAAAACCTGACCATCCCCCATACCACCTGTGTAATTCTCCAAGTTTTTTATTGTTGTAATAGTATCTTTTTTATGCTGCTTTTGTGCTAAGGTGTTTTTTTCCTAACCCC
The DNA here is from genome assembly GCA_008086565.1 of Thalassoma bifasciatum. Lineage (NCBI taxonomy): Eukaryota > Metazoa > Chordata > Actinopteri > Labriformes > Labridae > Thalassoma > Thalassoma bifasciatum. The sequence goes on from RPOG01000615.1 coordinate 13,151, forward strand.
AAACTGTGCCCTTCTACAGGAGCTTAGTGGGGTATTTGTTTTTTCCCCCTCCTCCTCCCTCTTGTATATCCCTTTTCTCATCTAACAAATAGGGCACTGCTCAAGCTGGCGACCTGACAGTTCTCTCACTCCTGTCACTGTCTTCTTATGTTTCTTGGACAGGATAAAACTGAAATGTAATTTTGTTCCTCTGAAACATGTGCAATGACGAATAAAGAATCTTGAATCTTAAATTTTCAGGCTTTTATGCCTTTATTTGGAGAGAGCTGCAGGTTGGACTTGAATTTAACCACTTGAGTCCTACAGCCACATGGGGCACTCAACCCAACTGTTGGGCAATAACACACCATCCCAAAGTCTTGCTACCTTTAAAAGTAAATGTGTGAAGCAGGTCTTTGGTTAGACTGATCATTGGTCCTCTCTTTTGGCCCTGTAATTTAATCAATGGTGTTTTTTATGGACACAAAACCTGCATTTGATCCTCTTTCAGCTTCAAAGTATTCTCACACAACCTCAAGTCAAAAAAGACAAAACCTGCCCTGCGTGTTCAAAGCACAAGCTACGGGTTAGGATCAGAATGAGTGTAAACAAAGTGTGTGTTTCTATATGTGGGTCAATGACAAAAAGAGGGTCTAAAAACTTATTTTTAAAAAGTTCTTCAAAAATGGATAAAAACATATTTCTGAGTAAAGAATTATGTTTTCTAACAGATTTCAGTAGTTCACCAACATTTCAAAGTTTTGAGGTTCATTATTTTTTAGTATTTTAAACTTGAGCACCCAAAAATGTCAGGTGGCGCAACCAAATATATGAAAACATATTTATATGTTCCTGTTATTTTTTCTGTGTGAAATTATTGGCAAGTATCTCTCAAGTGTCTGTAGTGACTCATACATTTTCATTTTGTGTGTTTCATTTCTTTTATTTGTGAATAAGATAAATAATTTGATGTTAAAATAACATTTCACATTATTACATTGGTTGTACCACCTGACATGGAAATTGTTCCAGTCACCAATGAAGTGAAAAAACCTTTTTTATCAGTATTTCAGAGAAATCTACAAACTTTTCCACTTGGTCACAAATGTCATTTGGGCTCCTCTGGCTGATGCAGTTTCCTGTTTCCTGTTTTATTCTCTTCACTTTAAAATAAAAGTCTAATGTTACGGTTGCACCACTCTGACATTTGACAAGGTGAAAATTACGGGACAAAAGTTTTTTAAATTTCTCAACAGCTTTAAAATTCTTTTCATTTGCAAAGAATGTTTTATTTAAAAAGGTTCAAGCATAAAATAATGCCACTGTATTTTTAATTTCCATTTACAATAACTGACATTCAATTTTTAGAGTTTAATTACTGTGGATACTTGTCAGGACGGTTGCACCACCTGACATTTTGGGGGTTTGAGGAACCAAAACACAAAAAAACATGTTATATTTTAATAGTTTAAAGATGTGTTCAAATAACACAGGTTTTATAGAATAAAGAAATACATGTGATGAAATACTCAATTCATGATGGAAGGAAATATTGCACTCAGACACAAAAAAAGGGGACGTCACGTCATTGACCCATGTTCCTTAAATTCCATTTGGGTGATTTTTCTATTTTACCCTGATTGGATCTGGTCACGTATATCCAACTTTGCTTCAGAGTTTAGATTTCTTGACTGAACCTTGCATCCATTCAATTCAAAAAACATTTCTAAAGTTGTTTTCATCTCTTGAGAACAGAAAAAGAAATCATGAGGAAATCAATGTCCTGGTTTCATACCACTGAACTAAGCCAGACTAAAATCTATAAGCAGTGTTTTGTTCTGTTGGAGTGAAAGCCACCAGGAGCGGATGAACAGTCTCTTCTCCAGGGGAAGAAATAAACCACGAGACATCAGCGTTTATGTTAAAGACGTAAACACCACACAGGGAAAGAGAAGTATTGGCTGGACGTTCTGCAGCAGTGATCTCTGACTTCTCATCACTAATCGTCTATCATCATGAAAAAGTGATAGATGGTAACAGCTGATAGGTCCTGGATTGATGTTTTAGTAACACGTCTAAAAACACCAAACACATCATTTATCCAACACTTCCATTCACCAAGAGAAGACATTAAAATGATCTAATGATGAAGACAGTGTGTTTGAAAGAAGCCAACAGTTAAAACATGCTCAGTGTTGGAGCAGAGAGCAGTCAGGAGACAGGACATCTGGACTGCTGTCGGCTCTCCTGGCTCGTGGGCTGACTGTTGGAGGGCAGGAAGCCAAACGGGACAGAGCCTGGCCCGGTCTGTGAGAGAGAGGAAGAAAGGAGGCAGCTCATTAGTACAGGAGGGAGCATCAGAGCGATGCTGACAGTTATGCTAACTGTGGATGAGGAATGCTGCCCCCATCTGCTGTGGTAAACACTGCAATAAAAAGACTGCATGAACCATCAAATTAAAGTGGGGAGGCAGCTTATTATATTTACTCTGAGGAAATGCTAGGAAATCAAGCTTTGACTTTCAGAATACATATTTATGGAACGTGTCAAATATATCTCCAATGATACCTTTATGCATATTTTAGCTGATGCGTCAGGTGTGTGTGTCAAAAGTGTCCTCAATGAACACTTCTGCACGTCCACATGCTCCTCTCTATGAAGCCCCTAAAGGGACAAGCAAAGGTTAAAAAAAAAAAAGATAATTTCACGTGCGCACTTGAAACTTTTACGTGCTCACCTGAAACCTTTTCAGGTGCGCACCTGAAACCATAGTGCGCACCTGAAATGCTTCAGATGCACACCTGACAGTTTTTTTCTCTACAAACTGACAATACAAGAGTTAGTGGGTGCGTATCATCACCTGTACCTCCACGTCTGTTTCGACGTAAAGGATTCACCGCTTTGGATCGTGTGTTTGATTTCATAGAGGGACAGCTTCAAACATCTGGCCAGCTCTGTGGCTATCGTTAGATGTACACAAAATGTCACCTAAAACTTTTAGGTGAGCACCAGAAAAGGTTTCAGGTGAGCACTTGAAATTTTCAGGTAAGCACGTAAAAGTTACAAGTGCGCACGTGAAATTATTGTAATTTTTTTTACCTTTTCTTGTCCCTTCAGGGGCTCCGTACCTCTCCACCCAATGCGTACAGATGTCATTTTAGTGCCCCCTCCCTCTTGTGCGGTCCCTCTAACGCTGAAAATTTCCGCGTCTTGCACCTCTGAAAATTTCCAACTGTGGACAATAAGGCAGCTGATCCGGGGCTTCGAGTTTCTAAACTGCAAAAAACAGGCATTTATTTGTTTCATCACACAGAGATCATCACACTTAGTTAGGAACCTGGCTGTCAGCTTCACACGTCCTGACAATGCTTCTTCTCCAGGCCTGAATCTGTGGTCTTTCTCCAGTTGCTTGTTCAGTTAGTTAAAATACATATATCACATGACAACAACTAAAAAAATAATCCACTATGAGGAGGACAATGACACACCACGTGCATCCAACCAGGGACAGTCAGTGTTGCCTACTCCTCAGTGAAGAAAGTAGCTATTGGCTGCCCCAAAAGTTGCTAGATGACGTCATCACCTAATTTGCATAATCTGGCATTGGAATGTTAATGTAAGGAACTCTATAGGAGAAAGGAATAAGGTCCTGGAAGAGAAAAAAAATGTATAATAAACATCCTAAATGTTTAGGTCAACAAATTAGATCTACAAGTCAAGATTTCTTAATAAGAAAAAATAAAAACTTGATAATTTTGACTTTTTATTATAAAGTCTTGTCTTAACATGAAAAAAAAAAAAAATTAAATCCTGTTTTTAATTTTCTATATTTTTAACCAGCAGAAAGTAGCTTTTATAATTATCTCTGTCTCTCTCAGCTTGTTTAAAATTTTAATGTTTATTTTTTAAATTTCTAACTAATTTTCAGTGTCTTTTGAGAAAAAAGAGATGATGTTTCTCTGCATTATAAGACCAAAAAAATGACCATTTTACAGTTTTTCTTCCCATTTTTATTCATATTGTTTAGAGAAGATAAGATATTTTTTTATCATTTTGAACGTTGGGCGCAGAGGAGACTACGGCTCTTTTAGGAACAATTTGGAATTTGGAAGGGATTTTTTAAAAGTTAAGGTAGTTTTCAAGACTTCATATTTCTAGTGAATCTTTTTCCCTACCCAGCGTGCGGCTGTGACTGGTTTTGAACGAGCGCTTTAAAGCAGCAGCCGCTCTAATATCTTCCTGGTCCTGTGTACATGTGTACTACTTTCACCTCTGCTTCCAGCGCTGTAAACCAGCGGCTGCTTAGCGCATGCGCGGTCTCCTCTCCTCTGACTGCAGCTGCGACTGCTGTGAGAGTTGAGACCGACCGCCTGCGAATGCTTTAAGACGAGGGAGGGGTTCACGGCAGAACCCGCTGCTCGTTGAGGATGGTGACTGCAGAATGATACATGCTTTCACGTCAGTCACCAAACACCAGAAAAGTCACCTATGACACCAGAAAAAGTCGCTAGATTTGTCGCTAGTCGCTTTTCACATAAAAAAGTCGCCAAGGGGTCTGGAAAGTCGCCAGATTTAGGGAGAAAGTCGCTGAGTTGGCAACAGTGTTCACAGTCACTCTCTCTCACTGACTGACTGACTGACCCTCTTCTCTCACACAAAGTATAGAACCGCGATAGTGTTGCTTCCTTCCTTTTTGGATGGCATGAAACCAGTTTGAGTTAGCAGCTTTGCTTATCAAAATAGGATACAGTGCCTCCTATTGCAACGGAATACGATGTTCTTGGCCGGAAAGCTGATTCTCTTCTCTTGATGTTGAAAGAAAGGACTGGATCCCCTACTGTGACTTTATGATCAAGCTATGACCTTAGTCAGACCGCTGCATGTGGTCATGTATGTAAACGCGATGACTGGCGGGAGGTAAAAGTAAACCACACATGGGCAGAAAGTGAACAGGGAACAGGAAACATAATGTGAAAACAGAGGAAGAACATAAAAGACATGGATCACTCAGAAATAACTCAGAGGATAAGAGGAGACATATAGAAACACAAATCCATGAGACGGATAGATAAAAAGAACACATGAAACAAAAGGCCAATGCGTGACAAAACTAAACCTGAAACAAAGAAAGCAGAAACTGAACAATAATACAGAAAACACAGAACGAGAATCACTAAGAATGGAGAGAAAGGATGTGAATTAAAAAAGAAACAAACAGATAAATCCACTAGGGACTCACATCAAGGTTAGAAAAGTCAACATTTCTTGTTAGTTTTTGAGTTTTATATTGTTTTGTTTTTTTTGCGATCAATTATCTTTATTTATTTCAGAAAAAGAGAAGGGCATGACACCACTTTTTATATTGTTTTGACTTTTGGATTTCACTTTATTTTAATGATATTTTTTAAGCAGGTGTAATCTAGTTTTCATTCTCTGAAAATGCTTTGATTTAGATTTAGTTTGTATTAGTTTCAGTACTTTCTGTAAAATGAGGTAGTTGTAGAGGTTCAGATTCTTACATTAAATTAAAGCTCAGGCTGTTGGCTTGAAATGTGTATTTCTCTTTTTTTAGTGTGGGTGCATGTTGACCACTTTGCTTAGACTAGCACAGCAGCAGCAAAAACAACAACAACAAATACGACAAAAAGGAACAAGTTATCGTAATACAGGCGTTCAAGCTTTAAGGAAGTCAACCTGTGGCTCAGGAGCCTCATGCGGCCCCTTGACTTCTTAACAGTGACTCCCTGTTGCTTTAAAAATATATTATTGAAAAAAGAATTTTTTTTTTACTTTCTCAGAGGTTATAGATGATGACAGGAAACATAAACACATACACTAGAAAAATAAATCTGGGGAGAAGTAAATTAACTTAATTGAATTCCTGAAATGAACAATAAAATTCAAGTTAGTGTCTTCACACAAATGTTTATAGCATTGGAGTCAGACATATTTGTTCAAAATACAAGCCTGTGATTCTTTTAGGGGAACATGAATAATTGTAGTAATGTTAGGCAATTTTTTGAGTTCATCCACTCAACTAGAGATGAACTTGTTATCTTTACTGTTTTATTTGGTATTCCTGGAGCTGGAAACTGAAATAAATTCCATACCATACCTTGCTACCATGAGTGAGGCGGGCACACAGTGGACATGAGAGCCTGCTGTACATGGATGAACCACACGGTGATCAAAAACTGTCTAAGCTGGCCGTTCATGCTGGTGTGGTGTGGACTGGCTGCCTTCACAATACAGTGTGTGGACCAGCTTTCTGTGCTCTTTGGTATTGTCTGGCTGCCTACGCACTACAGTGTCGACCCACTTCCTGCACCACATGGCGTCGACCTACTGTCTATGCTACATGGCGTGGATGGGCTAGGCACAACAGTGCAGACCCGCAACCCCTAATGCTTCATGTAAATGATATAATTAAGCAATTATAACTCAAAACTTCACTAAAAACATCAAAAGACTAAGTAATTCACATAAAGACTAGTTTTGTTTGATCTGCATGAAAAAATCAAGTTCACTCAAGTTGGATTTAATTTTTCATGTTAAAAAAAAACAAAAACAAAGTGGTTTAGACAAAACGCAATCTTGCTTCAGCGACATAAATAAATGATGCAAAAAGTTGCCTTAATTTTCTCAAGTAGATCTACCATATTTTTTTTAAAATCAGTTTTCTCTTTTAATTACATTTATGACATATTTAAACTACTTTTGATAAGAGAAGAAAAAGGAGGCCAACAGAATTGAATAATTACAAGAGTGAGTTGACTAAATTGAACTGCCCAATTGCTGGCTTACATGCTTGACATGTGGAAAGAAAAGAAATAATGTAACAAATCCGAGCAACATTATTAATATGTTATTACATTCAAGTATTCTTATGTAGTTCAACAGTTTCATGAATTCAAAATTTGTCATTTAGATAATCATTGAGTTTATTAATAGTCTATGTACAGAATTGTATACACCGCGTTGTCTTGTTGTGAGGGTAAAGTAGATTTTGTGGCTCTTGAATGACTTAAGCTTTTATTATTATTATTATTATTATTATTATTATTATTATTATTATTATAAGTATTATTATTATTATCATCATTTGATCCAGATGAGACGAGGCAAATTGGCTCTTTTGACAGTAAAGGTTTCAGATCCCTGCTCTAAAAGGTTTTGTAGTAAAGCTGTAGGTAAGAACAGCAGATGTAAAAGATGACCTTTCACGCTGTGATTATTTGCTATTTGGCAAAACAATCCACAAGATCACCTCTAAATCTTTAGAGACTCTTGAACTTATTTGCCATTTACACTTTAAAATCTGTAGAGGTGAAGACAAAATAGTGGAATGGGCCTTTAATAAAGACATCATCATACAAAAGCAGGATATTTAACTTTGGTCTGTTGTGAAGTATTTATTCTTGACTCTGGTTTGTGACTGTTTTTGAGGACAAGGACGTTATTCCTCTCTGGGTTGTTTAATTTGGAGAACTTTTTTCTCTCCATACTCCAAAAACCTGAGTCGATCAAGTCGTCTGTATTCAGTGTTTTGTTATGCGTCCTTGTTATTTTCCATCCTACCGCTCAAACAGACCTTCCTGGAGTGTGAACCGATCACTCTTTTTGTTTCTAACTCACTTTAAACCCCTCTCTTCTACAGCTGACCTCAAATATCTGCTTCACTGCAGATGTGATTAGATATTTCCATCCAGAGAACACACAGTTACGCTGTTGCTTACCTTCACGGTGATACCTTCGTGATGTTTTAATGAGGACGGCCTTGTTACTTCTCTCTTTCTGAGGGGATGTTGGCAGCGTGTGCAGCGTGTGGGACTTAACTCTAACAGTCAGTGAGGAGGAGAGTGTGATGGATGCTGGAGATGTTAATGATCTTCCTCACATTGTGTGTGACCCGAGCACAGCTGGGAGAGGAGTGTCGAGGCCGTGGAGGTGGTCGAGGCGGACTGGCTGAGCCCAGGTGACAGCTTCAGCCTGCAGATGCTTCAATGAGAAAACCACTAAGACCCTGTTTACACGACAATGGTTTTCAGGTATTGTGTTTCACCAACTGAAAATGCAAACTTTTGAAAACGCAATCCAGAGTGGAAATTTTCAAAAATGCCATTTTCACTGTCTCCATGTAAACACTAAGCCGGGAAAACCTGGATACACTAAGGTCACATTTAGCTCTGCACATGCACAATAAGCCTCCACTATCACCAGGAACAAACCAAAAAACAAGAACAACAGCGACCTACAGTTTCGTTCTTCTGCTGCTGAATCTACTCACTGAATTCTGCCTCATTTCGCTGTCAATCAAAAAGAAATTCGGCCAGAAGCTGATTCTGAACAACAGATGAACTTTTTCGAGTGCATAGTTGATCAATGAAAATGTACACACAGCAGTACATATTTCACCACTTAATTTAATTTTTAATTTTATTTTATTTTTTAATTTTAGGGCAGTCACAGAGCAATCACTACAGTGGCTGACAAGGGTCAAACGGACGGCAATGGGCTAGTATGTCTCAGTTTGAGGAAACAGCTTCAAGTACAGAAACAATGCGAAATCACAAACTCTAAACAAGTCACAAAAAGAGGACGAATGCACCATCATCAAACAATCTGCAAATACAGAAATGATCTGCAGACCAAGAAACCATCTGTAAATGGGTCAATGACGTGACGTCCCTTTGTTGTGTCCGAGTGCAATATTTCCTTCCATCATGAATTGAGTATTTCATCACATGTATTTCTTTATTCTATGAAACCTGTGTTATTTGAACACATCTTTAAACTATTAAAACATAACATGTTTTTGTGTGTTTTGGTTCCTCAAACCCCCAAAATGTCAGGTGGTGCAACCGTCCTGACAAGTATCCACAGTAATTAAACTCTAAAAATTGAATGTCAGTTATTGAAAATGGAAATTAAAAATACAGTGGCATTATTTTATGCTTGAACCTTTTTAAATGAAACATTCTTTGCTAACAAAAAGAATTTTAAAGCTGTTGAGAAATTTAAAAAACTTTTGTCCTGTAATTTTCACCTTGTCAAATGTCAGGGTGGTGCAACCGTAACATTAGACTTTTATTTTAAAATGAAGAGAATAAAACAGAAAACAGGAAACTGCATCAGCCAGAGGAGCCCAAATGACATTTGTGACCAAGTGGAAAAGTTTGTAGATTTCTCTGAAATACTGATAAAAAAGGTTTTTTCACTTCATTGGTGACTGGAACAATTTCCATGTCAGGTGGAACAACCAATGTAATAATGTGAAATGTTATTTTAACATCAAATTATTCATCTTATTCACAAATAAAAGAAATAAAACACACAAAATAAAAATGTATGAGTCACTACAGACACTTGAGAGATACTTGCCAATAATTTCACACAGAAAAAATAACAGGAGCATATAAATATATTTTCATATATTTGGTTGCGCCACCTGACATTTTTGGGTGCTCAAATTAAAAATACTAAAAAATAATGAACCTAAAAACTTTGCAATGTTGGTCAACTACTGAAATCTGTTAGAAAACATAATTCTTCCCTCAGAAATATGTTTTTATCCATTTTCAAAGAACTTTTAAAAATGCGTTTTTAGACCCTCTTTTTGTCATTGACCCAGACGCAGATTTTTTTCATTGCGTTTTCATGCGTTTCAGGAAGAAACGCTGTGAAATGTTGAAGTGTTAACAGGACCTAAATCCAGGCACTGATCAACATGAGCAGTGTCCTATTCAAAGCTTCTTTTTAATGCCTCACCATAAAACACGACCGAACATGTAATCAGTTCAAATAGTCCCACCATCTGAAGTTACAGCAACAAACCAAATCAAAAGCAGAACTCAGATTTTCTGGCATTTATCGCTGTCCATCTCGTGCCCCCGAGGAAAAAAAAAGCCATGACCCTGGAGCAGGAAGTTCATGCACCGTCTTCATGCTGGGCTGAGAAGGAGGAATCCTGATACGACATCTTGCACAGGCCTGCCTTCAAACGCCAGTTCGCGACCCTCTTGACCTCCTGGAGTTCACCCGCTGGCCCCTGTCAGAGCCCGCCACCGTGATTTATGCAGCATCAAAATAACGTGAAGTGTGACGCCTCTGAGGGCCGCAGCTGGCCGAGACGCCTCTGAAGGGTGTAACAGATACCCCCCCTCTGGAGGTTTCTCCTCCTCTCAGAGAGGCCATTAGTGTTGTTTTGAACTCTCAGCCCAAACATGTTAAATGATCCAGGCTTTCAGAGAGACGGGCAGCTACAGTGAGCAGTGACATGACATCCTTTCCTCTGCACGGCCCGTCCTGCAGGTCTGTGCTGGCATAATCCTGACAGATAGAGGAAGGAACAATGGGGTTAGTGTTGAACTGGTGCACCAGTTTGTCTGCCTGAGGCTGTGGCTGAATTGTGGATATGACAAATTCCCCAAAGCTTTCAGTTTTCTTGACCGTTTCACCCCACTCCTTCATCCAGAAAATCCTGGCACGTTGACAACACACTCTCTCTGACTGAGATGCCCCAGGTTCAGAAATCAAGAGCTGAACGGCACTACAGCAGCACTTTTTAGAGTCTGAGACCACACACTGGAACTCTCTCATGTTTTCACATTAATGTAAAAACAATCAGAATGTCAAATTCAGAGATGTCCAAGAATACTTTCAATATTAACATGACATAATACATATTTTGGTAGCTTGTTGGAAACTGCAAGCCTCAAGCTTCACAGAAAGAAAGTTCAGCTCTGATGCCAAATAAGCCGTGAAGAGTGTAACGGCTGCTCAAGCCCAATTCATGAATAAAATTGACTCTCACGGATTATTCTGGACACCCATGCACTGTAAAATGTAATGGTAAATCTTACTTGAAACAAAAAAAGTTACCTTCACTTGTTTTAGCTCACTCTGTTGAGTCTGCTCACTTAAACTTAGTGAAGACAACTTTCTTTCGTTGACTTTATTTGAAAGAAATAAGGAAACCGATTGCCACAAAATTTTCAAGTTAAGTTAACCATAGATTTTAAGTTTTTAAAGCTGAAAAGAACTAAGTTCTGACAACTCATGTCACGACAGCAACCTATCAAATAAGTTGATAACTAAACCCTGCGACTGTAAGCGAGGAGGGCACACAGTGGACATGAGACCCTGCTGTACATGGGTGAATCACACACAAGCCGCTTATGCTCAATGGTGTAGACTGGCTGCTCATGCTCCATGGAGTAGACTAACATCCCCTGCCAGCATTTTTCCATAATGTACAGTCATACACCATAATTCAACACTTAGTACATGATGGGCAGCTTTAGTGGGCAAATGAAAATGTCTGTTCAAATTAGAGGCTAATGCTAAACATTCACAGGAATTTTCATAGAGAGTTCTACAGAAGAAAGTGACATTATTTATGGATGACCTTGACATCTAGTCTTTGCCGTTGACAGCTGGACTAAGCCATGGAGCATAGACAGTCAGTCTATACCAGGGCAAAGACAGCCTGTGTCACCTATGAAATGTATCCATGTACAGCAGGGTCTCATGTCCACTGCCTGCCCTCCTCACTCATGGTAAACCTGAGGAATGATTTAACATATATAAGTTACTATGATATAATTTATCAAAGTTCATTTGAAACTCACAAAAAAAGTTGATCAAATCCACTTTATCTAAGTTAACAAAAATTACTTTTTTAAGGCAACAACTTTGCATAGTTTTTTTTTTTTGCAGCAGCAGTTGCTCAGGTTCAGCAACTTTATGTTTTCAAAGAATGAGGTCAGCTGATTACCTGAATATACTGAATGACCAGGTTATTCCATCAATGGATTTTTTCTTCCCTGATGGCACGGGCATATTCCAAGATGACAATGTCAGGATTCATCGGGCTCTGATAGTGAAAGAGTGGTTCAGGGAGCATGAGACATCTTTTTCACACATGGATTGGCCTCCACAGAGTCCAGACCTTAACCCTATTGAGAATTTTTGGGATGTTCTGGAGAAGGCTTTGCGCAGCGGTCAGCGTCTACCATCATCAATACAAGATCTTGGTGAAAAATTAATGCAACACTGGATGGAAATAAATCTGGTGACATTGCAGAAGCTTATCAAAGCAATGCCACTATGAATGTGACCTTTTTTTTTTTTTTCTTTGTGGTGACTTTTATTTTTGGTCAGTCAGTGTATATGATTATTACTATTTTTATTATTATTATTTTGCTTGCTCCTGCAGGAAATGTAATTAAAGATAGAGTCTGCAGCAATTTTTGTTACTGTTTGTAAACACAACATCCAAACTGGGCACCTCCTCCATGGCTCAGTGCCAGTTGCAACAAGTGCCCACAGTCTCAAGTTAAAGCAACGTGAACACACTCACCAGCCCATTGAGCACCTGCAGCATCACATTTCTATGTGGGAGAAACTCGAGAGTTGTACACCTGACTTCCTGCAGGTAAATGAAGTATCCTGCAAATATGATTTGGCCGCGATCATAGCTGCTAGGGATAGCTCTCACTCGCTAGCATCAACACACAGTCACTTTTATGCCTTCTCTCCAGAACATCAACATACAGGCAGAGGAGGGGTTAAAACAGGGGTTCCCAAACTTTTCTGCCTATGACCCCCAAAATGGCGGCAGTAGAGACTGGCGACCCCCTGCTGTGGTACAACATTAATGGGCCAATCCAAAAACAGACAAAAACAAACAAAATACCCCCCAAGGACACTTCATTTAACTGTTCAGTAGAAAATGTATCGACTAATGTGCACGTTGCTGTGTTCACTGCATCAAACTTCGACAAAGAAATGTGAAAAACAGATAAAAAAATTCTGTTTGCACAGTTTTACATTATCTTTAACCCCTATTTTTTGCCTTTATTCTTACAATATTGGATAAAATTGTTCAAAGTTTTCAATTTTGGGACACATTCAACGACCCCCTATCAATGTCCCGTGACCCCCCAAAGGGTCCCGACCCCTACTTTGGGAACCACTGGGTTAAAGGAGGGGGTTGAAGCAAACACTGATGCACATGTATAGATGCCCATAACGATTCAGCAGAATTATTCCCGTGAAAGTTGACGTTTTATTTTTCAGGAAAATCCTGAAGACCCTACCTTTAAGAGCAGATTACATCAGGTCAGATTTAATGTGGTTGTTGTTATTACCAAACACTTAGAGCTGAAGAAAACTGAAAAATTAGTCACCTTTTGTGTGGACGTGTCATTTTGGACACTCCTGTTAGCCTTTTAATCCTGTGTCCATATCATTAGGAGAGCTGTGGTCCAAACTAAGTGATGACAGGACTACAGTTCCTGTTTACTGAGGACAATAAACACTGTGGCGCTCACACTTTCCAGGACCTCTACAAACCATGCAAAATTAATGAACGGCCCAGTGGAGATAACAGCGCTACATTTTTAATGCACCTTGTCACCAGTGGGGCTACTGCAGCATTCTCCAGAGACATCGATTAGCAGGAGATGGAGTGACAGATGACACCCCGGGGGAGTGCAGGAAAAAAAAAGAGGCTGCTGTTGTGGCTGTTGTCCACTGAACACATCGATATGTCATTAAACAATGACAGCGCCTCAGGCTGTTTAATGAAGTGTTTGCAATGTGATTTGGTTCTTAATAGCAGAGGCATTAAGGAGTATCAGGTCCCTGCTATAGCTCCTGTATACTAAACAGTGCCTAAAGTCCTAGAACACAACTTATCGCTGATGTAGTGCTGCATGAAGAAAGCTGTGAGTGTGCAAAGCTGCAGAGAGAGAGAAAAAAAAAACACACTCTGCATAACTGCTCCACTTTCAAGTCCTTTGAAATTAATTATCCCGCTGGATGCTAACCTGTTGGAAATAGTAGAACTAAGCAAGAGTCTTGTGTATTATGCTGGTCACACACTGCAGGACTTGACTGAGGGCCAAAATTTCAAGGTCCACAAAAGGGCACGCTGAACAATGCTGTGTGTCCTGTGAAAAAAGGAGGGGGGGGGGGGCATATCAAGATAATGTTCCTGGAGCTAAAAGATTAGTTTCTTCTGCAAACGCTGACCTCGTCTCTGTGCAGCAGGTGAGAGGAAAGGAAAAAGGAAAAACAAAAGAGTGGAATAAGGTGTTTCTTTGGAGATAAGGAACTGTTGGGCTGGAACTACACGTGTGGATCTTTGCGCTGATGAGTGAAGGTGTTCACGCGGCTTCTTTGCGCTCTCTGTTCGAGGCGACAATGAAAAAACGCTGCAGAGATGAAGTGATTTCAGACTGGTTTATTAGACTGGTGTGAATAAATATCCAACACCAGCTGCTTGTGTCGCCGTCTGATGTTCTAAAGGTGACTTTGAGACATCATAAAATGGTTTTAAAGACCCTTATTAGCATTCATGGTTTGGTGGCAGCCTCTGGTGCCTGTAACTTTACAGCAAGGATAAAGATGGAAGTTGGGTAATGTAGTGTGTAGAGAGACGCCTTCATGGTTCCTGCTCTTTTATCCTAGCTTCTTCACTTTGAAAGAAATTTGACCAGTTGACCTCTTAAATTCAGTCATCAACACATGCTGGATCCTTGAGGGGCACTCAAACTTGATTTAAACTCCTCCAATACATCTATAATGTCACACAGTATACCTTTGAATAATATGAATGTAATTTTTTTTCTTCACCGTCTATATGGAAGCCTTGCAAGTTAAAAAATAAAAAAATAAAATAAAAACTGGCTTTATTAATTGTTCTGCCCCTATCAAAAAATACTTTTGAGAAAAACAGTCAGAATTTTGAGATAGTGGAAAGTAAGAAACCACACTGAGCAGTAGCTTATAGGATACACACAGGTTGAGGCGATTGCAAGAACGACAAGGCAGGCTGGAGCGCATGAATCTCATACTTTCAACTTTTTATCACATCATTTCAACTTTTAATCAGATCATTTTGACTTTTTAATTTCAAAATTATGACTTAATATGGGAAGAAAATAAAGTCTCAGCAATGCCATGTTTTTTGTTTTTGTTTCTTTAACTGGTATAAGGGTCAATGACAAAAAGAGGGTCTAAAAACATATTTTTAAAAAGTTCTTTGAAAATGGATAAAAACATATTTCTGAGAGAAGAATTATGTTTTCTAACAGATTTTAGTAGTTGACCAACATTTCAAAGTTTTTAGGTTCATTATTTTTTAGTATTTTTAATTTGAGCACCCAAAAATGTCAGGTGGTGCAACCAAATATATGAAAATATATTTCTATGTTCCTGTTATTTTTTCTGTGTGAAATTATTGGCAAGTATCTCTCAAGTGTCTGTAGTGACTCATACATTTTCATTTTGTGTGTTTCATTTTTTTTTTGTGAATAAGATAAATAATTTGATGTTAAAATAACATTTCACATTATTACATTGGTTGTACCACCTGACATGGAAATTGTTCCAGTCACCAATGAAGTGAAAAAAACTTTTTTTATCAGTATTTCAGAAAAATCTACAAACTTTTCCACTTGGTCACAAATGTCATTTGGGCTCCTCTGGCTGATGCAGTTTCCTGTTTCCTGTTTTATTCTCTTCACTTTAAAATAAAAGTCTAATGTTACGGTTGCACCACCCTGACATTTGACAAGGTGAAAATTATGGGACAAAAGTTTTTTAAATTTCTCAACAGCTTTAAAATTCTTTTTATTTGCAAAGAATGTTTTATTTAAAAAGGAAGTTCGTATTTTATTACGGTGACATAAAAATTAAAGTTAATTGTTATTGACTATAAGTTAAAAATCTCAAATTAATGACACCTATGAACAGTCCTGCCAACGTGGTGGACTGTAAAACCCCCAAACTCCTTGCAAAACACAAAAAAACATGTTATATTTTAATAGTTTAAAGATGTGTTCAAATAACACAGGTTTCATTGAATAAAAAAATAAATGTGATGAAATACTCAATTCATGATGGAAGGAAATATTGCACTCAGACACAAAAAAAGGGACGTCACGTCATTGACCTATAAATGTGCTTCCATAGTCTCACTGACTGTCCCTGCACCTGTATTTTTATTTATTTTTTTAAACTCACTGCTGTGCTGTAGCTAATACAAGTCAGATCCCCTGCTCAAATGAAAAGCATGTGATGTGACTGTAAATCATGCGCTCAGTGGCTTTATAGTGCCTGTACAGCTTTCTATTAAAACTAACATGATATAAGTGATGATGACTTATACTGCTTATTAAAACATTTGCTGCTTGATATTGGCACAGATGCTGTTGCCAGCATAAACCGCACGACTTTAACGAGACTGTGTAAACATCAAAACAACTGACCTGTTTATGAACTGCTCACATTTACAAGGACAGGAAGTGTAGTAAAGCTTCATTAGCAGAGTTAAGTTTGATGTCTAATCTATATCTATTCCATATACGTCCATCGTATCATCTTCAACGAGTGCCTGCTTCAAAGACAGAGAATTTATTCTACTGTGGACTGGACCCAACAGTTGATGTGAGATTTTATCCCCAGTGACAGATAAGTCGACCAGTGCAGTATGTTTTCTATATGCATTCTGCTTTATATAGCTTTGTAATGCAATAAAGACGTTTAAATCTAGATAAAACAGATCAGGTGATACATCAGTCGGGTTTTTGACAGCAGATTCTGATAAGAGAGTATGAAGTGTAGAACAATAACACTTTCCATAAGCAGCATATTAGCTTTTATCAGCAGGAGAAATTAATCTGTAGGCAGACAGGCTGCGAACATGCCACTTGGTGTATGATTAACGGGTGTTTTATTTCCCAGCACTACATCAAGACACAGACACAGTTCATCAATTTTCCATAGGAAGAAGCTGACAGCATAATTAACCACTTCCTTTAGCTCCACAAATAAACAATCATTACTCATAGTGTGCATCTGGATCTTCATGTAGTGGCCAAAAATGGCAGAAAGAACATTTTTATGAAGCTGCACAGAAACGTAACTGGAGCCGTTCACATGATATCAGAACTGTTTGAATCCAGTTAGTCAAGTCTTGGAAAAAAAAAAAAACAGCCTGCTAACTTTCACTGCAGACACACAAATGTAGAGCACTCGCTGCCAAGTTACACAAAAGCAAACACAAAGTAAGCAGATGGAGTCTGGGAAGGCTGCATTCAGTTTGTCCTGCGATAACTGGACGTGTTATCGTTTGCAGTACAAGCTCCCGGTCTTTATAAATCTCTCGTCTCTATTAGCAAACACTGACAAGCTGCCGGGCTCTGCTCTGAGACTGAAACATGTGCTTTTTATTCATTGTCACTAACTACAATTATCAGGCAGGTGTAAAGAATGGAACACCTGCTGGGGACTTTGAGTAGCATATTGTACAAATATAATGTATGCACACTGGAATATGACACTTACATACAGGAGCAAACTCTGCACAGTTGATAGAGACTTTAAATTACAAGCTGTCAGCCTGTTGTTAACACAGTGACATTGCTCAGTACACTGGCTACATGTACAGCAGTAATTACAGAGTGCAGTGGCAGATATACATTAAGAGAACAATAGAGAAATGTCTAACAGGGTTAAAGTAGAGGCCACAGGCAGACTGAACTCTCTGAGGGACACTCTGGAATAAACCTGTATGATTTATTCATCTATAGTAACAACTCTAGCTGTTCAAATCTCTTTCCAAGAATCTGTTACACCAGGACCTTGATATAGTCATTTTGCGTTCATCAAATAAGTTTCCAACTACTGAAGCAGGATCATCTCATGCTTTGGTGAATGTGAAACACCAGACTTTAGTTGAATTGAGAGCCTCCAAACTATTTCTAAAACTGAGTGTATACCTACTGAGGAATCCGACGTTGAAACTATGTCTTTTTCATGTCATGGTCCATGTTGAAAAGACGTCTCTTGGAAGTGCAGAATGAAAATCTTTATGACGTATTTTGGAAGTACCAGAACCTTGTAACCACGAGTGAGGAGGGCATGCAGTGGACATGAGAGCCTGCTGTACATGATTACGGCAAGCAGCCTATGCTCCAGGGTGCAGGCTGACTATCTGTCCATTTACGCTCCATGGCGCGTAGACCAGTTGTCTGTCTACGTGCCATGGAGCAACAAGGTTTTCTACCTGTGCTCTATGACATAGGGTTATCTCTCTACGCTCCTCAGTAATAATCTTCTCCAAGAAATGTAGAGAAGAAAACAACAGTCACTGATGTCCTTGACTTCCAATCTACACTGTTGACGTGTGAATGGTCTATGAGCTGGTCTATGCCATGGAGGATAGTCAGCTGATCTACACTGTAGAGTATAGACTGTCAGTCTACACAGTGGAGCATGAACAGGTACACGCTTTGAAGCCCAGATACACTGCGTCAACTGTATGTTGTAATCATGTACAGCAGGCTGTCCTGTGCACTGTGTGCCCTCCTCACTCATGGTTACAAGGTTCTGGTACGTCCAAAAGACGTCATAAAGACTTTCTTTCCGCAATTTCAAGAGACGTCTCTTCTAATAGACCATGACATAAAAAAGACGTAGTTTCAACATTGGCTTGCTCAGTGGGTTAGCTTAGCTGATGGCTAACAAACAGTTTATAGTGATGGCAGTATTTGCCTGATACCGTAGACAGATATGAAATTAAGGGGGTGCTACCGTGAACATAACAGTATGCAGTCACACTGGCCATCTGTCCCATCCAAAGCATGCTTCAACTCTCAAGTCCAGTTTGTTTGGCCGATGTAACTGCAAGTGAACTGTTCTCAGGCATGATACACTTTTCTGCTTTTGCACACTCTAGGGAGGTGTGCGTTGAGCTTTAATTCTGACCCCTAATAATACTTTGGTTACTCATGAGGCAACAAGGCACAAATAAAAAAAAACATATTTGTCATTGTAGATGAGGTTTTGAGAGCCTTGTGGTTGGAAAGATCAGTGTGGTACTTATCCACGAGATTTCAACTGTGTTTGTTGTCACTGATAAATTCAAGCCTCTGCTTTTTTATCACGAAGTAGGGCTGTCACTTTTTTCAAAAAATCAGATTTGAACAAATTTGAAATGACTCATAATTAATTTTGAATTAATTCAAACCCACTAGTGAATCAAATTGTGCAAAAACATTGTTCATCAAGACCCAAACAGTTTTGCGGATCAACAGTTTAATGATGAGCTTCTGGGCAATGGATGCACATCGCTCCTGTTCCAAATAAAAACAAATGGACTGAAATCCTGCACCGCAACAGCAGATGTGGTCAACACCGTTCATCCAGGTGTGGACAAAGAAAAAGAGGATCTATCTTCTTTTGCCACACACTCAACATGATGGACACGTTTGTATCTGAACAACTTTTCTGTTTCCATTTTAGCTGCCGAATTAACATTTGTCCTTTTCTATATTTTATTTTGTGATATTTTATTTGTTTTCTTGCTTTAAGTACATAAATATTTGCATTAGATTTCAGTTTTGTAATGTTCCATGGTGGGAACCAGGTGCACCCCCAAGCCACCCGTAATCATAACTCGGCTTTGTCTAATTTCTGGAGGGAGTGATAGCCATGAAAACTTCACATCTCTGCATGATGTACGACTATTGCTACATGAGGCAGTTGAAATGCGAGGCAATATTTATAGAAATGGAAAGACAGAATATTCATTATGGTTTAAAAAAATGGAGTTTCTTAACCAAGAGTACACATGGAAAAATTGTGCTTCACAATTCAACACAAATAATTTCTGAAGTTTAAAGTTTCAGGTGAAACAGTGAGAGGCTGTATTCAGCATTCATGGTCAGCCTTAAGGCCACATCTTATGTGTGTGTGTGTGTTGGGAGGAGGGGGTCCAGGTGACCTTCCTGACAGGGCTTTCTGCATTATTTTCCTTCTACATCTTTAATCTCTACACTGAGAAGATGCAGCATGCTCTCTTCAATTCATGCAGAGGTTAGATACTTTCACTCAAACCTGCATTTTTCTCATCTTTTCAGTGACATGCTTTTGCCTGTCTGTACATTTTCTTCCTTTATTGTGCTTTCAATCTGAGCGAGTGACAATTTAACTTTTAGTTTCTGAAGAAATAGTCGCATTTTTCAGGCGCTTGGTTGAATAAACTGAAAGAGAGGAACCAAGGCTGAACGAGGAAGAGTCTTATCAAAGAAAACTGACTCAGTGAATTGTTCTGTTGTGGTCACCGAGGTCAGTTTTATAAAGATAGTTTTATATTTTTCAATATACGATATAATTATATAATAATATACGGTATAATTCTAAAGATATTTTGAGAGAAGACTGTCTCAGGTTTTTTGTCTCTCTAGTATAAGATGCCATTGTTCTAAATATGAAGTTTCAAACTTTTCTATGTAAAACATATTATAAAATACTCTAATATAAAAGTAAAGTGTATTCAGAAACTGGGACTTTATTTCTCTCTAAATGGAGTCACATGATTGAAAAACCAGTGCAAAAAAATGTTCTTTGCCCAAAAATAACCTTTTGCTGTTTTTATCAGAATCAGAAGCAGAATCACCTTAATTGGCAAGTATCTTCAAGAAGCATACAAGGAATTTGACTTTCTCTGAGTACAAAAACAAGTAAGAATTACCATTAAATATTAAATATATAAAAGAACAGATATGAAGAAACTACAAATTAGAAATACTAGGAATAGGAATATAGAAACTTTGTACAAAAGGAAGAAATAAAAAATATATATATTTAAGTCAAATAGTGCTGGAAAAAATGTGCAACAGAGAATGTGCAAGAGACTTGGCAGCAGGATAACCTTTTTTGTACTTTTTTTTTTTTACTGTTCAACTATTCATCAGTGTGATGGCCTTGTAGTCAGCTTTATAAAATTACCATCAGCAAGGTATTATAGCCTTTCATCAAATGTAATCCATGTAGTGAGTATTCCTATTTATAAAACATGCCAGTACTCATTTGTTTAAAAAAATAATAATAATAATACAAAATGAATCATCACATCATAATGAAACAATGAATGAAATTACAAAACATGGTCCATAACTTATTTTGAACTGTACATAACTCCACATTTAAATGACAATTACAAAAACAAAAATCCTAATTTTACAGTCACTCAATGGCAACCATGCTGCCAGCTGTTAACTGCTTTTTTTCCCCCACTAGAATAATAATAATATTTCTTTTTTAAAAATCATGCTGTATTTTTTTGACCAGTACATTACTGTGAATTGTAGTGACAGTAAAAAAAAGTTTATATTACGGTAATTAAGTAGTTAATTTTTTTTTTCTCTCCCAGACCTAAAATCTTGACTTGATTTTCCTTTTTGATGACTAAGCATTATGTTATTTTGACAAACTGAGGACCTGAAGACCTGAATTGATAAATGATTGAAGACAGTTGAGTTTTTCTGACTCGTAATGTTGATGTCAGCTGAACTGAAACCTCTTTGTGATTAGTTGTGATTTGAGACCAGTTGCTGAAACTGATGAACAGGCGTCGTGCAGCCATGATGTAATGGACCAAGAAATGACAGCTGATGTTGCAGATGTTAATGCAGCATGGAAAAGAAAGCTGGCTTTACCAAATTACTTCAGTTAACATCCACTCCCAGAGGCATCTATTGCCTTTCTTTGTCATGTGATAACTGATGACCACTTTCAATGGCTTGAAAGGTTCCAAAAGTGATCCAAGAAAGGAAGATGGGTGATCCAGGGTCAAGATTTAGTAAAAGTGTGAGGGGTGAAGACTGGCTTGTGTGGTCCAATCCAACAGCATCTGAGGGACAAGATGGACAAATGGGACTGATACATGGAGGTTTCACCACTACTTCAGGACTTGTACCCATTTCCACTCAAGTTGATCTAGAGCTACTTCTTGGCCATGTTGGTTTTGTGGTAAACTCAGTTGATTGGGCAGGGTTTGTAAAAGACACACACCTGTCTAAAGGTCCCACAGGTGACACTAATGAAAGATGAAAACTTCAGTTCATTTAACTTAACAAATTAAGTTGTTACAATGGTTATGGAGAATGGTTCTACTGAATATATTTAATTAGACACATGTAATGCATTTATGTTACAACTTTAAAAATTAAGTGACGATTGTGATAATGATCACAATCAAGTGATAATTTTGCTAAAATAGTTGGCATTTTTAGTTAAGTGGATCAGTGTTCAGACTGAAGTCACTCCCTAGAAAAAGGCACATGACAGCCCAGCTGAAGTTTACCAAAAGGCACCTGAAGGACTCTAAGACCATGAGAAAGAAAACTCTCTGTTCTGATGGTACAAAGATTGATGACCAGAGTGAAATTTTGTACACTTTAGTGTCAAATGGGCTCTAAGTTCACTTCTCAGGCAGCAACAGAAACTCTGTGTTCATTTTAGTTTGAAGGACTCCCTGAGAGTCCAACTGCTGATTGAAACTTTACCAGCCATATGTGAGTTTAGGTTTGGATTGGTCATCAGGTCACTGTGCCTTATCAGTGGTTGAATCTAGCCTAATATCACCACTCCTCCACAGCAACATCTCTAGTTTTGTTTTTCCAGTGATTTTTAAAATCATGAAACTTCCAGAAAGAACACACAGCTTGATGTGTGACAAGGTGTAGAAAACTTTGAAAATAAGGTGTAGATATAATTGAACTTAATTCCTTACTGAACCCTGTAACCATGAGCGAGGAGGGCACACAGTGGACATGAGAGCCTGCTGTACATAGGTTGATTATGCAGGTGACACAAGCTTGTGGCGAATACTGACTATTGAAGTATTGAATGCAGTCCTGCAAAGAGCTGCAGATTGTAGTGTAGCACTGACTGTTAGTACATTGTTTTATTCCAGAGGGGTTCTAAGTTTACGCTGCAGGTGTTGGGACGCACTGAAAGAGTGTCTAAAGTACAAGTACTAGAGTACATTTGTACACAAGTACTAGAGTACATTTGTACTCTCAAAGTGTTCACATGTAACTCTTAATTTGGAGTTTATATTTTACTCCTTTGACAGTGTTCAGTAGACACAAGACTTTTGGACTTATATATATGCACCAAAATGGGTGTGAGAGAACAATAAACACTGAGATTTTTGCTGTGTACAGTGAAGCATGGTGGTGCAGCATCAAACTAAGGAGATGTTTCTCAGCAGCAGGTGGGAAGATGAATGCAGTAATGTAAAGAAACATTCTGGATGAAAATAGCAGCTTAGTGTAATAGTAATGACCCTAAACACAGTCAAGGCATCAAAGGAGTGGCTTCTAGTGATGTGTCGTTCGTGAACGATTCGTTCAAATGAACAAATCACCTGGGTGAACCAACTGAACCGAATCACTTACTTGAAAAGATTCGTTCATTTATGAACTGCACTTGCACTCCCTTCTCCTGTCTCTGTCTCTCTTGACCGTTAGAGTCGCCCACAGCTTTTTTGAATTTAATTGAATTCACACAGCTCAGTCACTAAACTGGACCACCTGCAATTCTCAGTACGATTCTGAGCAAAATGAGCGTTTGGCATTGTTTCAGGTCATTAAATTCTGACTGGCAGGCGGAGCTGCGGAGAAGTATTGAATGATTCAGTGAACAAATCTTTTGAACAAATCACTTTACTGAACTGATTCTAATGATTTGGTTCACTGAAATGAACTGCTTTGCCCATCACAAGTGGCTTCAGGTAGAGTCTGTGAATGTTTTTGAGGGATCCAGTCAGAGCCCAGACTGGAATCTATCCAACACCTCTGGGGAGATCAGAAAATGTCTGTGAACCAGAGGAGAGGACTGGATCAAACTGACCAAAGACAGGTGTGCCAAGCCCGACTTACGGCCGTAACTACTGCCAAAGGAGCATCAACAAAGTAAGGAGCCAAGGCTGTGAATACTTGTTGTTTATTCACAGGCATTTTAAAAGAGAAAATTCAGCCACATGAGAGAACATTACAAAAAGAGTTTGATTCTTGCACTATTCCTCACTTAACTCTCACTTTTTGTTGCATTACTTTGCTTGAGATGAAAAATCAACAGGAGTTGTGATATCCTTCTTGCTTGACACACATCACCTTGGAGCGAGCTGTCGGGACAAAGAGCTGTTTGTGTTTTTATGTCCTTACATTCAGCTCAAATTGAAAGAGGGGTTTTAAGTGTCAGGTAACTTTAAAAGGTTTGTTTTTTTGGCTTCATAAAAGAAGCATGAAAGGATTTTCCTGTCACATAAACATATTGCAAAAAACAACTCACTACCTTACTCTACACCTGGAGTTGTTGTGCCAATTTAGTCCATCGGGGATGTTCTCTTCTTATTTTCTTACATCTACAAAAACAAGTGTGAGCAGTTCAACATGACACTATAAGCTACTGAGTGGGGAAACTCTTTTAGCTGTGGTAACTGACAGGAGCAACAGTGCCTTAATGTTCTCAGAGATTTTCAACAGAAGAAAAAAATCTGTGAGCACTTCAGTTTAAAGTCTTCTTCCTTGTATTTTGGTGTACATGGTGTTCACTAAAAGGATTTTTTTTTTAAACTGTGACACCTAATCCTGATGTTTTCCAGACTCTAATGGCCTCTAGTGCTGCCTCCTTCAAAGACACTCAGCTGTCAGTCAAACAGAAATCCATCACGGAGCAGCAGAGATACCAGAGTTTACACTGATAGAGGCATCAGGAGATAAAAAAGCTGTGACAAGAAGTGACATGATGACATGGGAGGTCTGCTGCATTATCTGCTGTGTTTTAAAAACTGCACCCACTGAAAACAGAAGACATCTACTTCTACTGGACTTTTTTTTGGAGCGCATGCTTATTCAGCCTGAAAGCCAATTTAAACTATTTATGCTAGCTGCTGCATTCCATTGTTTTCTATTATTCACCTCAGTGTTCCCCTTCCTTAAAACTCCACTTAAATGACAATAATGCTTCAAATTCCCTCCAGAGCATCTTCATTGCACTTTCTGTGATGGGAAGCAAATGCCTTCTGTTCCCATCGGTGTGTATCTTTGAGTGGACTTTGCATGCAGTTGCATCATCTTTAAAATGTGCTTCACAGTCAGTCTGAGCAAACTTTGAAAGAGAACTCCTGGCATCACTAAACCTGGGCTCTATTTTTACACTTTGTGGGGGTCTGAATGACGAATAGGTGCAGAAACTTTTGGAGTTGCTCCACACAGCTTTGCTCGAGCTGGTTGTACGCCATGTTGTAAATAATATAACAAATAGTCCAGTTCTGACCTGCTCTGGCGTGCCCTGAGATAACGTTTGTCCCAGTCAGAGGACGGTCGTTGCTAAACCTTTCCACTGAACTAAACTCTTAACTGACATACAAAAGAGAGGTCTGCTCCTTTAAGAAATGAAAGAAAACCATTTGATAAGTCACTAAGACAATTTGAATGATTTTTATGAATCATGTTTCTTAAGAAAATCTAAAAAAAATTCAAATGTGGGCAGTGACATGCACTGGACATGGGACCCTGCTGTACATGGTCTTACCTAGGGTGACCATACGTCCTCTTTTGCCCAGACATGTCCTCTTTTAAGTGTATTTATCATTCACGTTGAATGGTTCCTTTAGAAACACGCTCTGAGAGGTGGAGTTTGAGTCAAACCCCGGAACATGTATTCATTCATTCAAAAATCAGTACAGAGGCACTCCACACTCACTCACTCACTCGCAGGCTGACAGGCAGGTAGGCACACTGCAAGAGAACACTCCAACAGAAAGAAAATGCAGAAACGCAAATGTCATTTCACTGATGACATGCGAGAAAAGTTCCCCTGTTTTCATCCGGGTCGTAACAAATGGGAGGCAGAATGTACAGTCTGCAAAGCTGGAACTTATGTCTCTGTGGCTAATAATGGTCCCAACGATCTACAAGCCCATATCACCACAACAAAACATTTAAGAATAGGCTACCTCTCTTTTTTCTTTTTGTTTAATATTTTGAGGCATTATTTCTATTTTTACGTAATTGATAATTGGGAGGTTATCTTGAAGAATGGTTCTCTACCTCACTTTCCTCAGTCCTCTTTTCAGAGAAACAGAATATGGTCACCCTAGTCTTACCACACAGGTCACACGGGCTGTCTTTGCCCTTGTACAAAGTGGCTGGCCACGCTCTTTGGTTTGGAATGGCTGTCAAGAGCAAAGATCAGATGACAAGGATACTATTGAATGGTATACTTCTTTTGTCAAACTCCAAATGATAAGTCCTCTGAATATATTGTATAATCAGTACATTGCATTGTTGTATTTGACTGTGGTTTGTGGGAAAACACTACTGTGTTGCCGTAAGACCATACATTGGGGCACAGACTGTTGTCTGCACCACCAAACATAAACAGTTTGACATCCCCACAGAGCGATGTCAGCCGGTCGACGCCACAGGGCGAAGACAGACGGCCAACATTTCAGAGTGTAGCTAGCTATTAGGTGTAGACAGTGCCAGTAACCTGTGTGGTTGACCCTTGTACAGCAGTGTCTCATGTCCACTGTGTGCCCTTCTCACTCATGGTTACATCACCCATTGCATTCAACTCTAGAAAAATGGCCACTCTTTCACAAAAACTGTATTTTACTGTGATTTGAAATATTAGCATACTGTTATGGGTCTTTGTGTTTTTGCTTCAAAAACATACCCTTAAAAGACCTCAAATAACAATGTGAATACCACAAATTTACAAGATAAGTGTAAGGATAAAACATGTGTAGTGTTAAAAACACACTATATGAGTGATAAAAAAAATATATGATAAATTTACACCCTTAATGAGATAAATTTACACCCCTGGTGTTATAGACCAACACATCTTAGTGTAAGAAAATACACCGTCATTGATGATAAAATAACATTGTGGATGTAAGAAACTTAACACTATGATAGAGTTAAAATATAAATCCGTTTCAAAGTGTAGATTTAACTCTGAGTTAGTGATGATTATATAAACTCAGGGGAAATGTTAAATTAAAACTATGGCTGTTGAATTAACACTTTCGATTCTGCTGTGAAGTTGTTGCAATAACTTCATTTCAGCTTTATTTATTAGAAATGATTTGGACCAACTCTTTTGTTGTGTTGTATAGATGTATGAAGTTTGAATTGGGGCTACATATGTTTATTGGATGGAAATGCTGCCTTCGATTTGATTTGTTTTTTGAGTGTTGGAAAGGAATCTTCCAGGAAGTTCCCCGGAGTGTCCCCGGTGTTCCAGTATGATAATGAGCCCAAACACACTTCTAAGACGACCACTGCTTTACCAAAGAGGCTGAGGGTAAAGGTGATGAACTGGCCAAGCATGTCTCCAGACCTAAACCCAATAGAACATCTTTGGTGCATCCTCGAGTGGAAGATGGAGGTGCGCAAAGTCTCAAATATCCACCAGCTCTGTGATGTCATCATGAAGGAGTGGAAGAGCATTCCAGTGGTAACCTGTGAAGCTCTGGTAAACTCCATGTCCAGGAGAGTGAAGGCAGTTCTGGAAAATAATGGTGGCCACACAAAATATTGACATTGCAGAAACTTTCACTAAGGGGTGTACTCACGTTTTTTGCCAGGGGTTTAGCTATTAATGGCTATATTTTGAGTTATTTTGAGGGAAAAAAATAAATTTACACTGTTATATAAGTTGCCCACAGACTACTTTCCATTGTGTCACAGTGTCATTTTGTCAGTGTTGTCCCATGAAAAGATATACTTCAATATCTGCAGAAATGTGAGGGGTGTACTCACTTTTATGATGTTCTGCACTTGTCTTGCTTTTATGGTGCAATAAGTTAAATGAACAGTTTTTTGGCAATTCTGCATGCAGCAAACACTACGGCTAAAGGAGCTGCTCCACAAAGTTTTGACTTATGGTCCCATGAGTAATAACCAGATGTGCATGGGTCAATGACGTGACGTCCCTTTTTTTGTGTCCGAGTGCAATATTTCCTTCCATCATGAATTGAGTATTTCATCACATGTATTTCTTTATTCTATGAAACCTGTGTTATTTGAACACATCTTTAAACTATTAAAATATAACATGTTTTTTTGTGTTTTGGTACCTCAAACCCCCAAAATGTCAGCTGGTGCAACCGTCCTGACAAGTATCCACAGTAATTAAACTCTAAAAATTGAATGTCAGTTATTGTAAATGGAAATTAAAAACACAGTGGCATTATTTTATGCTTGAACCTTTTTAAAGAAAACATTCTTTGCAAATAAAAATTATTTTAAAGCTGATGAGAAATTTAAAAAAACTTTTGTCCTGTAATTTTCACCTTGTCAAATGTCAGGGTGGTGCAACCGTAACATTAGACTTTTATTTTAAAGTGAAGAGAATAAAACAGGAAACAGGAAACTGCATCAGCCAGAGGAGCCCAAATGACATTTGTGACCAAGTGGAAAAGTTTGTAGATTTCTCTGAAATACTGATAAAAAAGGTTTTTTCATTTCATTGGTGACTGGAACAATTTCCATGTCAGGTGGTACAACCAATGTAATAATGTGAAATGTTATTTTAACATCAAATTATTTATCTTATTCACAAATAAAAGAAATGAAACACACAAAATGAAAATGTATGGGTCACTACAGACACTTGAGAGATACTTGCCAATAATTTCACACAGAAAAAATAACAGGAACATATAAATATGTTTTCATATATTTGGTTACACCACCTGACATTTTTGGGTGCTCAAATTAAAAATACTAAAAAATAATGAACCTAAAAACTTTGAAATGTTGGTCAACTACTGAAATCTGTTAGAAAACATAATTCTTCACTCAGAAATATGTTAAAGAACTTTAAAAAAATACGTTTTTAGACCCTCTTTTTGTCATTGACCCGCATACAGGCCCAGCTCTGCTATCATTGTCCGGATTGCAGGACAGGGAGTTACACATTTTGTCTTTATCAGACATGGTTGGCGTCCAGTTGCTCCTCAGGCTGCTGTCACATCTGTGCTAAGTGCTAACTGTCAATATTTTCTCACTCTGACTCAAAGGTAAAAGGTTAGTGTTCATCTCAAAGGGTAGACTTTCTTTGGATTGATCTGATTTGTATGATAAGGTCGTACCATGCGACACTTTTGCTGCTGAGAGTAAACCACAGTTGTTGGAGAATTTGACCAATTAGAATCAAGTATTCAACACAGCTGGGCAATTTTGGATAAATAATAGCTGCTGGGTTGGATTTGAAAGCCCATCAGTTTGTGCCTGCAGGTACTGTAGTGAAGGTGCCCTCTAACGAGACACTTAACCTCCGCCTGCTTCTGTGAATCTGCTCTGTTAGGAACTGATTGTTTTTCACATCGCTGCATCATGTTTGAGTGTGAGGCAGGACAACTTCGGCTGAGTTTCCAACACTAAAGTGATACTCAAACAGCCTGAAGGTGAACTTTTGTTCTAATCATGCACAGTTACAGTTTTGGGCTTTTATTTTCTGTCTTACAAGTTTTCAAAGTTTGTCCTCAAAGAGCCTCTTTGTCTGGAAAATATTCATGGGAAATATTTGTTTTGGGGCCGTTCATTTTTAGGCTGTAATTTATCACGTTGTCTGTTTTGCTTCAGTGTCAATGAAAAATGTGAGTGTGCAGAGGGCTTTTACGACTAATATGCATATATATGTTGTTGGGTTTTTTTCGTGCTCTGGCAGCTTTTCCTATCAAAAGTTTATTAATCCATTTCAGACGGACAGAAATTTTCATTTTCTGCAGCTGGAGTCGAGCAAAATCTGCAGTTGTGAGCTCATGTTGCAGCAGGGATTGGATGCAGAAATGAGTAGCGGTGATAAAACAGGCAAGAGTAGAGGTGTCTTGTGGGTATTTTCGGTGTTGCTGCATGTCATCTTTCACTCTCTTTGCTTAAAACAAAGCATTTCCCCGGCTTGTAGACGGCGGCACGTTTCAGATGAATGTTTTCCTCTGTTTTGCATCTATAAATTATCGGGGATGACATGGGCTTTGGGAAGCGCAGCTCCCAGCAGGTGAGGCTTACTGTATGGATTTATCCCTCACCAATAGAAATCTCACTGCTACTGTTCAGGGCCCCGCTCTGCATTATTATTCATGACTCCTTCCTCCTCAGTGTCTTCTCTCCCTGTCTGCTCAGGAAACACACAGACCATACTATGTACCAGCCTTATGGAACATGGATTAATGCAGAGGCTCTGAGACCAACGTGGTCTGGGTGCTAATACTGCAAAACTCGACTGGAGTTTTCCAGGAAGATCACATCCAAATTTCAACATGCATCAGGATCAATGCGCTATAAGTAGAATATTTATAAAGAAAACTCAGCAGGATGGTTCTTAAATATTTAAAAAGCTGGCGTGTGACTTAAAACAGCCCAGAATCATATCCCAGT
Source organism: Thalassoma bifasciatum (assembly GCA_008086565.1). NCBI lineage: Eukaryota > Metazoa > Chordata > Actinopteri > Labriformes > Labridae > Thalassoma > Thalassoma bifasciatum. The sequence goes on from RPOG01000615.1 coordinate 43,387, forward strand.
GTTGGAGCGTAGCGGGGAGCTTCATCTTTCTCGCCAGCTCTTGACGAAGTCCAGTCCAGTTTTAACAGTACTCTTAAATTTGGCCAACACTTCAGGGAAGAGTGTGGACTGTACAAAACGAGACGTAATCTCAGTGACATCACCCATTCTCTATCAGAATAACTATATCGTGCCAAAGTTCTAAGATGAGTTCCAAAATGAAAAAAAAAAGAATTAAGAGAGGAAAATAACTGACTACGCAATTTAACGAAAACAACAATTATAGTCAAATGTTCTGTTTATCAGCTGATCAAAAGTTGAAGGCCACAGTCTTTAAAATAATAATAATAATAATACATTTTACGTAAGGGCGCCTTTCATGGCACTCAAGGTCACCTTACAAGAATAAATGCATTAAAAGATGACTAAAACAGATATAAAACAAGCAATACAATATAATGAAAATTAAAACAATAAAATTAAAATACAAAACAGTGCAATGGTGGTGAAAGGTCAGAGGGAGTAGGCAAGTTTAAACAGATGGGTTTTGAGTCTGGATTGGAAGAGGGGTAAGGACTGAGTGTTGCGGAGGTCAGGTGGGAGTGAGTTCCATAGCTGGGGGGCTGAGCGGCTGAATGCTCGGCCCCCCATGGTGACAAGGCGAGCAGAGGGGACAGAGAGATGGAGAGATGAAGAGGATCGGAGGGTACGGGCAGGAACAGAGATATGAATGAGGTCAAAAGACAAAATCTGCAACAAAAATGTGGATTCAGTGTCATTTTCTGTCAGGTATTCACACTGTCATGACCTCCTGATGGTGAAGGCTGAAAAGTTTTCTCTCTTTGAATGTGCTCAGATTGTTGAGCTGCATAAACAAGACCTCTCACAACACAGCGCCATCGCTGCTGAGGTTGGATGCAGTAAGACAGACATTTTGAATTTCTTCAAAGATCCTGAGGGTTATGGAACAAAAAGTCAAGTGATAGACACAAAACCACGTCACCACTGTCACCACTGTCACCACTCTATAGAACCAAAAGCTGCTTTTCATTACCTGCTTGAAAAAAACTTGTTCTTGTTCAAGCAACATTTCTATCAATACTTGACTATGGTAGTATTTTGTATATGCATGCCACCTCAGGCTCTTTGAAAATGCTGGACTCAGTTTACCATGTTGCACTGCGATTTGTTTCTGGTTGTGTCTTGTATGACAAAGTAGGTTGGTCTTCCTTGCAAAACAGAAGGATGGAGCGCTGGTATATTTCAGTGTTTTTGCTCCTTTATATTGGTCTGAGCAACAAAGTAATTTAAAATTGGATTACTTTGTTAGTCTTGATGATTTTAAAACTAGGATTAAGGATCATCTGATGAGCCTGTGCACTTGTTTTTACTGCTGAATGCTCCTAATCTCTTAACCTATGCACTGTTGGTTTGATCCTGTCTATTGTTCTGTCTCTCAGGTGAACCTTTTTGTGCTGCCTCCCTTGCAAAAGAGATCATTGCATCTCAATGGGAATATTCCTGGTAAAACAAAGGTTAAATAAATAAATAAATCTAAAAAAAAATCACCATAATTCCACAGCACAATCCTCAACCCAAATCAAGGTCGTTACTTGTGCAATAAACATCAGAGCTTTGAGAACAAAAACCTCTTTAAAGGCCTTGTCTCCTTCCATTTAATTGCTTGTTTGGACTTTGACAGAGAGCATCACGGGGCATTGAAAGCATAGACTGTATAATGAGTGGACGTAACAACGTTGGGCTCAAACTGAAGCCTCCAGCAGATGCCCCGCCCCCTGGTGTCTGGCTGCAGTATAGGTCATAAGCCCCGCCTCCCCATGTATTCCAGATATGAGCCTGGAAAACTTTAAAAAATTACGATGCCTCGTAGAAACGTTTCTCTCATCTTTACACTAAGGTAGTATGACGATGTCATCTGGCTGCATGGTGTTCAGGTGTTTTTTTTCCTGAGAAGTTAGTTTCTCATTAGTTATTGGACGTTAAAAACCGCGATATAAGTTTTGTTTTACGATAGTTGACAGCTGCCATTCGTGAGTAGTTTTTATCGGGGATATAAGAAACTTCAGGAAAGAGCCAAAAGGAGACTAAACCTTCTGAAGAAGAAGAAATAAATATTTTTATTTCTCTTTTTTACTCCACCGGAAATTCTCTACTGCGCAGACTCTGGCTGCACAATGGCGGCTAGAGAAACGGGTTTTCTGGCTTCAAAAACGTAGAACGGTGACAGGCGGAAGCACGCTATCCATTCTATATACAGTCATTGGTTGAAAGGGGGAAGAAAGTTTGATTTTCTGAGGAGAAAAAATTGAATCTTGATGGTCCTGATGGCGTCCAACATAACTGTCATGACAAGGAGATCCCACTGAGATGTTTTCTAGGCGGCACACTACATTTTCCTGTAAGAAAGCTGACAGCTGTTCAGGGGCGTCAAACAGCAGCTGGTTATGTAGAGAAATTACAGGGGGTGTCCTTCATGACTGAGGGCCCTGCTCTGTGTGTTAATGACTGGGTTTTTCAACAGGACAACGCTGCAGTTCATAATGTCCGCCTGACAAAGAACTTCTTCTTCTTCTTCTTCTTCCGGAGGAATAATCTCTTTCTTTTGGAGCATCCTGTATGTTCCCCTGATCTAAATCACATTGAGAACATGATGGGATGGAGAGGGAAGTTTACAAAAATGGACTTCACTTCCAGACAGTGGACGACAAACATGAATCATCTTCACCACTTGGAGCAACGTTCACACGAACCTCCTGGAAACACTCACATCAAACATGAACAAACTGATTTTTGAAGTGATTAACAAGAACGGTGAGGCTCCTCATTACTGAGTCCTTCTTTTCAAACTTTTATTTCTATTTTAGGGTTTTTTCAGGTCTTTTGAGCTGTGGTCTTAAGCATTTGATCTGCTGATGAACAGACTATTTTACTCAAATGGTTGTTTGCGATTATTTGTTTTTGATAATTATCTGACTGATTTTTTTGTTTGTTTGTTTTATGTCTTACTCTTGTCTCTTATTTCATTTTGAAACTCTACTCTGAACCTTTTTAAGATCCAGCAGTTTAAAATGTAAGTTTTAGGTTTGTTTTGCATAAAAAGAAGAAGTAAAGAAAAGATCTAAATGTTTCTGAAAGGCAATGACAAATGATGTATTTCTCATTTAAGCTGTAAAACGTATTCATTCCCCCGTCTGAAAGAAGCCTGCAGTTCCTATAAAGTAAAAGTGAAAGTGAAACAACAGGCCTCAGGGAGCGTTCTTCTGATGGATTCATACAGTCTTTAATATGCTGGTATTATTTTTCACTCCCTCTCCTCGCAGGCTTCTGGGATCTTTTTGGAAATAGCAGATAGATGCTGTAAACATATGTCTGTGGTGCAGGAGGTGACAGAAACATGACACCTCTCATTAAAACCTCTCATCTGTTTTTTGCACCTTCAAAGTAAACTCTGCTGAGGCTGCACTTTGTCTTCCTGCACAGTCAGGAAGTTCCTGTACAGAGCGTTTCAATCAATGTCACGCTTATCTAATAGAAAGTTGTTCTTGATGTAAAATGTAAAATGATGCCTTGTGGCACTTTCCTGTATGCTGTGATGGGAATTCAGAGCTTGTGACCCTTGTTTTAAAGAGTCGAACGCTGTAAATCCTGCAGACTGTGCTTATATTTCTGTATCGACTTTGTTCGGATGTAATAGACTCACAAAACACGGCGGCTCTGCCAGAGCCCAGAAGCTTTAAAATACAACAGTTAAGGTTTGTGTTTGCAAGATAACAGGTCATCAAAACAGTTCCTGTAACATCTAGTTAGATTATTTATTAATTTAAAAGATTTTTTTNAGAGAGAGAGAGTGAGAGAGGGAGCATCGGTCAGTATGGCTGTGCCGCTTCTCCCTTTATGAGATTCACCGGACGTGCAATTTTAATCAGATTTTTAATTAAATTTTGCCTCCTTGAAGATCTCTCTGGTAACGAGATAAGCATCCACGGAACAATAAAAAAACAAACAAACAGCATTGTAGATCTGCATCTCAGTGTTTCAAGCGAACACAGGGGCTGAATTTGCAGATATTATGTGGATCAATATTTCCCGGCCCCCCGTGCGAGCCACAGGCGTAGGAAAGTGTAGCTGAAAGCTGTATTTTATTCACGAGCCCTCAGGCTTCTCCTTAACTGATGATTACCATTTTAACTAGTCCTCACAGGGCGTACGGCAATCAATAGAAAAGGACGAGGTTTTTAGAGAGAATGGATTTTTTTTCTTCTTTTTTTTTTTTAAAGTAATAAGGGCTGTACATCACGGCCCATAATAACACAGGACGTCACATCACGCGGTGACAGAAGACAACACCACAGGCTTATTACTGCACTGACATACAAACTCATGCATGTGTCTGATATACATGTTTGCCTCATCTTTACACGAGTTTCTCCAATTACCCAGAGCTGACAAGTCCTCCTCTGTGGAGACGTCCCCCCCTCCCTGCTATTGATCCTCTGGTGACTGACAATAATAACACAATCAGCTCCTCCCTGAACTGTCAGAGATCACAGTGTGGATCCATACTCTCATCTTTTTTTAAGAAACAGAAACTGCAAGCTTCTTTTTAGTATTAGATTAAATATTTAATCAGCCAAACAGCCCTTATGTGAGCAAAAAATAACTCTTTGAATGAACTTAAAAAAATCATGGAAAGTATTTCCACAATTAAATGGCTTTCTTTCAGCATTAAGCCTTTTTGGTAGTTCAACTCGATGCACTTGCATAGGGTCAACTTCATTTATTTGGGCTGATTGAAAAAATGAGTAGATGTAATTGAACTCAATTCCTTACCAAACCTTGTAACAGTGAGTGAGGAGGGCACACAGTGGACATGGGGCCCTGCTGTACATGAGTACATGTACATGTGACATGGTTCCTCTGGCTTCTGGCTTCAAAACCGCACAACGGTAAAACGCAGAGCCATGCTGTCCATTCTACACACAGGCTGTTTTCCAAACCGCCTACTACACTAGCGGTGCCTACTACTTCGGCTGAAATTCAGTATGTAGTAGTCAGTATGCGAAAACTTGCGAGATCTGTAGTATACTACAAGTTTCCGGATGTCCTACTGATCCGGGAAAATTTCTCAGTCTGCAACGGACCAGTCTACCTGGCGTACTGTTTCCCACAATGCACGGTGCTAATGCCGTTTGTCAATTTGGGGGCGCTCGGGTTGAGGTGAATTACTGACACCTACTGGAATAAATCATCTAAACCACTACACAACAACAAAAATGTGAAATGGTCCGAGAGATAAAAGTGAAGTGACAGGAAAGAAACAGCGGTAAATCTGCTCACTTCATCATGAAAGAGCTGTTTACTTTTACCAAATTCATAAAAGCCCGTAAAAATCTATGTATCACTGTTTATTTTCAACTAACAGCCTACGTGGGTAATGTGGACGCAGTTTTTCCACCAGATGTAAAAATAAAAAGTGAGTTGGTTTCAGATTTATTTTCAATACACAATAACTTTTGGTGCAAGATAAAAAATCGAATATGGCGATTTTGCTGTAATAAACTTTTATACCTTTACAAATCTGATAAAATCGGGACTCTGTAATCTCTCCCTGAATTTGTTGTTTTTCTAAATGAATTAAAAATGTTCCTTGAACCACTAAGAATAATGAAAAAACCATAAAAATTCTCAAAAAAAAAAGACAACTTCACATGCTTAATTTCATTTATTTATTTTCCTTTGTATCTCATTGACATCTAATTTAACTTATCTACTTTTATTGCTCCTGTAACTTCACCACTGATTGATGTGGTGAATTAATGACTGAAATGCAAAATGTGCTCATGGTTTACTTATGATAAAGTTAAACATTAGAAAAAAAAACCATCAGCTCCACTTCCTGAAACATAAATCTAGAGTAGTATACGACTAAACAGGTCCAACAAAACAGTCATACTACATACTACATGCGAAAGTAGTAGGCCTACTACTTTCGCATGTAGTATGTAGTAGGCGGTTTGGAAAACAGCCACAGTCTGTGGTTGCACCTGATTGGTTTTCCTGGACTTTGGGAAGGAGATGCTGTTCCCCAGTGTTTGTGCGACACATTGACAAAGATTGATGGTGCCTAGTATTGAGGAAACTCACTTTCACATACACCCAAGTTAAAAATTCTGACTTGAATGGTTGTTGTGAACAGGCCTCACATTTGCTGAACCTTTGTGTATCAAGTGTGGGAGCTTATTTGGGCCATGTGGTCCTGTAAAAAGGATACGCTTGGGGTGCTTGCAGGCTGATGGGCTGTGCTTCTTGAAGACCTGAAAGCTGTTTGTGGTACTGGCACCTCTGTGACAAGTGTGTGTGTGTGTGTTCTTTTTAGTTTTTTTCCTGAATGTGTTTACTGAAACCCCACAGTACACCACTGTTCACCTACATGTTAGACATGAAGAAATTAGATCCTAAAAGATATCCTAAATTAAAGGCAGAGTATTACTGGAAATGAATGTGAACACTTCTACATTTTAACAATAAGAAGTAATTGATATTTAATTAATCTGACTCCAGGTTTCCTTTTACCATTTCCTGCGCAGATCATTTGGAATGGATGGAAAAGATACATAGGAGACGTCCGAGTTCTCAGCCCAAAAGATCTAATGATTCCAATGAAGATTCCAAAGAACTTACTTTCCCTTTAACCCTTATAGTAAAAGCTCCACCAATTCTAGACATTTAACACTTACTTAAAAATATATGTGTCTTCAATCTTCACATCACACACACACATTCATGCTCAGAGAAAAACACAATTGATTTATTTCTATGCAGAAGAAAAACTATCCCCTTAGTTATCTACTCAGAAACGATTGAAGCCTAAGTAAAATTAAGACTTAAATTAATGTGAGCTTATATGTGTCCATGTTAGTGTTATTACGCTATGTTAAAGTGAATAAAACATAAAGGGCCGGTTTCCCGTTCAGGGATTAAGCCTAGTCTAAGATTAAATCACGTTTTAAACCAGGACTTACCGAAACAGCTCTCTGAGACATGGATTAAAATAGTCTCAGACTTGTCTTAGTCTTGAGTTAAATAATCTCCTTTCTTGAAGGAAGACTAGAGCTAGTCCAGGTCTAAATGGCAGCTTTATTTAAACCTGGCCAGGGGCAGGTTTAACTTCAGATTAAAGGCTGGATGCTCCACTGTGCATGGTCAACATGGATTATCTTGACTACATCAATGATGCTGGAAGACCACCACCAAGACCAGAAAGAAGATTTCTCAGAGACAGAAGTAACCTGCTGAATGAATTTGATGATATATGTTTCTGTGATCGTTTCCGTATGTGCAAAAATGATGCAGCTGAAATAATTTGTTTGCTTCAGACAAAGATCTCATGTAACTCAGCAAGAGGAACTCCTATACCTCCTTCGTTACAAGTACTTGTGACCTTGAGGTTTTTGGCATGTGGAACTTTCCGCCGTGAAACAGCAGATTTGAGTGGTGTGAGTGAGTCCACTGTCTGCAAAATATCGCACAAAGTCTGCAAAGCTCTATGTGAACTGAGAAAGGATTACATCAAGTTCCCAGCTGCTGTTGATCAGGCCATCTACAAGATGCAGTTCTATGAATATGGGAACTTTCCTGGAGTTGTTGGTTGCATTGATGGATGTCATATTCCCAATAAGTGCCCCTCAACAGAAGACGCTGAGCTGTACAGGAATCGTAAAAACTGGTTCTCAATAAATGTTCAAGGTGTTTGTACTCCCACTATGCAGTTCTCAAACATTGTTGCATGTTGGACCGATTCAACACATGACTCTGTACATGGGTGATTCACACACGAGCTGCCTGTGCTCAGTGGTGTAGACAGACTGTCTGTGCTCCAAGGCACCGACCGACTGGTTGTTGATGCTCTGTGGCATTGACTGGCCGAGTACATGATTAGCAGCTTGAGTGGGCAAATGAAAATGCCTGTTTGAGTTAGAGGCTAATGCAAAGCATTCACAGGAATTTTCAGCCATAATTTTACTGAAGAAAATGAAATTCATTGATGTCCTTTTCATCCAGTCTATGCTGTTGACAGCTGGACTAAGCCATGGAGCATAGACAGTCAGTCTATACCAGGGCAAAGACAGCCTGTGTCACCTATGTGATATATCCATGTACAGCAGGCTCTTATATCCACTCCCTGCCCTCCTCACTCATGGTCTACCTGAGGAATGAGTTCGCATAAGTTACTCTGATAGAATTTATTTAAGTTCATTTGAGTACTGCAAACTCACAAAAAATAAGTTAATCAAATCTACTTTATGTATCAATTGTATTTAATGAAAAACATTCCGTCGTTCAAATGCATAAAAAAATTTCATTTCAGTTGAATAATATCAAATGTCACACACACTCGTTTGTATGAAAAGTATACAAGACTAATCAAGTTAATCTGGTGGTATTTATTATTAATTTAGTCTTACCTGAAGTTGTTGGGTGGTCCTGCTGGTTACTCTTTCATTTGAATTGTATTCATTTACAATTGCAGTCCATGCATTTTATTTTTTGAGTTCTGTGGTTGAACCATGATGTTTATCTTCAATTATAGAATGTTTTGAAATTATTTCCTTCAAAAGCATCTTCTCACTTTCACTGAAGTTTTTGGACTGCTTTCTTTTTCCTTAGCCCATGTTCAATCAGACATCAGGCTCCTGTTCCATACACACAGACTGCTAAATTTATAGTAGGAAAATTCCACCTCGGGTTTTCAGAGCAAGCCCACCTTTGCACCATGTGCAGATTGTTAATCTAATCTGGCTTCCAACACATGATCTGACTAGTCCTTGATTACCTTGGTCACACACTCCATAGTCTAGAACTAGTTAATCTGAAGTTAAGTCGCAACTCAGAAAGCAGTGGGATTAGTGGGGATTAAGTTAGACCAGATTAGCTTAGTCCTGGCTTTATTTAAACCCTGAACGGGAAACCGGCCCAAAGAGTAATTGTAATAAAAGCTTAAGCAATACCATCATACTATAGACCACAATCTCTCCATGTACCAGGAGCTCTGGTGTCCTCCAGGAGCTTTTAACCTTCTTTTATTTGTCCAACAATACATAGCTGCCATGAGCACATTTATTTAATAAACAGAGTAAATGCAAGCTTTATGTCTTAAAAACCTTACAGTATGCAGGGATTTCTGTTAAGTTTCGTTTCTCTGTTTACAAGCAACTTCCAAACTGGGCTCCGTCTCTGTGGCTCAGTGTCAGCAGCAGCACATGCTCACTACCTCAGATTGTAGCTAATAGCATGGCTAACAGTCGCAGCTTCGTGAACACACCATAGACGGTAAAAAAAAACAGCCCTGTGAGCACCTGCAGCATCATGTAAAAGAAACTCAAGAGCCGTACACCTGCTTTTCTGCAGGTAAATTAGGTATGCTGCAAATATTATATCATTGTTCTCCATGTTACGACTGCTATTGTCTCAGTGTAGCATCTCCCACTTGCTATTATCATCACACAAGGTCACATGTGCTCTATGTGCGCTGTGATTGGCTGATCACTGCTATCGACCCAGAAACATCCAGAGTTAACCAAAACGTAATCAAACTGACACATGTATAGAGGCCCAGAGATGACGATTGAGCAGGTTTATTCCTTTCAAAACTGACATTTTTTGTTTTAGGAAAATCCTGCATACTCTACCTTTAAACAATAAGAAAGCATAAGACACAGATGTTCCTGTTATGCTGAAACAGACACTGAGGGGTCCTTAAGAATGTTTGATAGGACTCTTCAGTAATCCTACTGCACAGCATGATATTTAGTGATAAAACAGAAGTGTATCTCATGCAAAATAGTTTCCTGAGGGCCTGAAGTAATCTATCAGTAACTGACAACAATGAAATGGAAACTTCTCTCTCCGGCTCGGGAATGTGAAGAAAACAATCAAAGCAGCACATGTAAATGTCTGGTGTTCGTTGGGAACATTCAACCTCCTGACACCAGAGCTGACCAGAGCTGATTGGACTGATTGGAAAAGAGCATGCATTGCTTTCCCCCCCTGTCTTTGTTTTTTTTTTTTTCTCCGCTCATAGACTGCAGCAGGATAGAGGGTCCTCCACTGGAGTTGTGTTGGAGTGGTGTTTCTTTTGAGGATGATTAATGAAGGCTGCTGCCCACAAAAAGCAGAAGTGTTCTTCCTCATCAGACAAGCGATGCTGATTAAGCTGCTGAAGTGTTCTCTGATTACTGGCTCACCTCTTATTCCTACTTTATTTTTTCCTCTGGATTTTTGCCTGTGTGTTTGTGTGTGTGTGTGTGTGTGTGTGTGTGTACATGTTTGTGTGTGTGCAGTGTCAGCGCTGACGTGATGAGCTCTGTTTTTTGCGGGGTGGGATTGGCGGCTCCACGCTCTCCCACCTGTCCATTAGTTCTACATGAATGAGTCTGCTTCAGCTTTCATCATGTTGCTATCCACACTGAATCCAAGCCAGGGTTTGATGTGTGTCACTTGCTGAGGCCTTTCAGCCCTTTGGCAACAGGACTGTCTGCAGTCCACTCATCAAACGGTGGATTTCCATCGCACGAAAGCGGCTCCAGTCACATCATGGTGCAACAGTCACTCTTCAGTACTGGGATCTTATCAGACAGTAAATCACATACAGTCACAGACGAAAGTATTGGCATCCCTGGAATATTTCCAGAAAATACACCATTGGTATAAATGTGTTTATTTCCTTGATGTGCATTGGAAAAACACAGAAAAATGAAAAAAAAAAGCTAAAAGGGACATAATTTTGAACAAAAAAATTGGGCCTGAAAAAATTGTCTGCACTGTTTTAGAATTGTGGGTAAATAATTTAATTTCAAGCACACTGTATAATGTATTGAGTTGAGTTTACTAAAAAAAAAAAAGTAAAAATGTTGCCTAACAAAAACATTAATTAATGTTAACTTAGAGTAGATTTGATTAACTTATTTTCTTGTAAGTTTGTACCCAAATGAACTTAAATAAATTATATTATAGTAACTTATATATGCAAAATCATTCCTCAGGTTGACCATGAGTGAGGAGGGCAGGCAGTGGACATGAGACTCTGCTGTACATGTATATATCACATAGGTAACACAGGCTGTCTTTGCCCTGGTATAGACTGGCTGTCTACGCTCCATGGCTTAGTCCAGCTGTCAACGGCATAGACTGGATGTCAAGGACATCAAAAAATAACGTCATTTTCTTCTGTAGAAGTTTTGATGACAATTACTGTGAATGTTTTGCATTAGCCTCTAATTTGAACAGACATTTTCATTTGCCCATGAAAGCTGCCCATCATGTACTAAGTGTTGAATTATGGTGTGTGTGACTGTGATGTCAGGGGATGTCAGTCTTCACCGTTGAGTGTGGACAGCCGGTCTACACCACAGAGCATAGGCGGCTTGAGTGTTCACACATGTACAGCAGGGTCTCATGTCCAATGTGTGCCCTCCTCACTCGCGGTTACAGGGTTTGGTTATCAACTGGTTTGATTGGTTACTGCCATGAAATGAGTTGTCAGAACTTAGTTTTTTTCAGCTTTAACAACTTAAAATTTATGGTCAACTTTACTTTGAAATTTTGAGGCAATCAGTTTCCTAAAATGTTCAAGTAAAGTCAACAAAAGAAAGTTGTCTTTGCTAAGTTGAAGTGAATAGACTCAATAGAGTGAGCTAAAATAAGTTAAGGTAACTTTTTTGTTTTAAGTGAGATTTACTATCACATTTTACAGTGCAGGTGATGCTCGTTTAACTCAGCTGTGAGTTTCAAAAATGACTGTACCTTTAACAAGATGCAAAAGACCCATAAACATACATACATGACTCTTTACTAATAACATGCTACACAAATGAGTTATTAGTTATGGCGCTGAAGTTATGTGATCTATCTGCAAAAAGAGAGAGATTTGCAGCCAACATATACTGGATGTTGAACACACAGGCTTTAGTCATCACTTGATCCTGTCCAGTGTCCTGTCAGCATGTCCTGAGTTTCACATGATTCATCATACTGCTCTGGATACATGAACACATCCCTTGATTTGGAAAGTCCCTACATTTAGATTTGTTGTTTCAGGGGATATAACATCAACACACTCATCAGCATAAATCACACAATGACTGGTGTGTGTGTTTTCTACATTAGTATGAGCACATTGGAGTTAGCAGTTACGTTAAATGAGCCGGCCTGAGCTCTGTCTGACTAACCAGAAGAGTTGGAATCTTAAACATATCTGCCTGCAGAGGCACCTGGAGCTGATTCATGTGGAAACACACCTCTGATTAATCTAGAAAGTATGATTGTATACCCTTTCATTAACTTTGTACAATGTGCTTTGGATCATTTCTTCCAGAAAAGACATCTGACGAGGCAGAAATTGTTCAGTCTGGAATGCTGAATTTCTAAGTGTGAGACTGTATCAGATCTGTCACCCTGGAGCTGATGGTATACTGACTCTTTGTCAGCCTGGATAAAATGGTCTGGTTAAACCAATTATAACTTCATTATGATGCAAAAGTCAACCAAGGTTGAGTGGATTATGATGTCTTCAGGTTGCATCAGGTACAGATGCACCAACTCCAAATTGTTTACATGTCACAACCAGATGACAAACCTGACAAAGCAGAGTTTGTGGATATTAGCATAATATCTTGTTTTGGAAACTCTTTGCCACACACAAACACACACCAAAAAAAAAAAAAAAACTCTGTCCACTTAGTGCTCATCCAACTGAAGTAAACTACATTTTGCTCCACACATAACTTTCTTAGTGGGCAAAACAAAATGTTCACAAGATGGAGTTTTGTTTTGCTGGTTCCACTACCACCCACGGAGCAAGCCGACGTTGAAGCTACGTCTGTTTTAGGTCATGGTCCATGTCGAAAAGAGGTCTCCTGGATGTGCAGAATGAAAGTCTTTATGACGTCTTTTTGGGACGTCTTTTGGACAAACCAGAACCTTGTAACCATGAGTGAGGAGGGCACACAGTGCACATGAGAGCCTGCTGTACATGATTACAACATACAGGTCACACAGTCTGTCTGTGCTCCATAGTGTATACCTGTTCATACTCCACAGTTTAGACTTACAATCCATACTCTACAGCGGGGATCAGCTGTCTATCCTCCATGGCATAGACCAGCTCATAGACCATCCACACTTCAACAGTGTAGATTGGAAGTTAAGGACATTAGTGAATGTTTTCTTCTGTACATTTCTTGGTGAAGATTCCTACCAAGGAGCGTAGACAGCTAACCCTATGTCATAAAGCATAGTTAGAAAACATTGTTGCTCCATTGCACGTAGACAGACAGCCAGTCTATACACCACAGAGCGTAAACAGACAGATAGTCAGCCTGCACTATGGTGTCTAGGCAGGCAGTCAGTCTACGCTGTGGAGCACAGACAGATAACACACCTATACAGCACAGAGAGCATAGACACACAGATAGTCAACCTGCACCCTGGAGCATAGACTGTTTACCTGTATTTGATGTACAGCAGGCTCTCATGTCCACTGCATGCCCTCCTCACTCATGGTTGCAAAGTTCTGATACGTCCAAAAGATGTCATAAAAACTTTCATTCTGCACCTCCAGGAGACGTCTTTTCTACATGGACCATGACCTAAAAAAGACGTAGTTTCAACGTCAGCTTGCTCCGTGGACAGTGCTGATGTTACGAAGAAGAAGACGGTTTCCTCATCAGTTAAGGAGTGTTATTGATTGAACAAAAAATGTAGTATTGGTGGGCAATGTGTGTCACAGAATCAGAGGAAAATGGAGAGTTTCTGTTTCAAAGGGTTTCTGTCACAGGTGTAAAAATGTGGTCTTTGGTTTATTTATTTATTTAGTCTATTTCAGGTTTGGGTTTTCCTGTGTGTCCGTCTTGTTGTGTCTGATGCACTGCTCATCTTCAGAGTCTCCTGATGTAAGTTATTGTAGTGTTTTGGTTTTGGATTTTTGGACTTTTGTTTTTTCATTAAATAAGTACATTGATTCAAAACTACACTTGGATCCCCCACCTTTTCTGTTTTACTACAAAGCTATGACACCAGGGCTAGAAACAGGAATAAAAAATAACTTCAAACATCTTCAGAAATACATGAAGACATATAGGTAAATGGATACACTCAAAAATAAATCTGGGGAGAAGTAAATTTAACAGAATTTAATCCCTGAAATCAACAATAAAAGTTCAAGTTAGTGTCTCCACACAAATATATCTAGCATTGGAGTCAGACATATATGTTCAAAATACAAGACTGTGTGGGGGTTTTTTTTGGGTTTTTTTTGGGAACATGAATAATTTAAGTTATGTGAGGCAATCCTTTTGAGTTCATCCACACAACAAGAGGCAATCTTTTTATCTTTGCTGTTTCATTTGGTATTTCTTGAATCCGAAACTGAACTTAATTCCTTACCATACCTTGTTACCATGAGTGAAGAGGGCACACAGTGGACATGAGAGCCTGCTGTACATGGATGAATCACACGAGTGGCACAAACCGTCTATACTGGCTATTCATGCGGGTGTGGACTCATTGTCTACACTACATGAAGCAGACCTGCTGTCTATGCTACATGGCTTAGATGGGCAACAGTGTAGACTGGCAACCCCTCATGCTTCATGTAAATGATGTTTTTAAGCTGATATTACTCAAAACTTCATTACAACATCAAAAGATTACATACAAAAGTTGAAGACTGGTTTGGAGTGATTAATATAAAGATTAATTTTGCTTTATCTACTTGACAAAATTACTTGGATTTTATTGTTCATGTAAAAATGGTTTTAAAAAAGTTATTTAGACGAAAGCAAACTTGCCTCAGCAAAGTAAATAAATTATGCAAAAAGTTGCCTCAATTTTCTCAAGTAGATCTACCAGAAAAAATTCACCAGTGTGTTTAAAGTAAGGTCTATGAAAGAATGTGGATATACCCTGATTTTCTGCCTTTACTTAATTTTTATTTTGAAGGTGAATGCAACATTGTCATCATAATTTTTTCTGATCACTGAGTGGTGAAAATCTGATATGACATCCCTATGTGGGCAAAGAAGATCCCAAAACTGCCATGAAACTTAACTCACACATGTTTTAGAGCGGACACATGGCAAAACATCTGATTGCTGTCATCATCTTTTCTTTTTTTTATTATTCTTTAACCCTTCAGCGTATATCAAGAGTTCAGTTTTACAGCACTGAAAGATCTCAAACAATCAAAAACAGCCTTTGGAATTTAAAGATGTAATCCCACCGCATTGAAAACCATCTTGATGATCCATTACAACAGGCTAGAATAATGGATTAACCACACTCTGTCTCATCACTTTTTTCCCACAGTGCATTGTGTATTACCTCATAATGAGTTGGAACAGATCCAGTTTTTATAGATTCATAATTTCACTATGTCCTGCAGTAAGCTTAGGTAAAAAAAAAAAACACTTCCTCTGTCCTGGCACAGTTGGACAGGGTGGGCTTCAGTATTGTATGGTTGCTTATACACAAACACTGGCATTAAACATGCTGTATAATCAGTCCTAACTCTCTTACTAATCACTGAAACAATGGAGACACAGGGTTCATATTACAGTGATGCAGAGCTTGAGTGTTCAATCAAATACGGCTCAAAGTCTGTGAAGTCTCCTCAGACTAAAGGCGTTGCATGATGTAAATTCATACACATTATATGAAGATGTGACGACACATGTACCAGAGGTCATCATATTCATGGCAGTGGGTGCTGAAAGGAGGAACAGTCAGGCCAAATCTGAGTGGACCCTGTCAAAAGGATGAAGTTTCAACACTGGAACGAAATACATATACAAATAATCCAACAAGTCTCCATCATTTAATGCTCACATTGAGAATCAACTAAACAGACAATAAAACCCTTTAAGGACATCAGGCAATACACATCCGATGGAGACCAGTTGAAAAATTGCAGTAATTTACATTTACATTGTTGGTTCTTATAAATGTTTCAATTGGAGTTTTAAAATGCAAAAAGAAGATATGGGATTGAGACAAAAGAGAAACAAAATCTGCACAAAATGTGGATTCAAAGTCGTTTTCTGTCAGGTATTCACACTGTCATGACCTCCTGATGGTAAAAGTTAAAAAACTTTCCCTCCTAGAAAGTGGAGCTGCTCGAGCACGGTCTCTCACAACCAACAGTAAAACATCCATCCATCCATTTTCTTAACCGTCTTTCCTGCTATTCAGGGTCGCAGGTGGCTGGAGCCTATCCCAGCTGTCATTGGGCGAGAGGCGGGGTACACCCTGGATTGGTCGCCAGTCAATCGCAGGCCTGACATAGAGACAAACAACCATTCACACACACTCACACCTATGGGTAATTTAGAATAATCAATTAACCTAACGTCGGCATGTTTTTGGTCCGTGGGAGGAAGCCGGAGTACCCGGAGAGAACCCACGCATGCACGGGGAGAACATGCAAACTCCACACAGAAAGGCCAACCATGCCCGAACAGGGAATCGAACTGGCAACCTTCTTGCTGTGAGGCTGGAACGCTACCTGCTGCGCCACCGTGCAGCCCAACAGGAAAACAGTCATTTTGAATGTCTTCAAAGATCCTGAGGGTTATGGAACGAAAATTCAAGGTGGCATCATGATCTGCTTTTTCCTTCAATGAATCAATGGAGCTGATGGTTGTTCAGGGGTATCAAACTGCGACTGGCGATGTGGAGATGTTGCAAGTTGCGTCGTTCATGACTGAGGGCCCTGCTCTGTGTGCTAATGACTGAGTTTTTCAACTGAAGTTCACAATGTCCGCCGACAAAGGACTTCTTCTTCCAGAGGAATAATCTCACTCTTTTGGAGCATCCTGTGTGTTCCCCTGATCTAAATCACATTGAGAACATTATGGGATGGATGGAGAGGGAAGTCTACAAAAAATGGACGTCAGTTCCAGACAGTGGATGTCAAACATGAAGCATCTTCACCACTTGGAGCAGCGTTCACACTAACCTTCTTTCAAACTTTTATGTCTCTTTTAGGGTTTTTACAGGTATTATTGTTCTTTTAAATGTGATCTTCAGCTTTTGAACAGACTATTTCACTTGTTGTTGTTTTTCAATAAACTTTCGATTCATTTTTTTTCTTTTTGTATCACTTTGATTTCTTCTTTTTGCATTTTGAAACTCAGCTTAGTAATTTTGGTAACACTTTAGATTAGGTAACACATATTCATTAACTTGTAGCCAATAAGTAATAATTAGGAGTTAATTTATGGAAACGTCTGAATTCATGATGCAATAGAGGTAGAATAAGGGGTTAATGCCTGCTTAATAAATACTAATTAGGGGCTAGTAAGCTACATATATGCATGTTAATAAGCACCTAGGTAATGGTGAATATGTGTCCCCTAATCCAGTGGTTCCCAAAGTGGGGGTCTGGACCCTTTGGGGGGTCGCGAGACATTAATAGGGGGTCGCGGAATGTGTTCCAAAATCAAAAACTATAAATTCCATATTTTATCCATTATTTTAAGAATCAAAGCAAAAATTGGGGTTAAAGATGATATAAAATTATGCAAACAGAAAATGTTTTGTCTGTTTTTCACTTTTCTTTGTTGAAGTTTGATGCTGTGAACACAGCAAAGTGCACATTAGTCTGTACATTTTCTACTAATTAGTTAAATGAAGTATCCTCGGAGGTAATTTGTTAGTTTTTGTCTGTTTTTGGATTAGTCCATTAGTGTTGTACCACAGCAGGGGGTCGCCAGTCTCTCACGCTGCCATTTTGGGGGTCACAGGCGGAAAAGTTTGGGAAACCCTGCCCTAATCTAAAGTGTTACCGAAATGTTTTATTTTTTCTAATATCCAACAGTGAAAAATGTAGGTTAGTGCAATTTTTCCACTGGTCTTCAAATTTTGACCAAGAGTATATCTGAGAGTCCTCTTATTAGACATTAAATTATATTACATTTATAACCGAGGTTTCAAAAGTATTCAAATCTTCTTAAAGACGTAATGCAATCTCATAATTGATCACTTTTGAATGTTACAGGCATAGTTCCCTTTTGTTGCAGTCAGTTTTTCAGCTTCCACCAGAATAATTCCATAACTTTTTGTACTTTTTAGACACTAAACATCAGTTTTCACTCTCAATGATCTAAATACTGCACTGTGTCGGTCGCTAACTTTCACATCTGTCTGTCAAACACTGACTGGAGAGACTGGAGCTGAGCTGCCGCATGCACACGCATAAAGAGTCTTCTGAGGGCTCTCCAAAGTGTTTATACTGCACACATCATTCCTATTTGTTTACCCACTTATGTGGTCCTGCTGGGGAACGATGATCACTCAAAACAGTATTAGCACGTCAAATATTGTACCATATTTTACGGCCACTCTGGGACTCGGTTTGCGGAGCAAAAACAAAGAGTCCCTATTGATTGTTCTCATGTTTGACCAAACAGCGGCTCTGCTCCGGTGTCAATCAGTTTATTATTGTAAACACAGCTCTCCAACACGTTTGCCAGGTAAATAGCATGCTTCTCTTCAAGGCCTCCACATGCGGCTCATTTTAATGTCCCCCAAGCTTTCATTTCAGTTTATTGGTGACAGCTGAATGTTTGACCACGTTTATTTATGTTAATTCGATCCTTGAGTAAAGTGTAAACACATCACCCAAAGGAAGTCATGGAAAGTGAAGCTGAAAGATGCGCTTAAATGCTTTTTTTATGTTGTTATTAAATCTTTTGAATATGTGACTCTACAAAAGATGCAGTTACATGTAGTTGTTGAATTAAAAAAACAAATTTTTACAAACATTTCCTTATTTTAACTTCTTAACCTCAATCAGGTCATCAGCAATCCATCTGCCATTTCTCTGACGTCATCAAAGTATAAACCATAACGCCTTTGTCAAACATTGGAATACTTCCTCTGTTAGAAAACTAAGATTCTTCACATCTCAGCCGCTAAATTTGTTTTACAGTTTGCTTAATCGACAAAATAAAATAAGTGAAAGAATCGCTCAGATTGCGATCACTACAAAGGGGAAGTCCGCGCTGTTTTTGGGTCATTATGTCACATCCATAGTCTGTACCCTGAATCTTCACTCTTCTTTCCATTAGAGCAGGGGTGGCCAACCCGTGGCTCGCGAGCCGCATGCGGCTCTTTGCCTGCCAGTGTGTGGCTCTTCTGTCCATTCTTCCAAAAAATGAGGCGCTTTAAAAAATGTATCAGGTGTGGGCGGGGTGAGTGAGCGGAGCAGACTGCGCATGTGCAGATGAGAGCGTGTTGAGTTCGAAGCCTTATACAGTGTGTGGTTCGGAGGGAAAAGAGAACAGTGCAGCTGCTGGGGCGCATTTCTACTTAACGAAAAATGGCTGGGAAAAGTGTGCAGCGAAGCGCAAGTTTAAGACTGAACTGAGGACTTTTTTAACAGAGTGGAGAGTGAATTTTTCTTGTTGAACGTAATGAAAAACCATTCTATCTCATATGCCAGACATCGTCGGGACATTTCAAAGTTGCCAATATCCTTATCGTTGGTACAGGCATTTGTCGCGTATTATATTTTAGGGGTAGAAAAGTCAGACGCCTTCATCTTTTATTCAGAATCAGCTTCAGGAAACCGACACAAATTCCTTCTCATTCATCCCTGCAGCTCCACAGTGTTTTACACAGACGGTCGCTGACGCTCAGCCTCTCTGGGGTCTGTGGAGCAGTGGGCGGGCCCTGACGCTCAGCTTCTGGATGATGATTGGATGATCTGTCTAAGGCTAAATCCCTTTTGATTGACAGTGAAATGAGAGCACCGGAGCATTTTCAGAGTTTTTTCATTCCGTTGTTCTTGATAGATCCGGAGACTTCACTGATACCCGGTCACTTTATCTTTTTAAAAAACGATTAGAAAAAGTAAAGGGGTAGAATTTACATACAAATAAACACACACATTCTTGATGTCTTAAATCTTCTCTCTTTCCTTATTTTGTTTTAACATTGTTGTTGGTTTTAATTTTCTGATGTTTTTTCTCCTTTTTGGTGGTGGTTTTAGCCTTTTACAAAAAAAGTTACATATTTTTATATACTTTCCTCTACTCCTCCACAAATTTCTCTCTTATTTCCCCCTTTATTTCAGTATTTTGTTTCTTTTCAATGTTCTTTTTAATTGTTGTAAAGCACTTAGTAACATTGTTTTGAAAAGTGCTGCATAAAAAAAGTTATAATTATTATTCTGTAGGCTGGGAAAAAAATAACTTCCTCTCCTTGAAAGACCAGCAGCTGCAACTGTTATGTGTGTATGTGTGTGGAGGTAAGGAATATGAAGATGTGAAAAAAGACAGCATGAATGAGGGAGAGACCATGTGTAAGGGTCTGAAGATGGACCGGGGACACTGGTTTGGAAACGTGAAAATGTACTGATTTTCATTTAATGTCATCTCCCGTTTGTGCGTGAGAGTTTGTAAGCCCACATTTAAGATGTGGCTCTTTGTTGTGCCACAGTTATCTTTTTGGCTCTTGGTGTCTGACTGGTTGGCCACCCCTGCATTAGAGGAATCCAGAGTTCAAACATATCAAAAGTGTTGTTTCATCAAATTATTCAAAGTGGTGAAATTTCTCCTGTAAAGTCCGTTGTTTGTCTCTGTCGTTTCCGTTCTCATCAATAACAGCAGCTTCACAGTCTTAGAGCATTTCCTCTTCAGTGTGAATCTGGCAAAACATGGCATATTTTATTTCCTAAGTGTCCCCATCTTGATTCACAAAGATTTGATGCCAGTAGAGCCTGATTTATACAAGCAGTGCTCCCTCCTTGTATAAAAAGGACCAAAAAGGTCCCTGACAGGCTTATTTCTCAGCTACTCACATAATATTACACTTATGGTAACCAATAGCCTTACCGTTCACAAGAAGCCAATCGTCGTTGGATAGACTGCTGAAAAATTGATTTTTTAATTTTTTTTTTTTTTTTTTGCAGCGCGTAATCCTTCACAGTCATGTGAACAAAAGAAGCAGTACAATCTGTGACTAGTAGCGATAATTTTACAACTTTAAGCAAACCTTTTCAAAGAGACAATAAAGTTGACGGCAAAGAGGACACTGAGCGCTGATACAGCTGGTTTTGTTTGCACGAAGATGTCATGCGTGATTGTGGAAAATGAGGACACATCTGCGAGTGTTTGCTCACCTGAGACTAAAAACTCTCCAACTCCTACAAGGTTTTACCTAGAATGCTCAAATTCCACCTGGATGTAGATGACAAGGTGTAGAAGTGATGTGGTGGATGTCTTATGTCTGGCGTGAAGGATCTTGAAGTTAGTGAAGTTCAAAAAATTGGTTATAAAAAATGAAGAGGGAAAAAAAAACTGTTTCAGCTGCATTTATCCTGATGTGGACTTTAGCCACATATAAAAACATGACATTTCCTGAAACTAGAGACTTTAATCTTTCAAATGATGAATTTTGACCTTATGGTTCTACAGTTATAAGCTCCAAAACATAGCATGGTATATAGGCTAGAATTGAGTGGATATTAAGGGGTTAACAGCAAGTAAGAAAGGGCCAAATTTGCCAAAACATAAAGATTCTGTTTTCTGTTCCTTAAATATTTATGATTATAAACCTCCATGACTTCTGAGTCACACAGGACTTGATGGTCTGCCTCATCTGGTTTGTCTGTTTATGCTTTTATGTTGAAGTGGGTTCATGACCATGTAAGGGCAGATTCAGACCAGTGACTTCAGCTCTGTAAGGTTTTTGTAAATGGACTCCATGGCTTCAGAGATGGTGGTGTAAGTAAGATGTAGGTGTGTCTGTGTAAGGATCCCTTTTGGGGCATTTTCAGAACATTATGGTAACAAATGAGACCTGTCAGGGACAAAACTAGAACTTTTAGGACATTAATGTGGCTCCTTGGTGTGATAGACCTTTTGCCACCTCATCCTCCCCTTTTCTTCCTTTCTCTGGTTTCTAGTTCTCTCTTTTCTCACACCAGTGGAGCAGAAAAACTTAAAGAAACTAAACAACTCCAAGGGGAAATGAATTTAACTGTCCAGTGAAGGATATTAAAACTCTTCTTATCAGTCTCATAGATCTCAACTCAAGCTCAAATCAGATCCAGATTCAACATCTCATGTGTAATTAACACATACTCTGTAATTGTGAAATTACTGAAATTAATTTAAGACTGAAAAACACTTAAAGAATTTCACAGTTTGTCACACAAAAACAGAATGCCAAGAAGCCGTCCAAGAGATTAGTCCCTGACGTCACAGGTCCTCCACTGTGTCCTTTCCCACACTCACTCTGCAGACACTTTCTCAGAATTTGAGCTGAATTTACAGCTGGAGTACGACCACAGGATGGAAAGGAAGTGCTGTGCATCAGGATGAGCAGCCAGGCGAACACGGTACGGAGGCTGTGAAGCAGCAAGGCCGGCCATGCTTGAATTGTTTTGGTCACAATCAGCGTTTGGCAGTCACAAATGCACGAGCGGAGCCAGACTACCTGAGGATGGGAGCTGAACAGGGAGAGGAGACCTGGTTTCACCTCCTACAGTACAACACCGAGAGGTCATGAAAGTTTCTGTGAGAGTAAAAGACAACACGCTGCTCCTGGAGAGGCTTTGAGTCAGTCATATTTGGGCAACAGCTGCTTTGAAACTTAATTATCACTTGAATGATCCTGCAGAGGCACCAAATGAACACAAAAGAGGTTTTTCTGTCCTGTTAAGACATTTGAAAGACTGAAATAGGAGACAGTGGTGAGGTGCTGAAATCTACTGTTTGTCAAGTGTACGCTCAAGGCTGGCTCTGGAAGTAGCAAAAGTCACATACAGTACAGGCCAAAAGTTTGGACACACCTTCTTATTCACTTTGCATTTTCTTTATTTTCACAACTATGTACTGGACTGACTGACCTTAATTTCTTAAAGTAATGATGGCCACTTGTTTTTCTTTAGTTAGCTGATTGGTTCTTACCATAATATGAATTTTAACAGTTGTCCAATAGGGCTGTTGGCTCTGTATTAACCTGACTTCTGCGCAACACAACTGATGGTCCCAAAAATTCCACTAATTAACCCTGATAAGGCTCAGCTGTGAAGAGAAAACCATTTCAGGTGACGACCTCTTGAAAAATGCCAAAAGTATACAAAGCAGTAATCAGAGTAGGGTGGTTATTTTGAAGAAACTAGAATATAAAACATGTTTTCAGTTATTTCACCTTTTTTTGTTGAGTACATAACTCCATATGTGTTCATTCATAGTTTTGATGCCTTCAGTGAGAATCTACAATGTAAATAATCATGAAAATAAAGAAAATGCATTGAATGAGAAGGTGTGCCCAAACTTTTGGCCTGTACTGTACACAACAAGCCAAAAAAGCTGTTTTCACAGCAGAAATAAGCATGTTTACAACCTGGTACAAAAATGTCTGAATGGCTGGTTTCACTAATGGTATGAACTGTACAGGGGGTGGATTTATTTTCTAACTTGGCAAGAAGATACTTAATTTACAAGCTTGTCCAATCAAAGGCACTGCTCATATCACATGACTAACAGGCGCCCTGCTGCTGTTAGTGTGGAGACTCGTCACCCATCCCATTTTCTGGGCAACGCCAGACATTTTGCGTCAAACAGACAGTGACGGATGTGGAAACTACGTACATTTATTGCAAAGTCTATGAGCTGGAGGCGTAACCCTCTCATACTGCAAGTGACTGTTTTTTCAAACTCCCACACTTTACAATTAAAAAAATGTAAAATGTAAAAGTAAATCTTACTTCAAACAAAAAGTGACCTTAACTTATTTTAACTTACTCTGTTGGATCTTCTCACTTTAGCTTAGTAAAGACAACTTTCTGTAAACAAACTTGTCAGAACACTTTGAAATATGAGTGAGCAAGAAGCGTCTGCAAAACCTGGAGAAACTCTCTCACTGAATACACATTAAACTTTTTTCTACTTATTATTTTATGTTTTTTTTTAAATATGTTGTTACAACTAATTCAAATAAGTTGTTTTTACTTTTCAGCCAAAAGGTGCAATACACTAATCATGTTAAGAAGAGTTAACTGGGAGCTTTGAGTTCTGAAAGGGTGGGAGAGGCTACAGAGACAATGAGTAGAAAGCATTGAAAAAAATGAGTAGATGTATTTGAACTGAACTTAATTCCTTACCAAACTTCATAACTGTGAGCCAGGAGGGCACACAGTGGACATGAGACGCTGCTGTACATGGATGAATCACGCAGGTGTCATAAGCTGGCTTGGCTCCATTGAGTAGACTGGTTTTCTTTTCGCTCCACAATGTAGACCGACATCCCCTGCTAGTATTTTTCCATAATGTACAGTCTAATACCACAATTCAATGTTGAGTACATGATGGGCAGCTTTAGTGGGCAAATGAAAATGTCTGTTCAAATTAGAGGCCAATGCAAAACATTGACAGGAAAATTAAGTTACTTATTGACGTCCTTGACATCCAGTCAATGCCAATCGATGCAGAATATTTCTTGACGGTGTGTTTTGAAGTCCATATGTGAAAAAAAAAAACTAAAAAAACCCTCACACTTATGACAAATGTTACTCTTTAGAGCCTTCTTACAAGACCAGGCCTAGGCATGTTTCAGATTTTAGCTTGGAAAAGCTCCTAAAGATTTATTCCTTGATTCTAACTATAAAAATGTCAAAGTTATGTTGAAAAAAATCAAATGTCTAAGAATGAATTGCTGTGGCTCAGTTACCACCATCTCACAACACAAACAAACCTGCAAACATCAGCACAGCACACTCATGATGTTTGATCTGAAAGATGAAACGAGCACAAAAGCTGCACAATCCCGTTTGTGCATGAGGCCTTTTGACCGTTCACATCAAGTCTCTCCGGAACGCTCCGTGTCCTCCTCCTCAGGCAGACCTGAGCTCCAGCTGCTGATGAAAGCCCCCGTCTCAGGATGACACTGATTTAACGAGCAGCCTCGGATGAAAAAGTGCAGCATTACATGACAAATAGAAGTGTATAAAAGAAGTTAATCCATCAGAGAAGGCCGCTGCCCTTGAGCCCAGATACACACACACATACTGGCCGGTGAATGAATGTGGCCCATAAGTTTCCATTACCACTAATACATCTCTGTGCTCCGTGCAGCTCTCTGATGAAGGCTGAGGATTATTATAGGAGCCTGCCTGGTGGCTAAAGTCTTTATAGTTATTAAGACTCTGTGGGCCTACAAGCAGTGAGGCCTTTAAAGGGAAGCTTTGGTAACCTTCAGACGTCTGAGCAGCCTGATCGTTTACTATTTACAGCCATGGCGCAGTGAATATGATTACTCCCTAAAGAGATACACTGGCTCTTGA
The DNA here is from genome assembly GCA_008086565.1 of Thalassoma bifasciatum. NCBI lineage: Eukaryota > Metazoa > Chordata > Actinopteri > Labriformes > Labridae > Thalassoma > Thalassoma bifasciatum. Next base: position 68,735 of record RPOG01000615.1, read on the forward strand.
TGCAGTGATTTAGTGTTATGAGATTAGATGAAGACCTGTTCTTTAAAGCAAACACCTTCAAATTAAAGAGGAAACATCACGAGTTGGTGTCCAAGAAATCCTGGTACCCACCAAGTCATTGATCTGAGCATCAAATAACCTAAAGACGGAAAGAATAATGTGGCTACTGGTTATTGAAAAATTGACATTTCATACTTCTCTAGACCTCTGAAGGTCTGTTGTAGTATCTGACACCACAATGCTAGCAGCAGAACCTTTGAGACAGGTATGGCCAAAGTCAGAACCAAGAAACCAATCAAGGCCCGAGGTCCATTTTTGTACAGCCCCCAGCTTTTGTTTCAGGTTAATGTCACAAACCAAACCAAAATCTATCTAATAATGTCTCATTAAACTACGCTGGGACTTGGCATGGATAGGCTACTTGTATAGAGCAAAAGCTCATTCCGTAGAAACTCAAAAACTCCTACAGTTGATGCCTTTAAATGAATATACAACGAAGTTGAGGTGTTTTGTGGAATGTACAATGAATTACAAATCATGTTAAACCAAAATTAAATTAAATACACTACAACGACAATATATTTATTCTTCAAACTGATCAACTTCATACTACACGTTCCTAAAAAGTTGGGACAGGGGCAACCAAAAGACTGTGAAAGTTGCTGAATGCTGAAAAACAGTTGTTTGGATCATTCCACAGGTGAACAGGTTCATTGGAAACAGGTGAGTGCCATGATTGGGTATAAAAAGAGCATCCCCAAAAGGCTCAGTCCTTCACAAGCAAAGATGGAGCCAGGTTCACCACTTTGTCAACAACTGCGTGAGCAAGTAGTCTAACAATTTAAGAATGATGTTTCTCAACTGCAATGTGTTTTGGGATTTCATTATCTACAGTCATGATATCATCAAAAGATTCAGAGAATCTGGAGAAATCTCTGTGAGAAAGCAGCGACCTTTGACCCCCCCCCCAGGAGGTGCTACATTAAAAATCTCCATCAATTTGTATAGGGTTTTTTGCACATGGGCTCAGGAACACTTCAGAAAACCATTGTCAGTTAACACAGTTCATCACTACATCTAAAAGTGACAGTTCAAACTCTACCATGCAAAGACAAAGCCAGATATCAACAACAGACAGAAATGCTGCCACCTTCTCTGGGCCTGAGCTCATCTGAGATGGACTGAAGCAAAGTGGAAAAGTCTGCGGTTGTCTTCCAAGTCCACATTTCAAACTCTTTTTGGAAATCATGGATATCATGTCCTCCTCCAGTGTTAGTTCCCATGGCATCATGGGTAACTGCCACATTTGCAAAGGAAGCATCAATGCTGAAAGCTACATCCAGGTTTTGGAGCAAATCTGCTGCCATCCAAGCAACATCTGTCTCAGGGACGTCCCTGATTATTTCAGCAAGACAATGAAACCAAGACACATTCTGCACCTGTTACAACAGCGTGGCTTCGTAGTAAAAGAGTGCAGGTACTAGTTTGGCTTGCCTGCAGTCCAGACCTGTCGCCCATTGAAAATGTGTGGAACATTATGAAGTACAAAACAGGACAACAGAGACTTTCGGACTGTTGAGCAACTGAAGTTGTTCATCAAACAAGAATGTGAAAGAATTCCAGCTCCAAACTTCAACAACTAGTGTCCTCAGTTCACAAACACTTACTGAGTGTTGTTAAAGAAAAGGTGATGCAATGATGAGAAACATTAACCTGTCCCAACTTTTTAGGAATGTGTTCCTAAATGAATTCATCAGTCTGAGATAACAGCTAAAGTTTTTAACTCAGTCAATGGACACAAAGAGGAAGAAACAGATTCAACGTTTATCTGAAAACAGATTAATGAAGCCTAGCGTAAATTCAGTCAGGAAGACTGTCTATGGGCTCACACTCTCTCTCTATTCATTCATTCACTCCCGCGCTTCTCATCAGTTGACCAAAGTGGGCGTGTAAGCTTTTCTCTCTATCCAATCACATCGTCACAGCTGTCACTGGTAAACCAATCAATTCAAAGCTGTCAAACTTTAAATATGCCTTCTCTGCTCGTCAGTTGTCTCGCAGGCTCGCACAACAAACGGCGACCCTCCTCCTCCCCATGCTCCACCAATCTTCATCAGTCCGGTTCTCAGCTTCAGCTCCTCAATCCTCAACAGGAACCAGCTCCACAAAAGACTCTTTTACCACCACCAGTGTCTAGACTCCATCGGAGGGTTTTCATAATGCATCACATCATTGTTTCCCCTACACATTCATTCGCAACGTTTGATGGGGTCTAACCACCAAAACTATAATTGTGCATCTGTAACATTAAATCTATTTATAATCTTTCTGAAGTCTAAGTCTCTCCTGATTGAAATGCAAACAACCCTCTTGTTAACTTCTTCAGAGTTTAAAGTAAACCATCAGGTTGTTGAAAAAGAAAACCATTTCAAGACTCATTTTTCCTCCAAATGGCTCAGTTAGGACAATAAAAATGTTTCAGAGCCAAACATTACATTGCAAGTTCAAAATCCCTTTTCAATCTGACACAAACAGATAAAAAAAAACAATAACTGTGGGAACAGATGTTTCAGTTTGAATACACTTCATCAAACTCGGCAGCTACAATACAAAATTCATGAGGACTCATTTTGAAAAGGAATTATCGAGACTGAGAGAGAAAAACTAAACATAAACCCATCCTTGATTAAACTAGTTTTTATCCTTTTGACTCCAAAACATGAACAAACAGGGCCTTATTTTGGAAACACTCTCATCCTCTAACAGTGAATGTTTCCAGACGGCTAGTTCCAGATCAGATCCAGCAATAAATCCATTTTACGCTAAATACAGTTTCTTGTTTTCTGTCATGACACAAGGCTCTTTTCCCTCTCATTCTCCTCCAAACCAAACAGACTCTGATAAATATGTCATTGAAATATAAAATCTAAAGTTCACATGTCAAGCCCCAGAAGTTATCTCTCCATCAGAGACCTGCCCGGAAACAGACCATCAAATTTATTTTACGGCCCGTCCGGAGTCGTGCCGCGCTCACATGTAAATCCACTTCAGAGGACGAACAGTGGAGTAGTTAGTGCGGTAAAAAGAGCCGTGTTCATAGAGAATCAAACTGACATGTTGACTTCCTCTGCTGTACCTCTGAGACCGAGCGCTGGCCTTTTGATCCTCACATCTGTTTCAGTTATACTCCAGCACATGTAGTTCACCCCCCCCCATCTCGTGTCGGCCATGTTGACTCACGTCTCCAGAGACTGCGACTCCATCAAGGTGCACGACGGGGGAGGCGCCGCAACCTACGGGGGCATGATGTAAGAAAAGAGAGCCACCTGTAATGTGGGTGAAATAAGAGTCAGGGTTCGGAGGCAAAAACACAAACTCAACAGTTTAAAGACGCAGCTCAGTGCAAAAACAGACATTGATGCATTATTGAAGAAGCATTGATGTCGTGCTCTTGTTCACAGCACTGGTTCAATGTGGGAACGTTTCCATATTCAATTTCCCACCTCATGTTAGTATGGAAAGGTGGGACCTCCCAGTTAAAAATAAAATTATATCTGCTTATGTCTTATTCAGCAACTTTGTCAGTTAAAAATATGCATATGCTTTCCGTGTCAGTTTTGCATGTTTAGCTACAAAGAAAAGTTAGAGAGAATATGAATGATAGCACAAAATCTTTTCTGTCACTCATAGTTAGTGGTTGGGTGAAGACATTTACAAGCAAACAACTGTGTTTACTCTTTTTAAATCATAATAACTTCAGAACAGAAACTGCCAAAATGACCCTGATCAAAAGTTTTCATCCTCTGGTGATTTTGTCCTGATAACATGAACACAAGTCGACACAAATGTGTTTGAATGTCTACTAAAGGTAACCATTCTCACCTGTGATGTATTTGCTTGTGTTCTGTATGTGTGTGTCTTTCATCCAGTGCAGCACTGATGTTTCTGGGTTCTGAGTCATGAGGAAAGCAAAACAGGGGAGGGATATGAAAACAAATCCAAGAAATTGAGGATGCCAATAAGCAGTGTTCAAGCTCTAATTAATAAGTGGAGAATGAGGGATTCAATTAAAACCAAACCACAGTCAGGTAGACCAACAAAAAATTCAGCTCCAACTGCCAGGAAATTTGTTCAGGATGCAAACAAAAACCCACAAATAACCTCAGATGAAATATAGGACTCTCTGAAAAAATGTGGTGTGGATGTCCAGTTTCCCGCTTACAATACTCCAAACAGCACAGAAACAAGCCTTTACATTTCTGGAACAAAGTTATATAGAGTGATGAGACCAAAATTGAACTTTTTGGCCACAACCATAAACCTTACATTTGTAGAGGAGTCAACAAGGCCTGTTATGAAAGTTACACCATACCTACTGTGAAACACGGAGGTGGATCACTGATGTTTTGGGGATTTGTGAGCTACAAAGGCTCAGGAAACTTAGTCCAAACTGATGAATGAAGGATGAATGCAGCATGTTATCAGAAAATACTGGAGGAAAATTTACACTCATCAGCCCAGAAGCTGCACATGAGTCGTACTTGGACGTTCCAATATGGCAATGATCCAAAACACAAGGCCAAGTTGACCTGCCATTGGTTATAGCAGGATAAAGTGAAGGTTCCGGAGTGGCCATCTCAGTCTCCTGACCTCAGTATCATTGAGCCACTCTGGGGAGATCTCAAACCTGCAGTTCATGCAAGACAGCGCCAGAATTTATAGGAACTGGAGGCTTTTTGCCAAGAAGAATGGGCAGTTTTACCATCTGAAAGAATAAAGATCCTCATCTTCAATGACCACAAACCATTTCAAGCTCTCATTTAAATCAAATGAAATCAAATCAGCTTTATCAATCTGTTTGGAACCTCATTTGCAAAGACAGCGCCTATGCAGAGACAAACAAAACACAGCACATGTCCATTCACAGACCAAAGTTCCATAATAAATACATAAAAAACCCACATTAAATAGATAAAAAGGAAAAACTCAATTGAACTAGTCCTCAGCTACAGTTTTGTCTAGCAGTCAGCTATTTAACAGTCGGATGGAGGTGGGGGGGGTGGAGGAAGCTCATTGATGTTGAAGGGGGCAATACAAGGTATTAAGAACTGGAATCTGTAATCTTTGGATCAGGGTCATTTTGTTAATAAATGGCTTCACCTAACTCCTAGGAGTGAAAGAAAAGTGTTTGTTATCATTCATTTTCTCTGAGAAAAGGCCAAGAAATCACAAATTCTGCCAGGGTATGTAAACTTATAAGCAAAAACACTCAAGAAACTGCATTTTGCCACTCCTCTAGGACACAAAACACGAGTCAAATTGATCTAAGTCTGCATTTTGAGCACTGCACATACTGTCGAGTTAACACAGCCCAGGAGATCCTTCCACCAGCCTCTGACACATGACAGCATGTTTGACCAAGGTGTGTGGAGTCAGAGCAGAGGGTTTGGAGTTCAGCAGGTGAAAGTTTGGGTTCATAGGAGAGCAAATCACTGAGCTGAGGTTACAGCGTGTTACCGTCACTATCTCCTGTCTCAGCTGGTGCTGCACCAGGCATGAAAAAAACGCCTGGAGGAGCTGTGCAGAGACCTATAACCACTCTTACCTCCTGCTGCGCCGCTGCAGAGTCTCACCCACTGTGCTGTGAGTTTCATTCAGCTGCAGCTGTAACCTCCTGTCGACCCCACTCGCTCTCCTCCTACTCTCTTTTTGCACTACATGCCCTGACTGCAAGCATCCGAAACCTCTGAGTGATTCAAGGATGATGGACCATTTTCCTGCCAAAAAAGTGTTGAGGCTCCTCAAACGGAGGGAGATCCACCTTCATTTGCGTGGGCGAGAGACAGAGAGAGAGAAACGCAGACCCTGGCAAGGAAATGTCTAACCTTCTGTAATGAAATCTCTTTTGACAGACATTTCCGTTCAGCTTTTCGGAAAGAGGGGAATCATATTAAACTTGTCCGTCAGTGTAAACATAAACGAATGAATAAAATTTTGCGATGCTCTCCGGAGACACACTCCACACACAGACTTTGATTTTCCTCCTGAAAGACAAACTCATAACGATAACTTTGGCTAAACTGAAGGATGAGGAGTTTGGAAAATATGAAGTTGTTTGTTTTTTAGAGCATAAACAGTTTCCACTCTCCGTTAGCGTTCAGTTTTTCTCAATGTCTGTGTAAAGGATGTCCTTGCGCGCCTTTGTATTAGTATTACTCTGTAAAGTCCTCTAATCAATGGGAGCTGTTTGTAAATCAAAGTGTGTGAAGTTTGTTTTTTTCTGTCTCTGAAGGCTGACAGGTAAAACAGCCAGAGATCAAACTCTAATGCTTTGCCTGGAGCAGAGCCAGCGTCAAACTGCCAACGTCTCTCATGTGCCAAATGGGTCCAACCTTTCCTCATTGTGTGCTGCTGAACATGAAGTATGATTTTTGACACTTCATTATTATAATTTTGAAGTTCAGGCTGCATTTATAGGGATATTTGCACAGGTTTTTTGAGTAAAAATTAACACACACAAGCTCAGATTTGAATGCGTTTTCCCTATACCTGAGTGTTTCGTACTCTTTCTAACGTGTCAGTGAGTGACCTTTCTGTGTGTCAGCAATCTGTCACCATTCAGTGTGTGACTTTTTGTTTCATCATGAACTTTGTGACATGAAGGGAAATGATCACTCAAAGAAAAAGAATGAAAACAAATGTATATCTATTGGTGCTTTTCAACCAGAAGGTGCAGGAACCATATACATTTCCAGGAACTACTTTGTCCTGGTGGTTGATTATTTCTCTGTGATTTCAGACCAGTAGAAGCAGTAAGGCGATGACAAAGGCCATTCAGCAAAGATGACACCATAGAAGGAGATTGACGGGCCAGCATCACTATTGGCGCTTTTCCACTATACAATTCCAGCCCTACTCTACTCGGCTCAACACGGTTTGGTTAGCTTTTCCACTAGCCCAACTACAGACTCACGGTGGGCGTGGATTTTATAACAGCTGCGCAGAAGTGCGTGCATGTCATCTATAACGCGACACAAACATAATTTTGTACTAACATATGTGTCACCGAGGTCTTTAAAGGAAAAAACAAAGCTTTCAAAAGATTTCATTAAAGTAATACAGCGGCTCAATGTTGGGCGTCATGACAACGGAGGTAAACAACAGCCTTGTGCTGCATGCGCGCAGAGGGAAACGAAGGAGCTGCTTGACGACATTAACTCTTCACTGGATCCAGTGAGATCACTTTAATGTTTGATTTTTGGGCCTGGTATACCAGAGATTTTTTGTTGATCAATCATTCTTCTTTGAACTGGTTTTCCTTTTTGGTTCCCTGTGGATTAATGGACTGATTGGTGCTTAAAGACTCTTGTGGCAGACAGATCGCTCCTGCGCCGACGAACTTTGATTTAATCGAAGACTCTTTAAACTGAACTATCTTTGCTGTTAACTTCTTTTTGGTTTAAAAGGAACTTTTAACTTATTTAGGAATCATGAAGGTGCATTTTAAGGTGGTATTTTGTCTTCATTCAGTCTGGTTCTGTGCCGTCAGGTTTAAATGTCATTAAAAACCCGTCGCTGACTTATTCATTTGCCTCTTGTAAGTGATTAGTACAGAGTCTTAAGCTTCCGTGACGACATTCTCTGACCAATGAGTGACCGGCAGTCCGTCCACGTCACCTTTTAGTATCGGTACTGGCTTAGAACCAGGGTAGAGTAGGTACTAAAAACTGGCGTCTGCCGCGTAGTACCGCGCTAATGGAAACGCAACACAAACCGGGTAGAGGCGAGTAGAGCAGAGTAGAGTAGGGCCAAGGCGAGTCAGTGGAAAAGGGCCATATGTGGGATGCTACAGTTAGCCTGTTAGCATAGAGGATATTCAGCATGTTATTGTTTTGATAGAGATGTATTGCTCTGCAGTTGGATTTTACGACACTTGAGAGAAGACAAGAGATAAGTCCTAGTTGCGAAGCCATTGCCAGTTGCAACCATATCACAAAGCTCAAAAAAGCTTCGAATGGCAAAGCCCAGAACTGCTGTGCTGATTACAGCACACAAATGGCAGAGAACAACCAGTGTTTTAACTTATAGAGCGACCCCTTTGATTGACAACTCCTCCAAACATCATTAGATGATCATTAGGTTATTTATTAGATCATTTGCTCGGCACCGCTCCAGTGGCAGAAGCTCTGTTTGTTGTTCTCTTTTGCCTCATTTTCTTCTTGTTTATTACCTTCTAATTTGGTACTTGCTATCACTTAAATGTCTTATTTGTTGGTCACGGACGCCAAACTGGTTATGTTTGCAGTAGTGTCTTTTTTCTTTTTTCCGTTACTTTACGCATCCTACCTGTAACCATGGTCCCATTGTATATGTATTGGGATTAAGCTGTTAGCAGCCCGTAGCATGTCAGTGCTAACTGTGCTAGGCGCAATGTCTTTAAGTGTCTGTGTGTATTGGGGCGGAACTCTGCTGTACCTGATACATAGCAGAGAAGAACTATGAATGCCCCAAGCCCCTGACGTAGTTAGTGCTTTGCCCTGGTCCAGCAAAGAGTTGGTTCTTGCTAAGCACCTGTGTTTCGCAAATAGGGACAGTGCTTTGTCACCGGGGCTAAGTCAGGCAGTGGCCTGGTACTAGCACTAGCACCATTTATGTCAAAAATGGGTACTAGACACATTTACGCAATCAAGCTAAAAGAAGACTGTCTTTAATAAACAAAGTCCATTCCAACTTGGGGTCATCTTATTGTGGAGGGAAGGAGGGGGGAAATAAAAACACTGTGGCTGATCCTGGACGTATAGAAAGTACTACATCCCAGGCTGTCTTAGACAGACGTAGATCAATAACCCCAAAAGAAAGTTTCTATTTTATTAATTGCAGCTGAGCTACAGAACTATGAAACTACAGAAGTCTTCTGAAAGCCCCTAGTTCCTGGCGAAAGGTCCTGTGGTTGAAAAGCACTGTTTAAGAGTCACTTCTTTGGAAACTGTAAAAGTTTTTCCATTAAAAAGGAAACATGTAAGGTGATCTTTTTGAGTTCATCCATACAACAAGAGAACATTTTGTTTTGATTACTGTTTCATTTGGTACTTCTAGAACCCAAAACTGGGCTTCATTCTTTACCATACCTTGTTACTATGAGTGAGGAGGGCACACAGTGGACATGAGAGCCTGATGTACATGGGTGAATTGACACAGATGGCACAAACTGTTTATGCTGGCTGTTCATGCCTACACAGAATGGTGTGGACCAGCTTTCTGTGCAACATGGTGTAGGTTATGCCAAACAATGTAGACCAGCAACCCCTCATGCTTTATGCAAATGATATAAAGAAACTGATGTTACTCAAGACTTTAATTGACTGGCAAAGTTCATTTACCACATTGAAAAAATGGAGTGATTTTTACAAAGTTTAGTTTTGCTTGATCCACTTGACATAATTGAGTTCACTTTACTTGGATTTTATTTTTCATGTAAAAATTAACAAGTGGTTTAGAAAAAAGGCAAAAAAATCAATAATGCAAAAAGTTGCCTTAAATTTCAAGTAGATCTACCAGAAAATTACTATCAGTGTAGAGCACTATATGGTCAATGCAATTAACTAATTTTTACCTTTAACCTATTTATTTTTTATTTTAATCTACCTGAGTGCTGTTTCTTCATAACTACATTATGAAAATCCAAGGAACCACTGGCTTTATTTGATGATTTTTACTCTCACACTCACTGTAACAGCTCACACTTCAGTTGCAGTAAACTGTTGTATCACTCAGTCACAGGATGAGCCATCTCTGAGCAGCCACGATTGTCATTTTCAACCTGCTTTAGTGAGCCATTAGGAGTGGAGTCAGCAGGGTGGAGTTCAGGCAGCGTCTCTCCATCAGAGTTCAGATCTTAAAACACTTCATTGGCATGCAGGAGCCGCCCTGCTGCACCTTTGCTGAACACAGAGTCATTCTGCTTCATTTAAACGAGTTTGATCCATTGATTCTCTCTGCAGCCGCCTCACATTGTGAAATTAATTATTAATATGTAATACTTTTCTGATTCACTTATCAATTTTAAAGCACAAACAGAATCTAAACCGGCTCTGGCTGCCTGCTCTGGCTCCCAGAGGACACATCCAGGTGGGAGGATGGTAATGAAAGAAAGCAGCAGTCATGTCCCTGAAATGATTTCATACAAACAGGAACACAGCACCAATCAGAATTCTGTGTCCAGAAATTTGAAAACAGAGTGAGCTGAGTTGTTATTCTCAGGAAAAAATCTGCATCTAATAGTCCGACAGTGTGTGTAGACGTCTGTGTTATCATACCTTCCACTGTGGGATTTGCAAAGCCTCAACAGCACCTCTGCTCTTTTAAAGAAAACATCCTGATGTTGACAGCTCTGTTTGAATTGTTTTATCAAAGCGTTATTGAGAGCGCGCTGACCTTCTGTGCTCAGTGTTGGGGTACCGTCGTCTGGAGGAAACAGGAATAAGCTGAGTGAGGTTGTTAAACTAGAAAGTGAGATAACCAGGTGGCAAAAGTGCAATATTTCTTTCCTGACAGATCAGTACACAATGAATGTAGCTCACAGTATCACAGCAGACACACTGCACCTCCTCTGGTCTGAACACACACTCCTCATTTCAGGGAGCAGGTACAGAATAAAGAGGATGTGGATTAAAGGAGGACCACATCCTCTGAGCAGAATCCACAGAAGTGCCTTCAATGCATTTTATTACACATTATCAATATTCTTCATAAGCTACCAAGCAATGCTCTCATAAATTGCTTTTAATGACTTTGATTTATGTTTTTCTATCCGTTGATGTCTATTAGTATAAAGGAAATTCCTCTGAGATTTATCAATCTCATTTCATTGTTTGTTCCTTTTGTTTGTTTGTTACTCATTTGATTACAGAGATCAATACAGCACAAATAACTAACACTTCAGTAACATAATTTGCTGACGGATACTTGTGTTAACACTAATTATCGAAGGTGTTAAAAAAAAACCTAGAATAATGTGTTTTTCTTATTTGTTGCATGATTTAAAGCCCTCATTTAAACAGACATAGAGTGAAGATGTTTGTTGCCAGCTGCACGTTTCAAACAGTTGTTACAGAGACATGTTAGCAATTACACTGTAAAATATAATAAGTTGACTTTACTTAAAAAGAAAAAAAAATGCAAAGTCGTTGCCTTAAAAAAGTAATTTTTGTTAACTTAGATAAAGTGTATTTGATTCACTTATTTCTGTGAGTTTGCAGTATTCAAATGAACTTAAATAAATTATACTAAAGTAACTTATTTATGCAAAATCATTCCTCAGGTTGACTGTGAGTGAGGAGGGCACACAGTGGACATGAGACCCTGCTGTACATGGATATATTACATAGGAGACACAGGCTGTCTTTGCCCCTGTATAGACTGGCTGTCTATGCTCCATGGCTTAGTCCAGCTGTCAACAGCATAGACTGGATGTCAAGAACATCAGTAAATAATGTCATTTTCTTCTGTAGAACTCGTGATGAAAATTTGTGTTGTTGAATCATGGTGTATGACTGTAAATCGTGGTAAAATGCTAGCATGGACAGTCATTCCACACCATGGAGTGAAGACAGCCAGTCTACACCACTGAGCATAGGCATCTCATGTGTGATTCACCCATGTACAGCAGGGCCTCATGTCCACTGTGTGCCCTCATCACACACGGTTACAGGGTTTGGTTATCATCTTATTTGACAGGTTACTGCCGTGATATGAGTTAGGTCTAACACGGGTGGCACTAGCTGTCTATGCTGGCCTTTCTTGCTAGTGTGGACTGGCTGCTTGCACCAAACTGTGTGGACCTGTTGTCTATGCTACATTGTGTAGATGGGTTATGCCAAACAGTGTAGACCGCCAACACTTCATGCTTCATGTCGACGATATAATTAAGTTGATATTACTCAAAACTTTATTAAAAGCATCAAGGATTAAGTAACTCATACAAAGTTTAGTTTTGCTTAATCGACTTGACAAAATTGAGTTCACTTTACTTGGATTCATGTAGAAAAAAAATGGTTTGGACAAAAAAAAAACAATCTTGCTTAAGGAACATAAATAAATCATGGAAAAAGTTGCCTTAATTTTCTTGAGTAGATCTACGAGAAAAAAAAAAAACAACAACTCTACTCCACTGGCAAATTTATTTTATATTAGTATGACATCAACCCTGTTTATTATCACTACTGATTCTAAATATTTGAGAGGTTGAGATTATTCTCTATTGAGATATAAAGTTAATTTACTGTTAAAAATTGCTTATTTAATTTTGATTCCTGTGTAGAAACTATTACAAAAAGGTAGAGATTCAAAACTTACACAATATACTAAAAATATATATTTTCATTGTTGTATTTGAAGGGAGAACTTTGTTTAAGTGTAGGCTGTTGCAGTGATTGCAAATCTATAATGAGAAATTTGAAAATTTTGAAAAAAAAATGTAAAACTTGAAAATCAAAATGTTACTTTCTACACTGACTAGCATTATTTTTTCCTTTATGAATTTAAAGCCTGAGCAGCAGTCTAAAGCAGGGTGTGTGTTCTGTGTGTGCAAAGGTCGAGGGGAGGATCTGTGGTATTCAACAAACATGAGAGACATCAGAGACAGTGAAGATTTGAACATGAAGTTTCATCAGACACAAAGCTGAGCTGCCAGAATCGCACACACACACACACACACACACACACACACAGAGTCCAGTCCATAGGCTCCCAGGAGGTCTGCTCTGCACACACCGTGTCAAACGGGTGGAAAATCACTCCTCAGCCTGTCATCTGGTGAACGATGGATGCTGCTTAATTTGCATACATGCTCTCTGACAGCCTAATTTAACACGGCTCTGTAATTGTCACTAATTGTCAGTGTGTGACAGATCAGACAGGAGCTGCAAAGAGCACAATGAGATCACACACTCAGAGTATTATTACCCAAAAGAAAGGAAAAGCAGGAGGGCAGAGGCTCTGAAAGCCCCGCGCGTAAAAGCAAAACTTTCAACTTCATTTTCTTCCTTTTTAGTTTTTTGCGTTGCTTAGTTCTTAGAGTGAAAGGCGGCACCGACGGCTCGTCTGCTCCTATTTCAATCTCAATGCAAACTGGTCGAATGATAGAAACCACTCAAACCTATCGTTTACACACCAAACTCTGCAGTTTCTACATTTATATGAGGGTCAATGACAAAAAGAGGGTCTAAAAACGTATTTTTTAAAAGTTCTTTGAAAATGGATAAAAACATATTTCTGAGTGAAGAATTAAGTTTTCTAACAGATTTCAGTAGTTGACCAACATTTCAAAGATTTTAGGTTCATTACTTTTTAGTATTTTTAATTTGAGCATCCAAAAATGTCAGGTGGCGCAACCAAATATATGAAAATATATTTATATGTTCCTGTATCTCTCAAGTATCTCTCAAGTGTCTGTAGTGACTCATACATTTTCTTTTTGTGTGTTTTATTTATTTTATTTGTGAATAAGATAAATAATTTGATGTTAAAATAACATTTCACATTATTACATTTGTTGTACCACCTGACATGGAAATTGTTCCAGTCACCAATGAAGTGAAAAAACCTTTTTTATCAGTATTTCAGAGAAATCTACAAACTTTTCCACTTGGTCACAAATGTCATTTGGGCTCCTCTGGCTGATGCAGTTTCCTGTTTCCTGTTTTATTCTCTTCACTTTAAAATAAAAGTCTAATGTTACGGTTGCACCACCCTGACATTTGACAAGGTGAAAATTACGGGACAAAAGTTTTTAAATTTCTCAACAGCTTTAAAATTCTTTTTATTTGCAAAGAATGTTTTATTTAAAAAGGTTCAAGCATAAAATAATGCCACTGTATTTTTAATTTCCATTTACAATAACTGACATTCAATTTTTAGAGTTTAATTACTGTGGATACTTGTCAGGACGGTTGCACCACCTGACATTTTGGGGGTTTGAGGAACCAAAACACAAAAAAACATGTTATATTTTAATAGTTTAAAGATGTGTTCAAATAACACAGGTTTCACGGAATAAAGAAGTAAATGTGATAAAATACTCAATTCATGATGGAAGGAAATGTTGCACTCGGACACAAAAAAAGGGACGTCACGTCATTGACCCATGAATAAATAAAAACATGTTTGTGCCTGAATGCATAGCAACAAAGTCTCCTCCAGCAAATCCACAGTGTTTTAAGCCTTTTTAACTCTATTTCTCAACAAAGGATTTGAGCTTCTAACTGTGAGTCCACCTCTGTTTTTAATTAGTTATAATGATCTTAATAATCATTCTGCTTTACACAATCCTATTTCTCCTTATTTCATTAACCCATGCAGTCCCACATCACCTCCTCTGAGTAACACTGTGAGACTGCACTAATAACTCTGACCAAATGTTCATGTTCATTACTGTAGTCGTCTTAATCTCCGTTTGTAATGAGAGAGAAGTCCCAGGTGCTTAAAGAAGAAAGTCATCCAATAAACAAAAAGCTCCCTCCTCAGTAATAACTCAACAGAAAACAGATTTAAGTGCCAAACATCAGAGACAGCAGGAGTGACCCCTAAAGCTCAGTGGTCACATCCCCCTAAATAACATCCCAGATATTTAACCAGGCTCATACTGGAGTATCACGCTAAATCCTATTAGCTTCAATGCTAATCCATGAAACCAATGAGCAGCTATTAAAAGGTCAGATTTTCATTTGGCTAAATGAGATGCACCAATAACAGGATTAGTGATTCCGAAACAGAGGCTCTGAAAGACTTGGTCCACAGAAGAGAGATTTGTCAACAAAAACTCAGTCAAATATCAGTTTAAGGTGAATTTTTATTTTATTTTTTGTTTTATCTTATTTCTTTTAAATAGAATTAAAGAAGACTGTAGTTGGCAAAGATTGCTCTGAAAGGTATTGGCTCATTTCAATCCACAAAAATCTCTTATCAAATCAAATCATTTCAACTGTATTTGTATAGCACTTTTCATAAATTAAGATGTAGCACACACACACACCCCACCTAGCCACCCAAACCCCCTCCTTAGCAAAAACACACTACTCAGGCTTGTCAAAAGTGTATTCATGCAACATTTATTTTTTTTATTTATCTTTTTATTTGAACATTTTGAAGAAAAATTAGGCAGATTGTATTTAATGTTTTAAGATTTTAGCTTTATTCACAAATAATATTGGCCATTGCAAAAGGAAAATCAACTCCAAAGACTACAATTAAGAGGTGGGTGTATAGTTACCTGTAAATGATTACTCCTGAAAACACACCCCAACGCATTTGGTATTAACAACATGTATTTATATTCTTGAGAGTGGACGATGGTATGAGTAACATTTAGCAAATTAAAATAAATAGATATATAAATGAATAATAATAATACTAAGAAGAAGAGGAAAAACAATGAAAAATATATATTTTTAAGGTCAATAAAACCCCTGTTTTTTTCTTGAAGATGTTCATGACCTTAAAAGAAGAAGAGAAAAATGTTTTTATTGTCATTTTTACAAATATATATAAAGTTTTAGTTTTGTGCTGGTTAACATATTCTCACTGTATGTTTTGGCCTAATGAATTAGTGTACAATTATCTTTAGTGGTAATAAAATTTGATTAAACTAAATAAATTATAAAAAAGAGACATTGATGAGTTCTGTGAAATCTGAAGATTGAATGTTGACATTTTGCCTTTTTTCCTGAGGCTTGTCTGGATTTGTGTTGTTATGTCTCTTTCTTCACTGCCAGGTCAAGTTCTCAAGCCTGGTTTCAGCATTTACTGCGGGGTAAAACTGCAGAGCCGGATGATTGTAACCTTCACTCTCCTTAGAGGTAGTTAAATATTAAAAAAAAAAACAGTTAAAGTCAATCCAAAAGAGGACAAAAAAAGAGAAATAAATGCACAATACTTAATTTAACTGATCTGGGAAATATTATATAAGCCAAGCTAACTGATAGGTGCTAATATACTGTATTAAAGTGGCATCAAACATCCCTTATAAAAAATCATGTATAGAACACATTGTTTCATACAATTAAACTTGCATTGAGACACAGAGATCATTAGATGATTCACAAAATGTTTATCACAATATTAGAATGAATGAACTGCTTTATTTTTATCACCATTTAGTTTTGTGTCCCTGTGATTATCTGAATAAAATCTTGATTGTGTTATTGATCCCGTCTTCAATCAGAAACTCCATGAGAGTATGATCAGATTAGTAATCTAGACCCAAAATTGCGAGGCTGCAAAATAAGGATAGACCAATTTATTAGGCCAATGTGTAGGTGAGTTCTCTGATATTTTTTCCTCTGCATTATTTACAGACAGACAGCTCTGTATTGCTAGGAGACACTACAGTCCACAAGCAGACATGCCTGGCTCCTCCCCTTCTTGCAGACTGCAGAGTGATGCAACTTCACAACTATCACAACACATGTTTGATAAATATGAACAAAGATGAAGCTGTTTCTTCTGTTTACAACATACTCTACCTCTCTTTTCCATCTTGTTTTAGTGTTGTATATCGTTAAATAAATGTCCCTTGATTTAAAATTGAGACCCATAATATTTGGTATCACTGTGTCATTTTTATGATATAAAATGAGTGAATATAAGCAGCATAGACTTCAAATTTAAGCCCACGAAAAACACCACCCTGTATTGGTCATTGACTATGGAGGATAGGGAAAAAAAAAAAAAAGCGGAATTGGAGTCAGCCCTAAAAAAATCTATGATCCCTACTGCAAAGACAGACCAAAGACTTAAAAGAGTGAAGTGTGTAAGTATATAGAGGAGACTTTCTTTGCACGTTAGGAACAGCTAGAGACTGTGGCCTTCAGACTAACAGCATGACCCAGATCTTCTAAAGCGTCCTGAAACCTTAAGGGTAGTGAAAGTGCCCCTTTAAAGTTCCTGTTTACATGAGACAAAACTGTATAAGTGATGACACCCATGCTGAACTTTAGAGGGCTTTCAATGCCGTCACGGCCCCATATAATTAGGTATCTGTTCGTTCTCACACGTCCCCTCAGAGACACATGTATTTGCACCCATTCCCCAGATGACAGTCAGTGACTTTCTGCTTACAGGACGGTCACTGGGCCCAGCAGGACGTACCCACAGTATACCACTGCACTATTCAGTGTCTTCAGTGATTCATCAGAAGGGAAGAGCCTGTGATGTTCGTCTCCAGAGACGTCTGAATCCTGAGCCAGAGAGCAAAGTGATAATTCACCTCTGAAGCCATTTTAGCACAATCTACATCACCAGGCAGCAAAGATTGCTGTGTCCGTCTTTGGGTCCAACGCACCCAGACAATTACAAAGGTAAGCCATGCATATCAGTCATGCGCTGGCTTGAAATAAAGCCCAGACATCACTTCCCTCATAATGCACCGGGATAACCTTGTTTGGGAGATTGGAGGCTGTGGCAGTTATTTATTCCTCATCAGCTCTGACTCATTATAGAGAGGTGTCACCTTTCATTTGGAGGAATCTTCATATTCTGTCTCACAATGATGAGTGTGGGCAGGGTGGTCTCTCACTCACAGTCCAACACAAAATATTATAAGTCCACTTACTAGAGCTGATCCCACATCTTTTAGACAATAAAGCCAAAAAACCCAGCTGCATAAAGATCTCATGTTCCACTGAGGAAATAGACTGTGTAATAAAACTTGATCCATAATGTTTGTCTGATGGAAACTTTTTTGTTCACAATGAAATGTTTCCAGTTCAGTTTTAAGGAGTAGCACACTGTTAAAATTTTAAGTGTAAANAACATGCTGTGACGTTACATAGGATTTTGATTTCAGTATTTTACTGTGAAACATCAGTTAAATGCAATGAAGTCTAGTGTCACAGTAGTTTTTTACAGGTATCATTTGTGATATCACAGGAGCTTCTGATTACAACATTTAACTGCAAAATAATACTGTTAAAAACTGTGAAATCCTGGTCATTTTTAACAGTGCATCTTTACAAGAAACCTTGATAGCTGTTTCTACAAGACTTATCTACGCCAAGTGTATAGACATCTGTACTTAAGGATGTTTGCTAAAATCACTGATGTGCTCAAAACAGACTGCCCCTACAAAAACAAACATTTGAGGATATATTTTGGGCTTTTTTGGCATAAAAATGTTGTTGAATAGTAGTAAAAGCAGCTTGTAACTGCGTCAAAGCCTGGTCTGGAGGAAGTGCAAAGTGATACATAAAGGTGTCATCAGTATAAAAGCGTAAATTTGCATAAAAATGTTATGATTTATATTATTGGTGAATAAAAAGGGTCCTATAACTGACCCTTGAGACACACCTTTGGAAAATAAAAGTGCGTGAGAGTGTTCCACCAGCCTGCACACATTGTAATGTATCTTGGAAGGATTTTACAAATCTGCCGCCTGATCGATCAGACAAACCTGTTAAAATCAGTCTTTGTTTCAGTAACTGGTGGTCAAAGGGTTTTTAGAAAGGCAGCATAATGCACAGTGTTCCTTATTAATTATAATGTTGCTAGAATCATTAAAAACTCAAAGAGTTGCTGTAATTGTGCTGTTTTTATTTTTTCTAAGGTACAAGCAAGGTGCATGTTTCAGCTTGAGACTCAATCATCAACACAACAAATAAACCTACTTATAAATAACAAGGGCTTTGTTATATGAATATTAACAGGGTGCAATACAAAACTGAACAAGTTAACACAAACAAAACACCAGAGTCAGGGGCACCAATGCTCATTTTGTTTCCTAATGTTGCATGCTAAACTGTTTTTGGTAATGAATTCCAATATTCAGACTTGTTTTATCTTTTGTGGATGCTGTTAGATTGGAATGTTTTTATTTCCACAGGATTTATTTCTTTTTCTTGAGGCAAAATAAAAAACAGCATTTAAAGACAAGAGCATCTGATGTATTATGTCAAGTGAAGGCAATATTGAAAAACAGACACTGGCATAAGATTTGGGGCCTGGTATACTAAGATCCCAAATAACCACCTAGGCTATAAAAATTGCATGTGCTATTGAGGAGGCACATGCTAAGGGTGGGCTATTTAAACTTGGATTACACTGATTTATTCTTTGAAGTTATTATCATTGGTTTTCTTTTCTCTGGTAGCTGTTAAAGTTCAGGTTTATTTGTTTCAAAACATGCCACAATATTGAAGTTCATTCATGTTATTTTTTGTTTTGGTTTAACTCCATTAAAAAAAATCTGGATCTAGAACATAGAGTATGGGCATGGGTATACATTTACCCATGCTGCATGACATAGCATTTAAAACTTGGGACAGCACATCAGAAAAAGTACGCAAGGAGGCACGGCACTAACTGTGCTGGTGCGCTGGAATGATCCAGAAAAAAGAAAATGCAGCAATGTACATAGTTTTTCCACAGGAGAAATGGCTCCAAAACAGCCCTGAGCTCATCCACTAGCTTAAAAATGGCATTGTGGGATAGATATGTCCCTCCTGTTTTTAATTCTGATAGTCAAAATATGTTGACATGCACACGGAAGATTCTTTCTCCCTCATCTGTCATTGCACATATATCTTCTTCTCACTTTAATGACAGCCGCCACTTGTGTGTAATGCTAGTTTGCACCTGCCTTTCAAGATGTGTTAAATATAGACACAAAAACACTGACTGCAATTGGTTTTAGGTTTAGTAAAACACATTGTGGGTACTAAATGTTTACTTTTGCATCAAATTCTGAATATTCATGAAGACAGGGATGCTAAATGAATTGCTTGCGCTATTTTGCTCATTCGACAGATGCAATCCTTGATGCACCCAGTTCATGCATCAGCTTTGTGTGGGCTAACAAGTTTGCATCTGTTTTTGGGTCAATGACAAAAAGAGGGTCTAAAAACGTATTTTTAAAAAGTTCTTTGAAAATGGATAAAAACATATTTCTGAGAGAAGAATTATGTTTTCTAACAGATTTCAGTAGTTGACCAACAATTCAAAATTTTTAGATTCATTATTTTTTAGTATTTTTAATTTGAGCACCCAAAAATGTCAGGTGGCGCAACCAAATATATGAAAATATATTTATATGTTCCTGTTATTTTTTCTGTGTGAAATTATTGGCAAGTATCTCTCAAGTTTCTGTAGTGACTCATACATTTTCATTTTGTGTGTTTCATTTCTTTTATTTGTGAATAAGATAAATAATTTGATGTTAAAATAACATTTCACATTATTACATTGGTTGTACCACCTGACATGGAAATTGTTCCAGTCACCAATGAAGTGAAAAAAACCTTTTTTATCAGTATTTCAGAGAAATCTACAAACTTTTCCACTTGGTCACAAATGTCATTTGGGCTCCTCTGACTGATGCAGTTTCCTGTTTCCTGTTTTACTCTCTTCACTTTAAAATAAAAGTCTAATGTTACGGTTGCACCACCCTGACATTTGACAAGGTGAAAATTACGGGACAAAAGTTTTTTAAATTTCTCAACAGCTTTAAAATTCTTTTTATTTGCAAAGAATGTTTTATTTAAAAAGGTTCAAGCATAAAATAATGCCACTGTGTTTTTAATTTCCATTTACAATAACTGACATTCAATTTTTAGAGTTTAATTACTGTGGATACTTGTCAGGACGGTTGCACCACCTGACATTTTGGGGGTTTGAGGAACCAAAACACAAAAAAACATGTTATATTTTAATAGTTTAAAGATGTGTTCAAATAACACAGGTTTCATAGAATAAAGAAATACATGTGATGAAATACTCAATTCATGATGGAAGGAAATATTGCACTCGNTCTCTTCACTTTAAAATAAAAGTCTAATGTTACGGTTGCACCACCCTGACATTTGACAAGGTGAAAATTACGGGACAAAAGTTTTTTAAATTTCTCAACAGCTTTAAAATTCTTTTTATTTGCAAAGAATGTTTTATTTAAAAAGGTTCAAGCATAAAATAATGCCACTGTGTTTTTAATTTCCATTTACAATAACTGACATTCAATTTTTAGAGTTTAATTACTGTGGATACTTGTCAGGACGGTTGCACCACCTGACATTTTGGGGGTTTGAGGAACCAAAACACAAAAAAACATCTTATATTTTAATAGTTTAAAGATGTGTTCAAATAACACAGGTTTCATAGAATAAAGAAATACATGTGATGAAATACTCAATTCATGATGGAAGGAAATATTGCACTGGGACACAAAAAAAGGGACGTCACGTCATTGACCCTTTTATATATGTGAACCTTCAATAAATCAGGCCTTCAGATTTAGAAAGGGTACAATGGTTGTTTCTGTTAGATTTGTGCTCAACTTTGCTGGAAAATTTAGCAAATCAAATCAGATAAAAGTCCAGCTCTCCCATGAAGTCCTGCAGATGAAGCACTAACATGATGTGGCTGTGCATCTTCACTACACGATGCCTTAATTAAATGTGATATTGATTATCATAGAGGAGAAGCGAGCACAGTTCAGCAGATATCACCTCCTCTGTGGAAACAGCACATTTCCTCTCTCGTCTCCTCGGGACGCCTCTCTCCCCGGACAGATCTGGGCCACTTCTCAGCCCTCTGAAGACAGAAGACGTCCCCAGGTTCAAAGAGCTTGGAGCAGTCAATGAGAGTCTCTGCTGCCTAATGAGGATTAATACCTTACACCCAGGAAGCATGTGGCAAAAATATCAGCTCCTCTGGGATATGGACTAAATATGACAGGCCTGAAGACTTCTGCAGGCCCTGCAGGATCACACGGAGAGATCTCAAAGGTTTTCAAACTGAGCGAGTGTGCTGAGGGGCTCCATGAAGATATAACACACTGTTATCTATAGAAACTTATTCCCAGCTGGAAAATACATCCTGAGTGTGGATAAAAGAGAAGTTATGGTGGAATAAAATCAACTTCTTTTCCCCAGTACTAAACTAAAAATTAGCTTCAGTCTGTTGATTCTTAAATACAATCTAAAACAATGATCTGAAGTATCTTAACTATAAAATATAATAAGTTGACTTTGCTTAAAAAATATGCAAAGTTGTTGCCTTACAATAAGTAATTTATGTCGACTTAAAGTACATTTGATTAACACTTTTTTGTGAGTTTGCAGTACTCAAATAAACTTAAATAAATTTTATTATAGTAACTTATTAGTGTTGTGACGTTCACGAACGAACCAGTTCTTTCGAACAGCTCGATAATATGAACGATGGGAACCGAGTTGCAGCTTAAAATGCGTTTCAATCGTTTCACTAAAATCTGTTTTGCACAGAAATTCATTGTAGCCTGCTTTGTTTTTTAATGTTTATATGCGTTCAAGTCATGGTTTACACCTGTATACAAAGAATTTGTACAAGGGGTAATTCAAAATAGTGACGTCACTGTCAAAGCAGAGTGATATGGCGCCACCCTGTGGAATATGTACAATGAATCCAGATCAGACTTTAAAATCTAATCCACACGTCAATAAGATTAAAGTCAATATTTCAGAATAATTCAGACTCATATTGGTGGGATATTTAAATTCATTCCTCCCAGTGATTATTTCCAAGATAAAATGAGTTAAGGCCAGGCCGGCTTCTTAAAACTTAATAAATATAAAAATGAGCTAAAGGAGCCAGATTTTTGAACGGCTCTTTGAGAGGAACGGCTCACCAAGATCCGGCTCCTCTCGAAGAGCCATAAATCCCATCTCTATAACTTATACATGCAAAATTATTCCTCAGGTTGACCATGAGTGAGGAGGGCAGGCAGTGGACATGAGACCCTGCTGTACATGGATATATCACATAGGTGACACAGGCTGTCTTTGCTCTAGTAAAGACTGGCTGTCTACGCTCCATGGCTTAGTCCAGCTGTCAACGGCAATGACTGGATGTCATTTTCTTCTGAAGAACTCTGGACTCTCTTGCGTGATCCACCCATGTACAGCAGGGTCTCATGTCCACTGTGTGCCCTCCTCACTCACAGTTACAGGGTTTGGTTTTCAACTTATTTAATAGGTTACTGCCATGACATGAGCTTAGTTCTTTTCAGCTTTAACAACTAAAAAGTTATGCTAAACTTTGCTTGGAAATTTTGAGGCAATCAGTTTCCTAAAATTTTCAAGTAAAGTCAACAAAATAAATTTGTAAGATTTACTATTACATTTTATAGTGTTGATGAGAAGTTATCATATTTGAGATGACTTTATCCCTCACATAGACTTTAAGAGGAACTTTTGTTTGGGTTTCTTGCATAAAATACAAGTTACAAAAAGTTTAAAGCAGACATTCAGAGAAGGAAACAAAGTCTCTTGTCAGCAGAGAGACTGTGGCAGAGTCTCTGTGACCCTGGCACCAAGCACACAACCACTGGGCTGATGTTTGACTACAAGTAATGTGGCTGACTGTCAGTGTGTGTGTATGTGTGTAGACAGTCCAAGCTGTGTGTGTGTCACAGATGAATGCTGGAGACAGAGCACTGAATTCTTGTGTGAAGTGACTTCCAGGTTTCCGTCATGATTTGCTTCTGTTCTCCACAGCCTGCAGAGGTGGAGGGACTGAAGCGGAGGTCAGGAGTCGGAGCAGCCAGCCGGGGCCGAGGGCCTCTCTTCCAACCAGCCGGGGCCAAACAGAGAGCTCCAGAGGAGGCTACACAACATCACAGTCACAAGGCAGGAGAAACTGGCCGTGACAAAGCCTGGAAGCAAACACTCTGACCTCGTCGGGTGGAAGGACACTGCTTTGGTTAGGTGTGTGTGTGTATGCGCGTGTGTTATTTGGCCTGGCTGTTGGCAGTCTTGCTCTGGCGCTCATTTACACAGCTGGATGACTCTAGAGGACACCAGGACCGCTGCTCTGGTCAGCCAAAGCTTCGACCTGCGGCCCTGCTTTGCTTTCCCTGCAGGCTCAGCTGTGCGCCGCTGTTCTCTGTAGTCACAGTCCAGGCAGCGGTCCAAGTGATGTTGCTGCTGCAGCAGAGCGGAGCATCTCAAACACACTGCAGATGTAGGTGTAAACACTGACAAGGCCAGGTACAGTTGTTAAAACACTGCTGTGATTTTTTTTACCTGTATTTACTCGAGCTGTGTAGAGTGAGCACAAAGTTCTGCTACACTTTCTCTGTAGTACATACTTACATCACAGACCTGCCAGCTTCAGCCTTATTGTTTCCTTACTCTTATCAATTCCTCTTGTGAATTCTCTGAACACAAAAAGTACTTAAATTGGTCAATGTTTTATTGAGTTTATACATAAATATAAAATTGGTCACTGAATTTAGATCTTTCTGGACAGAAATAGATAAAGTCATATATCAGGTGACATCAGTGCACTGTTTTATTGTATGTTACTAACTGAAGTAGGCCACCTAACAATGCTCCGAGTTGTTTGAAACCTTGAGCTTGCCGTAGTTACACTGAGGTCAGCCATGAGCCTGTACCTCTGTTTGGAAAACATTTATCTGTTAGTGTTTTGACATATTTGAGTTTCAAGTATTGTTCACAAAAAGTAACTGTGATTTATTTATGTGATGAAAATTGAAATTCGGATTTAAAATCGAAACACTAACTGCTCACTGAGCAAGCCGACGTTGAAACTACATCTTTTTTATGTCATGGTCCATGTAGAAAAAAAGTGCAGATTGAAAGTTTCAATGACCTCTTTTTGGACATCTCCTGGACGTACCAGAGCCTTGTAACCGCAAGTGAGGAGGGCATGCAGTGGACATGAGAGCCTGCTGTACATGATTGCAACATGCTTTCTTATGTTTTTTTTTTTTTTTTTTTTAAATCTATATGACTATTTAAACCATTTCTACTTGTTTTAAAACTTATCTGAGTTTTAACATAATTCATTACTCTGTATAATTGTATCTTTATATTATCACTCTCCACTAAAATCATGCTAATTTAGAAATGATTTGGCGGCCCACTTGTAAGACCTTCATGGCCCACCAAGGGGCCGCAGACCACAGGTTGGGAATCAGTGATCTTTGGGCATTTTTACAGTATCTCCAAGAGGCCGGATAGGGGGTCCATTTTGGGGGTTTTTAGAATATGTTTACCCTTTTAAAGCAGAAAATTCTGAATAAGAGATTTCTTTGAAACTTTACCTATCTTCGAAGCAAAACTGGCTGGGTCAGAGGAGGCAATGTAAGGTCTGGTAGCTCTGACGTAACGTAAAGAATGGAAAAGGGACTCATTAAGAATAAAGGCTAATGATGTCAATGGATTGAACAATTTTTTATTGATTCTGAACCTGTTCTGGATACTCATCCCTCCTCCCCTGACTGACACTGGGGATCCAAACCAGTGCTTGTTTGATCAACTACAAACAAATATTAGAGCTTCTGTTGCTTTAGGAAATTAAAATCGAAAGCTCTTCCAGCACATACAGTTAGCACTGGGGTACTGTGCTCGTCTTAGGAGGTGAACTTCTCCAATCAGAGGCAGACAGGTGAAACAGTGAACCCCACAGACTGACGGAAATGTGGCACAGTGGCGTTAACGCAGCTGTCATACACACTGTAGAGTGTTAATTGTGTTTCCGTCACACAAGTTAATTAGAAGCACCACAGATGAGGCGGTGGGGTCCACTCCCCTTTCCTCTTGTTGTGTCACATCTAATCTCATTTCACCAAACATTTAAATAGGTGCCGCACTTGTTGTCTTTGCAGCTTTGGATCACTGTCATTCTGCCAAATGAGCACAACAAATGCACTCTCCTCCCAGTCCCGACCAGCCCAAGCTGTGTTTCAAATCGACACAAACTCAATTATTGTCAGTAATTACAAGTATCTTGGGGTGTTTGAGTGGAGGCTGAATTACAAAAGCTGAAAAAACATGGATTAAATTGCCGGAGCGCCTGGAAAGGGGGCCGTTAAACTGTCTCTCAGATTCAATTGGCTCAATGTGTCCAAAGCTAGCAGTGTGGCCGGTAGTTGGGTTTATTGGAAATGTCTTTGTGGTCAGTTTGAACAAATATCTCTTAGCTTCTTCACCCAGGGGGCAGGGGTGAAGACAGAGTGGGTGTGAGCTGCTGCCAGGTGAGAGGACATCCACATATAACAGATCCAATACTCACACTTCAATGAGACAGATTTAAGAAGCCTCACTGTAAGCAATTGCTGTTAATTAACAGCCAATTTTTAGCAGTAATCTACTGTTTTTATGAAATACGGCTTTGTACTGTAGTCAGCAATGCATTGTGGCCTGGTCAATTTTGAGTGAAAACACAAAGACCCGTAACGGTATGCTAATGTTGTAAATCACAGTAAAATACAGTTTTTGTGGAAGAGTGGGCATTTTTAGAGCTGGATGCCATGTGTGATGTAACCGTGCATGAGGAGGGCACATAGTGGACATGAGACACTGCTGAACATGGATGAATCACACGGGTGTCTGTGCCCCACAGCTACCTACACTCTGTGGCACTGTCCAGCTGTGTACACTCTGTGGTGTAGACAGGCTACCTGTGCTCCACTGGCAGTATTAGCCCACAAATTACAGTTATATACAGTAATCCAACATACTGTTTACATAATACATTTGGAGGCTCATTCATTTGGGTTTGACAGAAGAAGATGCTATAATTGACATCCTTGACTTCCAGCTTTGGCCACTGACAACTGGTCCAAGCTATAGATATTTTGAAAGGTGGCAATCAAACTTGTAGTAGTCAAGTGTAAAGACGGTGAGCAGACTATCTGTATAGTGTTAAGTTAAAGCCTAGTGTTCCTCTCAACCTAGTGCTCTGAGACGTGTCTACTCAGTGAAGTCTGGTTGTGTCCTACCAGTGCTCATCTACCAACTCCAACCTCACTAAGCAGAGCAAACGTATCCTTGCTCTTCATGTTACTGAAAGACTCCCAGGTTTGAATAGATCACTGCAGAATAACTGCTGCATGTGGGTTGAAATGAACATTAACACAAACAGATTAACCTATGTTTTTACCCTATGCTCTATCACTCTCTTGTTTAGCTTTCTTCTGCTCTATCCTCCTTATTCTGTCAGACAGTCCAGCCCCAGTGTCCAACATTGCTTCTACATAAATACATGGAATGCTTGTTGGCCAGTAAGATGCCCACAGATACTGAGAAAAAGCATCTAGAACAGTGGTTCCCAACCTTTTCCAAATCATGGCCCACTTTTAAAGCTCAAAAATAACTGAGGCCCACCTCTAACCTGATAAGTATGCCTGCTATATATTGGTTTTTTTTATTTTTGTTTGGAACCCCATTCGTAACAATGACCAAAATGTCAAAAAAAAAGAAAGAAATAAAACCCAAAATATGATGACTGGTCAAAAAGGTAACAGATGTTGAGCCAAAAACAATAACTTTTTTACATGTTACATTCTGGTGCAATTGTTATATTTTGGGTCTTACTTTTTTCTTTATGAAAATGCATTAATTATTTATTTATTACATTTTTACATGTAATAAACTATTACTTTTTTTTCTAAGTACATTTCAGGTTGTTGTTGTTTTCAGGACATGCTACCTCCAGGGCAACAACATGCCTTCTTATGGGAGTTTTTTTTTCATATATGAATATCTCAACTGTTTTAACTTCCTTTAAAACTTAACCGAGTTTAACATTTTAAACGTTATTATGTGTATTTGCATCTTAATTCATTTATTTGTACCTTGTATCTATCCAATAAAATAATTTTTTAGGAAATGATTTCACGGCCCACTTGCTATAATTTGAGGCCCACCAGGGGTCCACGACCCACAGGTTGGGAATCACTGATCTAGAAATAATCAGTTTTGGTGCTAATTATACCATTTTAAATCTTGGATTATGAACAAATGAAAATACATAAAAGTAAGAGTATTTCAAGAGCACTTATAAAGTCCTCACAGGGCCTTATAAACAGATATATACATGAAAGCTTGAGTGGAACATGGATATTTATCCTAAACTGGGCGCTAAGGGTGCTCTACAAAAGAACACACTTTTCTTACACAAGCTGAATTATTCTGTTAGAATTTCAAAGGAAAATAATGCGGCACAGTTTGACTGGATGTGATTATAGTGCATCCTCCACCAGCAATGTTTATGATGTAAGTTCAGTCTTTTTTTTTTTTTTTTTTTACATATTAACGGTAAAAATCAAGCAGCATCTGCCACTGTATATTTACAGCAAACAGTCCAATAACTTTGACAATGTTTATCTCTGCACAGTTCCCTTCTGTAATGTTGTGAACCAAACATTCATAAATTTCAGCTGATGCATATCTAAAAAAAGGAGGAAGATAACATCAAGTTTTATTAACATTTGGAAAACTGGGTCACACAGCATGAACTGACACCAATCATATGATGAAACCTTTACAGTTAATTCTCTCTTCTCTGATTCTCCAGTAGATTCACAGAGTTCACTCTGAAGCTCAGAAACAAATCAACAATTCTGATCATATAACAGGAAAAGTGTTAAAGCTGTTTCCATGATAACCAGCAGTTCACCATAAAGATAATCAGCTAACACATACAACACTAGTTATTAGTATTCAGTACTGTTACATCACACAACATCAGAGACTTCAATTTCAGCTTTAAATCAGAGGCATTTTTCCTGAAGCACCATGTTGAAGCCGCTCAGAGCTCATTCCCATTGCACTGTTTTGTTTTATAATTTATTGTATTATATTGCACTGTATTGTATTGCTTGTTTTATACCTGTTTTAGTCATCTTTTAATGCACTTTTATTCTTGTAAGGTGACCTTGAGTGCCATGAAAGGCGCCCTCAAATAAAACGTATTATTATTATTATTATTATTATTATTATTATTATTATTATTATTATTATTATCTTTACAAGGAGTGAAGGACGCCTTATTGTTTTTGAACATAAAATCTGAGGTATTTGGATGCCGCTAGAATTAAGAATAACAAATGTGTATAAAAGAACAATGCAGAGCCAAGAAACAAGTAGGTGAAATTAAAATTTTCAAAAGTATTTGGAAAAAGATAAGACATTGGTTTGCATGCTGATGCATTGTAAAAAAATTAATTAATTAATAAAGAACGAGAAAAAAAGTCATACAAAGAAGCTCAAAATCTCTCATCAGGTATTTTAGAGAATGAGAATCAAATATGGTGTTGACTCATCACACTAATGTTTCCAGCTTTTTTTATGTTTTAATTTTGATAACTATGGTTGAAATACCCCTCATCACCCTCAACAATGGGGATAAGCCACTAGGACTTATTATTACGTTGAAATGCTGAGCATCAGCAGCAATACTGGCATTGTTTTTATAGGATTGGAAGCACTTTTGCTACATTTATTGTATGAAAAGTGCTTTATAAATATTGATTTGATGATGTCATAGTTGGAGGAGATAAAGGTCCTAAGAATTTATGAATAATCTTAAACATTTTTGTGAATAAAGTCATAAATTTATGGGAATACAGTCATTATTGTTGTCCATAGCCATGTCAGAAGAGCAGCAGCTGCCTGTACAAAGATGAGGAACTTGGATGTTGTGGGGCAATACATTCGTAAATGTTTTTACAAATCAGGAAATACTTCATCTTTTGGCACATTAGCATTGTGATAAGTATTAGGACCCTGAAAGATACTGCAGGAAACTGGCTCTTTCCTGAAGAACTCTGGTAAAGTCAGAAAGTTAATTATAGATTCTGCTTTCCCCAATCATTTACTCATTGGTGGGACCATTTACTCATTGGTGGAACACTGCTTTCACAAAACCATTATCTCCCTGCAAAACCATCAAGGTGAACTGCCAGCTAGAATTGTATTTTACCCAAAACAAGCTGTTTTCTGCACTGAGGAACTTGAATTGGGCGCCCTAAATGTGCAGGGACCGTCTGCAAGTTGCATCACTGAAGAATATGATATCGAAATATTTAATAACTTCAGCCAGGTGAAGTGTGGCGTCATCAAAACCATGTCACATATACCCAATCTCATGTTTTTCATATTTTATTTCATAGATTGGAACATCATACTCTTAGATAATGTTGAGGATTTTTTTTTAATAAACTATAAATAGCCCAATTTTCAGTGGAATCCCTTTGTAGGATGTAGGGTAAAACAAAATCCTATGATGCATAACTTTCCTTCTGCTGTATGACTTATTTCACATTGCTTTTGATGAAAGGTTTTCAAGTCATTTTAGTGTTTTTTTTTTATCATGACGATAAGAAATTTAAAAAAGTAATAACTACACTTTAACATGTTGTAGTACTATCAAACTCACAGCACACATAAACAATCTATTCTACATTCTACATGAGTTTGGGATGCACAACAACAATCTGCCCTTCCACATACTTCTTAGTTCCAGGTAGAATTCCGTACACCTTGATTTATACCCACTGAGCAAGCCAACATTGAAACTACATCTTATACGTCATGGTCCATGTAGAAAAGACGTCTCTTGGAAGTGCAGAATGAACGTTTTTATTACGTCTTTTTCTGACGTCTTCTGGACGTACCACAACCTTGTAACCATGAGTGAGGAGGGCACACAGTGGACACGAGAGTCAGCTGTACATGATTACAACATACAGGTGACACAGTTCGTTTGCGCTTCATACCGTTCACCTGTTCTTGCTCCACAGTGTAGACTGGTAGTCTATACTCTACAGTGTGGATCAACTGTCTATCCTCCATGGCATAGACCAGCTCATAGACCATCCACACTTCAACAGTGGAGATTGTTAGTCAAGGACATCAGTAAATATTGTTTCTTATTTCTTATATATGTATACTTCTTGGAAAAGATCACAATGAGGACTGTAGACAGCTAACCCAATGGCATAGGGCATAGGTAGAACACCGACAGATTGCCGGTCTATGCACCCTGGAGTGTAAACAGACAGATAGTCAGCCTGAACCATGGGGTCTAGGCAAGCAGTCAGTCTACGCTGTGCCATGGATAAACAGACAGTCGCCAGCACGGAGAGCGTAGACATACAGGTAGCCAACCTGCAATGTGGAGCATAGACTGCCTGCCTGTATGTGGCGTAATCTTGTACAGCAGGCTCTCATGTCCACTGCGTGCCCTCCTCACTCATGGTTACAAGGTTGTGGTACGTCCAGAAGACGTCCGAATAAAATGTCAAAAAAAACTTTCATTCTGCACTTCCAGGACGTCTTTTCGACATGGACCATGACATAAAACAGTGACTCGTCATTAATTTGTTAGTTGGTTTTAAGTGAAATAGAGGTGGATTTAGGGCTTCAGTGACTCAGTCCATTGGGATTGGCTTGGTAAGCGGGGGGTTGCTGGTTCAAGTCCCAGCATGGACCAAAAAATTGGAAGCTGACTGATAGCTGGAGAGGTGTCAGCATAGTGTTCTGGGCACTGTTGAGGTACCCTTGAGCAAGGCATTGAACCCCCAACTACTCAGGGTGCACGCTAATGTCACTTTACACTCTCCATCAGTGCATGCTTGTGTGCAAAAGTGCTGTTTGTGCATGTGTGTGTGGGTAGCATGACCAATTTCAGAGTGTAAGATTGAATTTCTCAGACAGGGGATTACGTAAAGGATATTGTCTTTTTCTTCTTCTGATTTAAGACACGAAGAACATTGCAACTTATTTGTTTGAAAACATATTTTCTCCTCTGGACAGGTTTTTTTTTGTGTGGCTACAGCTTCAGAAAACCATGAAGAGAATCTGTAAAGATCCGTGTGTGGAAACAGGTTACAATTAGGTCAGTGTGCTGGAATCACAGAGATGTGAAATACAGAAAAAACCCTGAGGGTGTGTTTCCTTTTGAGACTGCACCACCGCTCTGCTTCTAAAAACAGAGTCTCCTCCATTAGATTGGAATGTCTAATATAACAGTACATTATAATAATGCTTTATAGTCTAAAACAAAAGAGAGGTTTAGCTCTTCTAATAGCCCTCTTCAGTTTGAGAAGAGAGCAAAAGTCATTAAAAGAAGCAAACATGAGAGAGAAGAGTTACAGTAATGTACTTTCAGTCAAATATGCAAACAAACAGAACACTTAGAGCTGCAGTAAGTGTGCCCCTGACTGTTTGCTTTCCACATTATAAAGTATTCATTCTGAGGTGGTCAGTGTGTGTGTGTGTGTGTGTCGAGAGAGTGTGTGAAACCCACTGTCAGCCATCTCTGACTCATGACTCTTCTCACCATATCTGCCTGTCACACACAAACATGCATGAGTCACTTCCTCAGAGGCGGATGAAAACATCCCAGAGCCAGCAGTCCTCTGCCTCACCCGAGTCTCTCCGCTCCCAGCCGCAGGAAGAAGCTCGGCGATTAGAAGACGAGCGTTTTAATGTGAGAAACACATGCAGGCCGTCCCCAGAGAGCAGCGTAATCTGATTTAGATTCAGCCAGCAGGGTTATTATCATGTGTTAAGCAGGCAGGGACTCCACTGGAACTGCATTCAGGTCCTATACGTTCTCATGTAGACATTTACTGTACATGCTTACACTAACTGATGCATATACTTAACAACTCATTTTATTTCCCAGCTGCTCAAATTCAGCTGCTTGGTCAGCTCTTAAGGTGCCTTTGTGGCTCCAGAGACCAGCAGTGAAGTCTGTTCACTCGCCACTGATCTGATTGAGTTATTTGTCAGCAGTTTTCATATCGACAGCTTTTCTAGGATTTAGTCTCAAGGAGATATAAGTATTCCTATGTTGGTCTTGGTACTTCCTACATTTATCTCTGTAGATGAATGAAATTAGAGACAAGATAAATAATTGAAAGCTTAATCCATATGCTGATGATACCATTTCATACTTCTGTCACCAAGGATTTTTATTTACCTCAATAAACTGGTTGGTCTCTGACTGATGCTAAGTGTGAACTATATTCAAGTATCAAGATCTGCATGCAATCAATACACAACTATTAAAGCAGTACTACGGAGGATCGCCGCTTGACCGGAACGAGAACTCAACTACCCATAAGCCCTTGCGCGCAAATACTGTCGTAAAGATACAGATCTGCCGGTCGCGTGCATTTGTTTTGAAGGCGAATCATAGAAGCCAGGACTTCACTCAAAAGTATTTTTCTGTCTTCAGACCAGCTGTTTGCAGGATGGATAGCGATGAGGCAATTTATGTATTCATGACTAAATGACAACGTTGAAAATCGCTAAGTTCAACTTGGTTTTATTACCGTGGAGCGGCCCCCGCCTTCGTCCTGTTGAAGCGATAAAGTGAATAAAAGTAAAGACAACGACGAGCTGGCGACATCACACACTTGAAATATTTTTTCTGATTTTTTTCGGATTTTCTGTCAAGACCAGTCGAGACCAGCACTGACCTCCTATTCTTCACCTTCATTAATATGATAATAAGTGTTCAGTGGTTTTCTGTTCCTGAATGCTGGCAAACAGGAACATCGTGGGAAGGAGGAGGTTCAGCTGGAGGGAAGTGTGAGCCATGGATTTGAGCTTCTTCATCAAAGCTACTTACGACGTCCTGCCAACACCAACCAATCTCCAACAGTGGTTTGGTAAAGATCCAGACTCTTCCCTTTGCTCCAAGCCAGCCTCCATTTGGCACATACTAACAGTGTGTAAGACCAGTCTCCCCTAAGGGCAGTACACCTGGTGCCACAACCAAATCCTCAAGAGCCTGGCTGCCTCCCTGGAGTGCAAGCAAGCTGCCATCAACTCTTTACCACCACTGGTATCCAACCACCCGTGGGGAACTACTTTTGTTTGTAAAGAGGCTAAAGCAACAAGGGGGCACCTCCATGCCATCGGAGAGGCCAGCTGTGTTTAGCACATAACTGGAAGCTGCTGCTGGAGTATAGCAAACAACTGATGTTTTGCCTAGAGATCACCACTTCCACCTTAACCCTTTTGGTGCCACAGATTTTCAATAGAATACCCAGTTTTTAAAATCACTGTTTAAAAAGGTTGTGGCTGGACAATAGTGAGGGATAAAGGCATACTGTGTTTGTGATGGGAGTAAATTCACTCATCTAATTTGCATACTATGACATCACCAGGTGGGTTATCAGGTTTATATATTTATATCAGGTTTCATAACTCTTACAGATGTTCTGTTAAGCATTTGTAAAAAGTATAGTGGCAGACGCAACTTCTACCGTGTCTAATGCAAAAAAATCATCAGTGGGACCCAAAGTTTGTGATGGAAGTAAGTCACTCAACATCTGTAAACACCTGTAAAAGTCTCTCCGCAGACATTGGCTACCACTGAGTCCGCCCCTATTTCTGGGTTTTTGTTTACATTTGACAATTTGAGTCAGCTATTACTTGACAAAGTACTTTGTCAATGGTGAACAGACCTCTCGCTAAAATTTGCTTTTTTGCTCTCTGTTATGTTGCTATGGTCTCCTTGACTGGGGGGGTGGTCTCAAACTCTATAAACTCCAAAACTTAGGACAGAAACATGCCCACAAATATTGCTCAGATTGAAGTAACAGATGTTTGCTATCTCCTGGTGTAAAGTACTAACTACATGAGGCGTCATATTTGCAGCTATGGCTTGTTAAATTCAGCTTGTCCCAATTGTGTGACTTTGGTGCTTAAAGAGTTGAGACCTGATGTGGTGCTCTGGTCCCCACCTTCTTTTTTTTAATACTTTATTTTCTGCTTCTTTACAATTTAAAACAGACATAGCCAACACACAAATGTCAATACCACAATGCAAGTATAAATGCTTGCCCTCCTCACTCATGTTAGGCAGTGGACATGAGAGCCTGCTGTACATGGGTATATCACATGGGTGACACAAAATGTCTTCACCTAGGCTGTCCATACATCACTGTGGAGCAGTCTGTTCACACCTTATGGCATAAACAGTGGGTCTACTCCATGTGTTGGAAACAGCCAGTCCACACTGTAGAGCAGAGCCAGTAGGTCAATGTCAATGTCTTCATTGTGAATCATCAAAGTGCAGCAGGCTCTCATGTCCACTGTGTCCCCTCCTCACTCATGGTTGCAAGGTATATAGAATAGAATAGAATGTAATAGAATAAATCTTTATTGTCCACCAAGGTGGAAAATTGTCTTCGTCTCACCAACATATAGAAACAGACAGCTCTAAAAATACAAACATGATTACATGGACATAATAGAAATCAAAATCAAAAGAGGCAGATAGAGGGCTAAAAGAGGGTAAAAGATTTTCACACATTATCTCTGGATTTGTCCCTTTGTTGAGTTAAGGATGCTAATGGCATTTGGTATGAGTTTTTAAAGACTCCTTTGGCTAGAGGAACTCCTGTAGCGCCTCCCTGACCTCAGGGGCTCAAAGTTGCTGGAAAGAGGGTGAGATCTGTCTGCCACAATTCTCCCAGCTTTCCTCCTCATCCTTTCACTATAAAGATGGCTTTTGGGGTTTACCCACAATTTTACTCGCCATAGACACAATCCTATTCAGTTTATTCTTGCACTTCACATTTAAGTGACCAAACCACGCCGAAAGAAATGTTAGGACGCTTTCGATGTGTGTGTTGTACACAAGTTCTAACAGTTTTGGACTGACACCAAGACAACTCAACCTTCTAAGGAGATGCAGTCGCTGGGAGCATTTCTTACATATAACAGCTGTGTTTTGCTGAAAACACAGCTGACTGTCAAGAACTTATACCAAGGTATCTGAAGGTCTCCACTATTTCCACAGGCTGACCATCAAGTGAGACTGACTGTATTTTTTGATCGTGCTTGGTGCAGAGGCACAACTCTTTTGTTTTGGGCACATTAATAACCAGCTGGCTGTTTAAGCACCAGGCTTCAAGGGCCTTAGTGTGACTGCTATAGAACGCCTCACCAGAGGGGTCTGTTGTCTGCAGCAGACCAACTAAGGCCATGTCATCTGCATATTTGATCAATTTAAAATTACTTTCATTTAGTCCGAATTCATTTGTAAAAAGAGAAAAGAGCAGTGGTGAAAGAACGCTGCCTTGTGGGCAGCCAGTGCTTATAGTAAGTACTCATGACTGACAGCCATTTACACAGACCCTATCAGTATTCTCCTCTAAAATGTATGCCTTTTTATTTCTTTTTAGGGTAGATACTTATCATTGCAACATTTTTTGTTATAGTAAAGGTCAGGTTTGTTGGCACCTTCTGTAAATAAAGTTCCCAGAAGTCCATTCAACAGTTTCAAAATTTCCAGTAACATGCTGTGATATTACAGAGGATTTTGATTTCAGTGTTTTACTGTGAAACATCAGTTAACTGCTATGAAGTCTGGTGCCACAGTTGTTTTTACAGGTATTATTTGTGATATCACAGATGCTTTTTATTACAACATTTAACTGCAAATAATACTGTTAAAAACTGTGAAATCGTGGTCATTTTTTATAGTGTGTCAAAGCGCAACATCACAGCTGGAACAAAGATATCACTGCATTTCTGTCTTTAAAGTAGACAGAGACTTATTTTTCCTACAGCACCAAACCTCATCTTGAGATCCACTTTGAAAGTTTTTCTTGTTTTTCAGGACTTTCTACTGCATCTGAGATTAACAGCAGGCTGAATTGATGATATTTCTGGCATGTGAGTAGATAGATGTGTTTAGACAGGATCTCCATTCACAGCAGCCAGTGCCTCTTCCAAAAAAATGCACACACCGTATGTAGAGACCACAGTGAGTCTGCTGCTCTCAGGTGTTCTCTGCTGCAGAAACACGTCCTGCTGTACAGGATACAGAGGCAGCACATGAGCTGCAGACAAACTGCAGCAACACCAGGAGCTACAGGCTCTGACCCACTTTACAGCTGACTCAGAGTGAGTGTTTTCTTCTCACGAGGGTCGGGAAAATTATGAGCGTGATTAAAAGTTTATGTGGTTTTTTTTTGCAACATGACAGAAAATATCATAATCAAGACAAGACATGGAAAAAAATGTACCACAGTCTTAACAAACATCAAACAGAAGGTAGAACAATCACAGGAGGAGTGATGATCATACATCTTCTGTAGCTCGTTAATATTACAGTTCACACACACACACACACACACATCTGAGCGCTGCATGGAAACATGGTGTCAAGCAGCAGCAGTAGTTCTCTCTTTGAAGGCCCATCACTGTCGCAGCCCCTCTCACTATTATGAGCTAATCACTTTGCTCATCCATTACCCATCACCCCCCTGTGCAGCTTTCCTCTTCTTCCTCTTCTTCTTCTCTGCATCTTTACTACTCCCCTACTCTCTTTTCTTTGCTCTCCCTTTCATCTGAGCGTTAAAGAGCTCTGTCCACAAAATAAGAATTGTGATAATTAATGGCACAACATGTTTCTCATTTAAAATCTAATCTAAAGAAGGTGGACACAAATTATCCAGCCTAATTGAAAAGCTAAAAGCAATAAAACAGCTCTCTGCAACCTTAATGTGATTCTTGAATGGGTGGGGGGGTAAAACAGGGGGCTCTGAGACAGGTAATATCAGCAGTCTAATGTGGACTCACTTACCTGGGTCTTAGTGCTGACACACGGCTCCTGAATCACCGTCTACGGACACATTGTTGAAGAACCAAATTACCGCTAAGGCTCTGTGCCCTGGGTTTAAAATAGTTATTAGGTTCTTTTGATAAAAGATACACAAGGAACACAATTAATAAATAAATAGATGTGTAGTAGAATGTGTGTTGTGGTTGAAATGTTGACCAAGGTCCAGGAAGCCTGAGGGGTCTGAAACCATCTGAATATGTTTGGAGTGTGCTCTATGAAACATTTATGCTGCAGTGCAATATGTTGGTGATGTATAAGTTTAAGTCACATAAAACATGATCTCAAGGTTTCATTTGAAGGAGATGACACTTCCTCCTGAAAGTGATGTGGGCTCAGATGAACAACAGTTGCAGAAGACCAACCAACCGGCCAACTTTATTTATACTGCACTTAAAACAACCACAACTGATCTCTAAGCACTGTACAGAGAGCTTAGGTAAAAAAAAAAAAAATGTACATACATATAAGAAAAAAATACACATAAAAGATGACTTTAACACCAAGTTAAAAGCAAATAAATTAAAAGCAAATTATAGCAAATAGGGAAAGTTCTTAAAGAGCACCTGACTCCTCAGAACCTAGCTACGTCTCAATGATACACAGATTCTGAGCGAAACATCATGCAACAAGGCAACCTTTAGTTTTACCATCCAACTGCTTCAGTTGCCATGGTGACAGTGACGCCTTTGCCATAAGGATACACAAGGAACATGGTACAGGTTCTATAATAATAATAATAATAATAATGTTTTATCGTTTTGTGTTACTTCAAATTGTCTTTAAAAGTTCTTTAATTTTAAAACTTAAATAAGCTACACAGCAAAAAACAGTGTATATTGTACTCTCTAGGTGTTAGTGTTGTGACGTTCACGAACGAACCGGTTCTTTTGAACGGCTCGTTAATATGAACGATGGGAACCGAGTCGCAGCTGGGATCCGGAGAGCAGCAGCAAGCGCCAAAGACAAGATGGACCGACGGAAGAGGCCATAAAGTATGGAAACTGCTTTGTATTTGTTTACATTGCATTTTGATTTTGTTCAAGTAAGACTTGAAGGGGCAGATCTCCTGTTTTTCAAAAAGGAGCTCATTAGCACACACTTGTGGGACAGTCCACCAGTTTATGCAGAGTTTATGTGAGCAGTAATAGTGAGCTGTATGTTCACATTTTCCTCTTATTTATTTTAGTTGTATCTTTTTTCTAATATTTGAAATCGTTTTTGTTATTGAAGTACAGTGTTGCAAGTTTTTTTTCAAACATTTTCTATCAAAAAAACAGTTGTATAGAATTTGCTGTGATACTCAGGTACAGGCTGCTATGAACCCAAAGACAGTTCAGGTGTCCTCCTCAGGGTTTAACTTTTTTACAGAGCAACAAAATTCATTTTAATTGTTTCACTAAAATCTGTTTTGCACAGAAATTCATTGTAGCCTGCTTTGTTTTTTAATGTTTATATGCGTTCAAGTCATGGTTTACACCTGTAGAAAATACACAGAATTTGTACAAGGGGTAATTCAAAATAGTGACATCACTGTCAGAGCAGAGTGATGTGGCGCCATCCTGTGGAATATTAACAATGAATCCAGATCAGACTTTAAAATCTGATCCACACGTCAATAAGGTTAAAGTCAATATTTCAGAATAATTCAAACTCATATTGGTGGGATATTTAAATTTGTTCCTCCCAGTGATTATTTCCAAGATAAAATGAGTTAAGGCCAGGCCGGCTTCTTAAAACTTAATAAATATAAAAATGAGCCGAAGGAGCCAGTTTTTTGAACGGCTCTTTGAAAGGAACGACTCACCAAGATCCGACTCCTCTCGAAGAGCCATATATCCCATCTCTACTAGGTATACATTTAACACCCATTACGGTGCATATATAAGTCCAAGAGTCTAGTGTTCACTTAACACTGTCAAAAGAGTGAATTATATACTCCAAATTAAGAGTTACATGTGAACACTTTGAAAGTACAAATGTCCTCTAGTACTTGTGCTTTTAGACACTCTTTCAATAGACACCAAAGTGTAAACCTAGAATCCCTGGGGAATAAAACAATGTAATTGCAGTCAGTGCTAAGCCACAATTTGTAGCACTTTGCAGGACTGATTTATTTAATGTTTCAAGTGAGTGTAAACTGCACTTCACAGTCTACGCCGTGAGGTGCAGACAGCCAAGTTACACCATGAGGAGTAAACAGTCCGTCTGCATCACTGATTGTAGGCAGCCAGTAACAGTTTTACCTCGCCTGTGTGCTTCGCATATGTACAACAGGTTCTCATGTCCACTGCCTGCCCTCCTCACTCATGGTTACAGGGTTCAGTAAGGAATTAAGTTCAGTTCATATATCCACTCATTTTCAAAGCTTTCTACACATTGTCTACACATTAAGCGGTGTGTTTTTTGTGGCCGGCTTCTTAAAACTTAATAAATATATGAATGAGCCAAAGGAGCCAGTTTTTTTGAACGGCTCTTTGAAAGGAACGGCTCACCAAGATCCGGCTCCTCTCAAAGAGCCATACATCCCATCTCTATCAATCAATCAATCAATCAATCTTTATTTATATAGCGCCAAATCATAACAAACGTTATCTCAAGACACTTTACAAAACATTAGCAGGTTGATACCTGTTAATGTTAGAGTATTTAGCAGAGACAGGATAAGGAATCTTATCTCATCTTGATCCAGAAAAATCTAGATGTAGAAAAAAGAGCAGTTTGCAGCCTTTTCTCACTCTCCGTCTTCATCTCCTGAAGTCACATCTGATCACACAGGCTCCTATGAGATTTCATGTCTGTGGAATCACCACCCTAAACGTTCAGGGTGCAGTGGAGCGGTCTTATGAAGTCGTTTGGCGTGTGATCCACAGATTGTCTCTTTGAAACATCACCCTAAACTGTTCTTAAGTGCCGTCTCCCACAATTTCAGAATGGGTTAGGATCTAGACATCGTCCAAGTTGAGCCTGGTCTTAAAAGGATTTTGATTTCATGTTGCAGGGAGGCTGAGCTGCTGTTTCCACTTTCAAGCATTTTCTCTCATATCTGATAATCTGACTACTGAGCAAACATTTTCCAACATTTGGGACGAAGTGTAAAAAAGCTGCTGGATGGCTGTTAAAAATGCAATATTCTGTTCATCGTCTGTTTATAATGATTTGATTTTGCCGTGCAGATTTTCTCCACTCCTCCAGGATGTCGAGATAAAGAGGAGAGAAATAAAGCTCACTGGTGATGTGTGCCTTTGATTCCAGTCTGCCTTAGTTCATCCCAAACCCTAAATTAATGAGAGAAAGTTGGTGCTGGTTGGCTTTGAGCCAGGCTAACCCAACAATTAGTGATGAAAGAACGTGTTAGCAGAATACCTCTGAGTAGGAAGGAGCTTAAACAGATTTTAACAGAGTGTGGTTTTTCTTGAGCGCTGCTTGCAGAGCTTTTAATCGCTGCCAAATCTCCGGGCAGACACAGGATTCTCCGGAAAGAAAGAAGAAGAACAGGGGGCCACTTTTTGACGTCCTGGAGAGGCCTGGAAGCCGGGGCGCAAGAAGCTGACCCCCACTTTTCTGCTCCTCCGTACACCCTTTGAGACCCGGGGAGCGTTTCTCTCACAGCCAAGCCGCTCTCAGAGAGTGGACAGAAAGAGAAATCTGAAGGCTAATTATCTACGACCCCGCTGGATTTGGAGGACCTGCCAGTCTTCGTCTGATTGGTCCTCTCACCGGTTGTCAAGGCTGGGATTAGCGAGGTGGTCAAACCCCTGCGGTGAACTAGTCAGACCTCTAGCAGCCCTGACAAGAGCACCAACAGGAGCTCCAACAGGCTCTTTATCAGGGTGCAGATGGAGATGCCTGTAGAGAGGCCAGAGTGTGGGATGTGGTGGACTATTATACTCCTCTTTTGTTGAGAGAGCGCTCTTGGTGGGAGAGTGAAGGAGGATTCAAGCTTTGCAAGTTTGGGAGTAGAGACTGATTTAACTCTCTTATGCTCCAGCTCTGAGGCCTTCAAACGTCCAAACTGTCACCTGTGAGTGATAAAAGACAGACATCACCCATGTCTCCAGTCTAACTTTACACAATCAGAGCTGAGCCATGCACAAAACACAAGGAATAAGTCAACTGACATTCATGTAAAGGTTCAGAAAGAGTACTCATTGTTGTGTAATATTTGGCACCCCCTTTGGAAAAGTCTGGAATGATTTTCTGGGTTAAGGACTGCATTTCCCATGAGCACCGTCACCCACTATGGTAAAAATATGTTAGATGTTGAGTTGGATCAATAAAAACAGATTTCTTTTTAAATCTACTTTTTTTTTGTTCTCACAGTTCATCATGACGCAGAGTACACACTGAAAAAAGGCCACTGGCAGGTCTTTGGATTTATTAAGATTAAATTAGTTCATGTAACACGATAAAAATCACATTCCTTATAGGAGCAAAATGACTCTTTGAATGAACTTTTTAAAAATCATGGAAAGTTTCCCAAAAAATTATTTTTTCAGTATGATGATGGCAAGTTATAAACCAAAATGTAACCACTGAACTTAATAAACCAACTTGTCTAAAACAGTTAGCTCACAAAAGGTAAGCAGATGTAACAGTTTA
Organism: Thalassoma bifasciatum; assembly: GCA_008086565.1. NCBI lineage: Eukaryota > Metazoa > Chordata > Actinopteri > Labriformes > Labridae > Thalassoma > Thalassoma bifasciatum. Next base: position 110,759 of record RPOG01000615.1, read on the forward strand.
GCTTTTTTATGGCAAGATCAGGGGTGGATCTACGGGTGGGGGCAAAGGGTGGCAGCTGCCCCCCTAAAACAAAGCCTTACCCTGTTGTAAAGATTTAACTAAAAAAAAAGTTATACCTCATTGAACACATCTACGTGACATAACCCCCCCCCACCCATCCCCAGCACCCCGCACCGCAGATTTCACTTGAACACAGCAGCCTGAAAAGACAGGGAGTTTTGAGCAACACAAGAAATGGAAGAATCATGGAGGCCTAAAAGAGTTGTGAGGCTGAGTTTAAAATGATAGAAAACTCACTGACAGGCCATGATATAAGCCAAAATTATGAGAAATAAGTTGAACTTTTGAGCAAAAAAAGTCAAATTTTGAGTTTAAAAGCCTATATTCTGAGATAAATTGTCAACACTATGCAACAAAAGTCAATAATTTCATATTCAAAAGTCAAATATCTGAGATCAAAGTCAACATTTTGAGATAAACAGTCAAAATTATGGGGCTGAAGTTGAAATTTTGTCTTTTTAATCCCAAATTTTTGACTTTATATGTACAAAAAGAAAAAGAAAAACATTGAACACATTGTTTGGCATATTTGTACCTTTCTTTATTTAATTGTATGTTGTATCTTTCAATAATTATACTACACTAAAATCCTACCATTTTGGAAATAATTTCCCTGCCCACTTGCAATACCATACCGGCCCACCAGGGGGGCCGTAGCCAACAGGTTGGGAATAACTGCTCTAAATGCAACGGAATCAGGAATAAATCAATAAACCCATAATCAAAATCGGAATTGTTAATGTTTTGGGAGTTTTTTTGTTTGTTTTTTTCATGCCTTAATTGAGATAGGGGGGGACAGTGGATAGGAGTTGGAAAGGGGGAGAGAGTGGGGAGTGACATGTTGGAAACAGGCCGCAGGCCGGATTTGAACAGGGCCACCGGCTTGTGGGCAAACCTCAAGGTGCGCGACCAACTCCACAAGGCCATCTGCACCCTGGTATTGTTAAAATCAAAATGGTACCCGCGCCTGTCAACATATGGGATGAATCCTGACAGAAACCAATTTCTGGTCCAAACAAATATTTACTCAGTGTTTTAAAAAAACTTTCAGACATTTGCCTTCAACAGCAGTGATCACTGACGTCACCTCAGCAGGAAACGGCACACTGAGTCGCAAGTTTTTAACTGTAAGATAAAACCTGCTCGCTGAAAGTTCAACTGTATTTTGCATCAGGTCCAGTCGTGCTCAAAGACAGGAAGAAAGTCCAGTGGTGAAACTGTGCAGTATCTGCTGCCAGAGTAATTACAGCCAAAGTGGGCACTCTTCCTGCAAGTGCAATGCATTAGCTGCACCATAAATGATTTATAAATATGCAACCCACTCGCTCCTGTGATTACAGGACAATGAAAAAAGAAAGAGCACACCTCTCTGGCTTTCCCCTCTGCAGTGTTTTTTTTTTTTTTTTTTAACAAATGGAGTAAGATGGACATGTTTAGCTCTCCGACTTGACAGGTGGGATCCAGGGCTGAACTCATGCCTGTAAATGTACACGAGAAGGCTGCACTGTGGGGATTTCTGCAGTGATGGAGTAAGTGGCTTCTTGGTGTTAAAGCATACAGATCAGCTGTCCCTTAGACAATACCCCGGCCCCTGAGCACTAAGGTTTTTACTCCCTCACCTCCTTCCTCTCCAGATGGAAGCTGATAAAAATAACTCCATTCATTCAAACAACAGAGCCACTCTCTGCCTGGAGAATAATGCATTTCCTCTACGTATTATTCAAGAGTATCAAAATGGACGGAGATGACTTCCAACAAAGCACATTTGTGTTTAAACTTTAAATCATCCATTTGCTCTCCTGTATGCTCTGCACCTGCAAAACTGAATACATCACCTTTTTTTCTGGATGGATGCTTTAGGAAAAATAAAATGTGTTATTGTTCATTTACCCGTCTGCATATTCAATATCCACTTCACTCCATGAATATTTATTGTAATAGCAGCCACTTGTAGGAGAAATCCATCTTTATGATGAAACCGCAGGAAATAAAACAATCTAGAAAAAAACAGGATTCTTTTAGCGAAAACAATCGACCGGCTGTTTCAGTTAGAGATAACACTTTGTTTCAAAACGTCAAGGAATGTGCATGTTTATTAAATTCTCAGAAAGAGAATGAAGAGTAAAGAGTATAAAATATGTCTTGATTATTTTGGATTTGATCACAAATTTTGCATTGAAGTGTCAATACTGCACAAAAGTTACCACCTATGTCTAGCCCTGATCGAGCTCTCTGGCTAACTAAACAAAATAAAGATGCACTATAAAATACGATGAGTTGACTTTACTTGAAAAATATGTGATGTTGCCTTAAAAAAAGTTATTTATGTTAATGAGATGAAGTAGCTCAGATTAACTTATTTTTTATGAGTTTGAAGTACTCAAATAAACTTAAACAGATTTTATTATAGTAACTTCTATATGCAAAATCAATACCCAGGTTGACCATGAGTGAGGAGGGCAGGCAGTGGACATGAGACCCTGCTGTACATGGATATATTACATAGGTGACACAGGCTGTTTTTGCCCTGGTCTAGATAGCATAGACTGGATGTCAAGGACATCAATAAATACACGACTGAGCATAGGTGACTTGTGCGTGATTAACCCATGTACAGCAGGATCTCATGTCCACTGTGTGCCCTCCTCACTTACGGTCACAGGGTTTGGTTATCAACTTATTTGATAGGTTACTGCCATGACATGAGTTGTTCGAACTTAGTTCTTTTCAGCTTTAACAATTTAGAATTTCTGGTCAAATTTACTTGGAAATTTTGAGGCAGTCGGTTTCCTTAAAATTTTAAAGTAAAGTTAACAAAAGAAAGTTTAAGTGAGTAGACTCATGAGTGAGCTAAAATAAGTGAAGGTAACTTTTTGTTTTAAGTAAGATTTACTTTTACATTTTACAGTGTGGAGCCACTGCTCATCTCACTTATTGTTGTGAGTAATGTCTTAATATGTCTCAAGATCCAACAAATCTACTGTACGAAGTTTGAAATGTTTATATTGAAGACATCAGGAGGTACTGTTGAGTTACACGAGTACTTCAAAACCACTTCAGCAAGTCTCAGAAAATCTTTGTTTCTTTCGCCTTGAGAAGATAGAAAACTGTTAAATTTCTTCTCTAAGCATTTTGAGCTTTTAAAACACATTCACACAAGTCACAGGTCACTTTGCTCCATCCACTTGACATTCATACGCTGCATAATGAGGCTGCTATTCAAAATCAATAATAAAAAATATTTCTAATAAAATAGAAAATAAAAAAAAAACCTTCTCAAAACATTATTTGTATCAGCCTATTTAAACTTGAGTGTGAAGCATGAGCTGTTTAGCACGTTTAATTCTCCTCAGGGTGAGACGTGACCCAGGTCCTGCTCACCCTGATGAGGCTCTGTCTTATCTCAAAATCACATGAACCTCTAACATAATTCTTATGAAACAACTTTTATATTGTCTCAATTCACTCTTTAGGTGCCACAGAGATAATTGCATAGTGTAAATGAGACAAATCATCAGTATGACCCAAAGTTTGTGATGGGAATGAATTCACTCATCTAATTTGCATATCATTACATTCCTAGGTGGCTATATCGCAAAACATAACTATAACATAATTCTAACAAATCTGTAAAAGTTTAGCAGCAGATACAGATTCTACTGTGTCTAATAAGAGGAAGAGTGCAGCATGCAGCCTTGCACAGACACACAGGAGCAGGAACGACAGACTCTACACACAGAAAAAAAGTTTATATATCGGCTACACAAAGGGCGATGTCAATTAATCTGTGACATGGTGTAATCAGCCTGATTAATCAGTCGGGCTCTAATCAAACCACCAAAGAAACAGGTGAATGGTTAAATACTATTTCCTAATGTGAGAATGTGAGATTTAAAAAGGGTAACTCGTGGCATCATTTGGGTGTTGCAGGACTACAAGTACTAACTACATGAGGGACTACATTTGCAGCTATGGCTTGTTAAATTCAGCAAAGTTGCTTGTTGCAATATTGCGACTTCATTGCTTTAAGGGTTAAGTTCTGTTAAAAATTACCAAGATTTCACAGTTTTTAACAGTATTATTTTGCAGTTAAATGTTGTGATCAAAAGCCTCTGTGATATCACAGCGTGTTACTGTAAATTTTGAAACTGTTGAATGGACTTCTGGGAACTTTATTAACAGAAGGTGCCATCAAATTTAGTGGACGTTGTTACAATGTTACAATGATAAGGATCTACCCTGAAAAGAAATAAGCAGGCATCTGTGTCATCTATATAATATATCCATGTACAGCAGGGTCTCATGTCCACTGCCTGCCCTCCTCACTCATGGTCAACCTGGGTATTGTTTTTGCATATATAAGTTCCTATAATAAAATCTGTTTAAGTTCATTTGAGTACTTCAAACTCAAGTGTGACATCACACAATCACACTGGAGACATAAGACATTGACTGGCTGTCTCTGCTCCACAGTGATGAATGGACAGTTTATGTCACTTGTGTGATACACCCATGTACAGCAGGCTCATCGTGTCCACTGCCTGCCCTCCTCATTCATGGTAACATGACAGCTGTAAAACTACAGTATACAAGTGTAAGCGAACAAGAAATTACCGTAATATCACTTATCTTGCAGTTGTGAAACTACAGTATAAAGTTGTTATTTCATGAAGAATTCCTGTAACATTACGGCTGTGACGTTACAAGAAGTTACTGTGAGAATATTTCGCTGTAAATAACTGAAGATTACTGTGAAAGTCATGCAAAATTTAGCCAGTAATTTACTGTGATTTTACGCAAAAAAAAAGAAAAAAGTGCCTCGTGTGTATTACATGAACTACCATGACAGAGATTATTATGGCTCAACTCTAGTTATTCTGTCTTTATTACAGAGCCATGAGCAGTGGAGTAGGTCTCAGTCCTGCTCTCAGGCCACAGGGTTTGCGGCAGAAGCCACTGATCAGTGTCAGGAGTCTGCTCTGTTGTGTGTTGCTCTTGTGTAAAGCGCTTCATTGAACACCGCTCTCATTCCTCTCCCATCATTCTCATATTAAAGACCCCGACTGCACTCGAGGACAGAGATCTTTATTGAGCTTTTATTGAATCGTCTGGTGCAGGAAACTCGGGCAGAGCTGCTCCTGGCTCACCCAGAGGAAAAAAAAACAAAAACATGTCAGTGTTTCACAGAGCAAAGACTGACCTTGATCCAGCCGGCGAAGGTGAAGAATGAAGACACGCAGGATCTCCCTCCCTCTGCTGTCTGGGCATTCAGGTGCTCCTCAACAATTTGTTTTACGTCCATGGTCATTGTCAAGCCATGTGTGAAACTGGCTCCAGCTGCAGAGTCTTCAAGGCAAAAACAAAGCCTTAGACCATTCAGTTAAGCTGCCGCGCACTTCCTGTCAGAGCCGGGAGCCTTTTCCAGTCACTTGTCTGGAAAGTGCATTAAAACAGAAAGTATACCTGTTTGCTGTTCATTGTGCACAGGGTTATCAGATGAAACACTCACAGAATGGAATGTTCCTCTATTGTTTTTGTGGTACGGCTGCAGAATAACAGCTCCATCCAGTTCGCTATGCTTCATTCATGCTCATATCAGGACATTAAGCAGCTCACAATTACATGCAGTGCTTCCTTTATGTGGTGAGAGGGGAAGATGTCCAGGCTGGTTCATGGGAATGTTGCCCCAGATCTTATTTTAGAAAGTTACTTTTTACTTTATATGTGTGTTTGGACATTATTACAATAAAAAACTGCAGATAAAGACAACAATAATTTGTACACCCTTGTTTTGTCTCTGCTATTTGAAGATGATGTGGCCCTGTTGGATTCTTTAAGAACTTCCAGCAGACTTAAGGTCAATTTGCAGCTGAGTATAGCACCTGAAATGCACCAGTTGTAGCTACAGTACGGCTTTGCTCCGTTGCATGTTGATGGCGTTCGTCAACGCCATGTGACTGACAGACAGCTGGAGTCACTGACCGAGGAGTTCCTGCACTCTCACTTCAATTTTAAGTCTCAATTCATTCATAATAGACCTTAAACCTACTCATTATGTGGGTCAAAATGGATAAAAAAACATATTTCTGAGAGAAGAATTATGTTTTCTAACAGATTTCAGTAGTTGACCAACATTTCAAAGTTTTTAGGTTCATTATTTTTTAGTATTTTTAATTTGAGCACCCAAAAATGTCAGGTGGCGCAACCAAATATATGAAAATATATTTACATGTTCCTGTTATTTTTTCTGTGTGAAATTATTGGCAAGTATCTCTCAAGTGTCTGTAGTGACTCATACATTTTCATTTTGTGTGTTTCATTTCTTTTATTTGTGAATAAGATAAATAATTTGATGTTAAAATAACATTTCACATTATTACATTGGTTGTANTTTTTAATTTCCATTTACAATAACTGACATTCAATTTTTAGAGTTTAATTACTGTGGATACTTGTCAGGACGGTTGCACCACCTGACATTTTGGGGGTTTGAGGAACCAAAACACAAAAAAACATGTTATATTTTAATAGTTTAAAGATGTGTTCAAATAACACAGGTTTCATAGAATAAAGAAATACATGTGATGAAATACTCAATTCATGATGGAAGGAAATATTGCACTCGGACACAAAAAAAGGGACGTCACGTCATTGACCCATGTATGTTTGTTGTCCTAATCAATTTTATTTTGAAAGTCACAGGCTCTTTTTAGATATATTCTGTGCACTACTTCCTTTCCCACTCAATCTTCCCAACACCAATTTGATGCAGTAAAGCTCCAGCATTCTGTAGAAATAGGATTGCTGTGTATCACTTGCAACCTGCCGGACCAGGCACAGAGCCAAAAGCTGCTGCCCTGTGCATCCTTGAAGAGTTTGAGGTGCAAAATGCAAACTTTTGAAAACGTCCTCCTGAGTGGATTTTTTTCTGAAACGCCGTTTTCAGTGTTCTCGTGTAAACACAAAGCTGCTGTTTAAGGGTGAAACGCTGACATCACGCCCAGCTCTACACGTGTGTATTAAACCCCCAATGTGCCAGGCATGAACAGAACAACAACAACAGTGACCTAATGTTTTGTTCTTGTGCTGCTGAATCCACTGACTGCCTTCTGCCAAAATGTGCAATTATTGCACAATTTCTGCAATTGGAGAATACGTTTTTAATAGAAACTTCAGATGACTCCTCTAGCTCAGTGGTTCCCAACCTTTTCCTGTTCAGGGCCCACTTTTAAGTCTCAAAAATTTTAGCGGCCCACCTCCAACCCTATCAGTACGAAGGCTGTATGCTTTGTTTGACTTCTATTTGTAACATTGACTGGAAATGCAAGGGAAAAAAAATGCAATTAAACCCAAAATGTAATGACTGGTGAATAATGTAACGAATACAGAGCCTGAAACATAAAAACCATTTGCCCACAATGTAACAACTTGTTAAATTTTGGGTCAGTGATTACATTTTTGGGTTATACAAAATTTGTTTTATTACATTTCTAGTTATATCACATTTTTTGATTATTGCATTTCAGGTCTTTGTTAAATTTGGGGTCAGGTTACATATAGGGCTTGAACATGCCTTCTGACAGGACTTGAACATGATTAATATCCTTAAAGTTTTAACATTTTAATATTATTCTGTATATTTGGATCTTTATATAATTCCTCCTCATTAAATTTCAGACTATTTTGGGAATGATTTGGCGGCCCAATTGTAATACCTCTGCGGCCCGCCAGGGGGCCACAGCCCACAGGTTGGGAATCACTGCTCTAGCTTGTTCTACAGACCATTGATATTTTCAATAAAGCAAAGCTGCACTGAGCTGCTGGCATTATTCTGACCTTCTGATCAACCTGTCAAGATGTTGAGCAGGAAAACATGAAACTCTGACTGTTTGTGCTGCTTGTGTTCTCAGATGGAAAATGCTGAAGTGGAAATGCATTTTCACAGATGAACTGCTGATTTACAATTGTGCCTCTGTTTTTTCGAAAGTTATTATTTTTTGGCTCTTTTGCCTTTATTTGGATAGGGGAGAGAGGACAGTGGATAGTGTAGGATACAAGGTAAGAGTGGAGAGTGACATATGGGAAAGTGGCAACAGGCTGGATGCGCAAAGGCTAACCTCATGGAGCGCGACCTAAACCACATGGCCATCTGTGCTTCAGTAACTTTTTTTATGTTGTTGTGGTCATGACTGGTGTTGAACTTTTTTTTTTTTTTGACTCATATTAAGTCAAATTTTGAGATAATAAGTCAAATATTTAGCCAAAAAAATGAAAATTTGAGATAAAAAGTGTAAGTTTTGAGACTAAGACGTCAAATATTGAGACAAAAAGTCAAAAATTTGAGATAAAACTCAACAGATTGAGACAAAAAGTCAAAATTTTGAGATAGAAATGCACAGTTTTGAGATTAAGAAGTCAAATATTAAGACGAAATGTCAAATTTTGTAAATAAAAAGTCAAATTCTTGAGGTAAAAAGTAAAATATCTGGCCAGAAAAGACAAAATGTCAAATTTTGTATATTAAAAGTGGAAGTTTTGAGATTACAAGTCAAATAATGAGACAAAAAGTCACAATTTTGAGATAAAAATGCAAAATTTTGTGATTAAAAGTCAAACTTTTGAGTTTTAAAAGTCAAAAGTTTGAGAATTGAAATAAGAGTTTTTTGACATCTCAAAAGTTTTGGTTTGTATATGTGCAAAATCAACAACAAATGTAAAAAAAAAATAAAAAAAAACATCAAAGCCAGTTTTTTTATTTATTTATTTATCTATTTTTTTTTACTTTCCACTGGTGAAAATGGGCTTTAAAATATATTTATTGTTCACATCATAAAAAATTTTCACTGCAAACAAAATGAGTCACTTAAATATATGTTATGGGTTATGAAGCTACTTAATTGTCTTTGAAGTATCTATGGGTATTCTCATCAGGAGGACAGGTAGGGGGTCCTCTTTTTTATCTTTTAGAATATGGTCACCCTCTAGTGGGTGCACTTGACATACTGGTTGTCAGATCTTTGGATTAAAAATATGACCCTGACAATGAAAATAAGGCTTAATGAAAGAACCTTGCCCTCACTTTAGACCACATCTACATTAATGGTTCATTGCAGATAGTTAGAGAAATCTAGCCTGAAGTCTGAAACTGTTTGTTTCCACTTGTGTTGAAATCATAAAAGTTAAAAAAGAAAAAAAAAAGGTTCCAGGTTCAAAGATGTCTGAATACCCATTTCACCCAGTGTCTAAGCTGTCTGACTCTGTCATTCTTAGACTTCTAAGACTCACTAAACCAGGGGTCCAATGTCGATGTTTTCGTCTAGACAACAAATATTGCTGTTGGACTGACATTACTAAGTAATCCCGCTGACTTTTTGACTTCCATAGACCTTTTTTTTGAGACAGTTATACTCTTTCAGCACATAAAGATTTTCAAAGGAAAGTGATGGTGAGCTGACATCAGAGACCCCTGTTTTACCTCTCACAGATAGAGCCGTATTGATTGGCAGCGCTGCTCATGATAGTACATCTGGAGAAGCTTTTCTATCAGAGGGAAGATGTAGGGGGGAGAAAAAGATAATCCTAACAGCAGCCTCACAAGCTGTGCTGAACACATCCTTCTTAAACCTGCAGGAGCTGCCCTCTTTAGTTCCAGTGGCAGCTCCGGGAGAATTGTAAAGTGCACCGCAATGTGACAGCCACTCACAAAATCGGACACACTTAAGGGCAGCTGCATCGCTAGCGACAAGGTTATCAACACCTCGTGCAGATTGCCGCCGGCACTTTGGCTTCCTATAAGGCCGCGGCGCTGACCTTGCACTGACCACAATCTGAAGGGGTTTTAAAGCGATCAGAAAGGAGGAAACAGGCTAATGGTCGCTGCACATTGGCGAGATGTCTCCCTGTCACACTTCATCTCGCCTGATGCATCAGGATTGTTTCACCGCTCAGGCCGGGCAATTACTGTCCTATTCCAATCTACTCCTCAGCGCCACTGTAATGAAAAATAATTAAGAGGCTGAAAATGAGTTTTCTCATGAAATGGTCTCAGTGCTTGAACACAATCGTACTTGGCAGATGGCTACGCGAGTGTATTCTAATG
>RPOG01000615.1:121839-194277 GCA_008086565.1 Thalassoma bifasciatum
ACAACATATTACCTGCACATTTATTCCAAACATCCAGCACTGATGTTTTATATCCATATTTTGAATATGGAAAAGCAGACTACCCCCTCTTTAAGGTAAAGAACATGCACAAATACATTTGCGAGACCTGGCAAATGATGTGTAACACAGATTGGCTCTGCAATATGGACACTATATGCACCACATATTTGTCAAAAGGCACATTATGTAATGCATTAAATGTACAGCTGGTCCTATATTATGTCCACCTTATGTACATGCGTCAGTATTTTGAAAGATTGACAGCTAATCTCGCTGCATTAATCAGGTTGTGTATGCTCAATTTCATCCTATATGAATAACATAACCTCGTTAGGTGTTTACATTGCACCTACAATAATAGCAGCACAGGCGTGATGTGGGTATAATCTAATTCTTAGTGTAACTGCTGTGTTTATTGCACCTCGCACGGCATGTTGAACACCTCTGGCAAAATCTGAGAAACATGGAAAGACGCTGAAACACAGATTTCCTTCAATGTGTGATTTGATGTTGAATGACTTTACGAGGCCGGGGCAGGTTGAGCTGTGATAAAAAACTGACATTTATTGGTTGTTGCTCAGAGTTTTAGAGGCTAATGAGGCATAATATTGTCCTGGAGATATTTCACTTAAACAAGTACAGAATTACACTGGAAACAGAACTTATATTGTTTTTCAATCAATGTGACATCCAGAAACTTAAAGATTAAGTAGTATTACATTTAATACTCACTCTTACATGCAATACTTTTGTTGGTTGTCAATGGCTGGAAAACATAATCTAGGAGTGATATATTGAGGAAAAAAGAGTCAGAGTGATAAATTCATAGTAGATTGCTTTCATTGGCTGCTATAAAATAAGATTATATCAGAGCCACTTTGGACCTATTTTATTGATGGGGATCACCATTTCAGCCAATCATCTGCAGCCATGTCTGGCCTCTTACACTGACAAAAATTTTCTGTTAGATCTAATTTTGAAACTCGATTAGAAAAGAACTTTTCGCATAATTTATGTATGTTGCTGAAGCAAGATTGCTTCTTGTGTAAACCACCGTTTTTTTTTCAAGAAAAACAAAATCCAAGTTAAGTGAACTTAATTCTATCAAGTGGATTAAGCAAAACTAAACTTTATATATCACTCCATTTTTTCAATGTGGTAAATAAACTTTGCCAGTTAAACCAACTTACTATTAATATTTCTGATGTTTTTAAAGAAGTTTTGAGTAATGAAAGTTTAATTATATCATTTGCATAAAGCATGAGGGGTTGCCGGTCTACACTATTGTGCGTCACCTGTCTAAGCTATGTGGCATAGATGGCGGGTCTACTCCATGTAGTGTAGACAGTGGGTCCACACTGTAGTGTGTAGGCAGCCAATCCACACCATGAACACGAACAGCCAGCATAGACAGCTTGTGCCACCCGTGTGGTTCATCCATGTACAGCGGGCTCTCATGTCCACTGTGTGCCCTCCTCACTCATGGTAACAAGGTATGGTGAGGAATTAAGTTCAGTTTCCAGTTCCAGAAATACCAAATGAAACAGAAAAGTAAAATTTTTGACTGCAATACTAGATATATTTGTGTGACGACACTAACTTGAACTTTAATTGTTTATTTCAGGGATTCCGTTAAGTTAAATTTACTTCTCTTCAGATTTGTTTTTTTCAGTGTACTGGCCTTGGCAGCAGAGTTCAGGGAGCCATGTCCACATTCAAAGATGTAAAGTTAATAACTGAAGTGGGCTGCCCAAACAAACCGCCACTGTTTAATAGCACAGTTATGGGACATGATGTAAATCTGGGCTAAATCTTGTGTTTTTTTTAATATTGCTGCCTCTGTACACCGATTAACAAACTCTAAAAATGTAGCCGACCTTCAGATTATTTAACTGAATTAATTATCTTTGTTAATTAGTTCCCCAGCATTTGATGGGTGGTGCCCCAATGAGACATTAAGTCATAACACTTCAAATATAGACTTTCATTAATGGTTATGAAGCTGGATTAATTAATTGATGAATTTGTAATAATGAATAAATTAATTATAGTCCTAAAAGGCTGGTCTTTATCAAATTCTTGCTTCCCAGGCCCAACTCTCACCACATATTGGTGCACCGTGTGAGGCAGGTTAGGCATTCCGGCCAAATTTTTGGTGATGTCCTTATGTGAGGGTTATTGCTTAATTTCCTCTTTAAAACTACATTTCATAGCCTTAAACTTCCAACCTTTACTGATCAAAAGCCTCTTCCTGCTGCTCATCTCACCATCTCAATGACATGAGCTGTCTCTAGACACAGTTATGAGTGGTGTCATAGAGTGACCAAACATGGTTACTCCAACTGTGTGTTGTGACTAAGAACATGATAAACAAGGCAACAGTCACCACTGAAACTCCAGACATGACTCAAAACACATATACACAAACGGCCAGAGTATGACAACAACTTCACTGCAGCTGGAGGTAATAATAAGGGGGAAACAAGGTTAAAAAGGGAAAAGCAGAACTTAACACACCATTTTGGTACATTAGCTCTCCTACTCTGTAAAATGTAATAGTAAATCTTACTTAAAACACAAAGTGACCTTAAATTATTTTAGCTCACTCTGTTGAGTCTACTGACTTAAACTTAGTAAAGACAACGTTCTTTTGCTGACTTTACTTGAAAAATTTAAGGGAACAGATTGCCACAAATTTTCCAAGTAAAGTTGACCATAAACTTTTAGTTGTTGAAGCTGAAAAGAACTAAGTTCTGACAACTCATATCATGGCAGTAACCTAACAAGTAAGTTGGTAACCAAACCCTGTAACTGTGAGTGAGGAGGGCACACAGTGGACATGAGATCCTGCTGTACATGGATGAATCACGCACGAGCCACCTATGCTCAGTGGCGTTGACCGGCTGTCCACACTCATCAAGAGTTTAACAGAAGAAAATTACATCCAGTCTATGTCATTGACAGCTGGACCAAGCCATGGAGCATAGAAAGACAGTTTGTGTCACCTATGTAATGTATCCATGTACTGCGAGGTCTCATATCTACAGCATGCCCTCCTCACTCATGGTCAACCTGAGTAATTAGTAAAGGCAACCTTACTGTAAACAACAAAAATCATTCGTATGACCCAAAGTTTGAGATGGGAGTAAATTCACAGAACATTTGTGAACATCTGGAAAAGTGTAGGGGCAGACATGACTTTTACAGCGTTTGCCACTGTTTCCGCCATTTTTCATATCCCCTCATATGCACTCTATAAACTCCAAAACTTTGAGGAGAAACATGCCCACAAATATTGCTCAGATTGAAGTTACAGATGTCTGCCATCTCCTGGTGTAAAGTACTAACTCCATGAGATACCATATGTGTTGCTACGGCTTATTAAATTCAACAATGTTACTCGTCACAATTTTGCAACTTTGGTGCTTAAAGGATTTACAAGCTGATTTCCTGAGCTGGTAGCATTGGACATGGGATCAATACTACCAAAGAAACAGGTAAATGGTTTCCACTGTGTGCCCTCCTCACTCACGGTTACAAGATTCAATTACATCTACTCATTTTTTCAATCAACCCAAATAAATGAAGTTAGACAAATGCAAGTATATCAAGTTGAACTATCAAAATGGCTCAAAGCTAAAAAAAAAAAAAAAAAAAAAAAAAAGCCATTTAATTGCATGGAAATACTCTCCATGATTTTTTTCAGTTCATGTTAAGAGTTATTTTTGCTCACATAGAGAATGTGGTTTTATTGTGTTACTTGAACTCATTTAATCTAAATGAATCCAAAGACCTGTCAGTTGCCTTTTTTTTTTCCAGTGTACTTTGTTGCTAGAAGTTTTTTCTTTTCAACTAACTCACGACTGAACTGTACCAAACTCACAGACTGAAAACTTTGGGTAATTTTCAGGAGCAGGCAGCTGTTTTCACATAAAAAGACTGAGATAAACCTGCCGAACACCAGCGACTGAGAGGCAATCATCTTCCAGAGTTAGCCAGCAGCAGGTGAAGAGGTGGACCGACAGGGAGATAATGAGCAGCACATTTTCCTCTGGCGTGTGTGTAGGCCAAGGAAGAGCTAAAACGCGAGTAAATACTGTCACCAACCCTAACAAGTGAAGAGAAACTGAACTTGTTCGAGTTAAAACTGATGTTGTTCGCCTGGAGGTGTGAATAGACAACTTTTTGTTTTCTTTTTTTTTTTCGGCTCAAGTATCCTCAGTGATACTTTTCAAAATGTGAGTGTGATTTTGAGCCTGTGTCCTCCAGCGCACAAAAGAAACTCGAAGATGAGTGCAGCTTTAATTTGAAGACAACAGAAGGATTTTTCTTGACATTGCGAGCTCAGGAAATGACTGTCTCCTCTTTTTCTTCAGTTTTTCGGGAAGTGTTAATCTGTGTTCCCTATTGTGAGAGGATTTTTTTCCTTTAATCTGTCACAGAAAGTTGTATCAGAGGAAAGCAGGGCAAAGAGTGGAGCAGATAGCTGACATGGCAGGGGGAGGGCTGTGGGGATAAGGCTTGTTTTGCATGTTTGAAATAAGGGTCCGTTTCTTCTTCGTGTCAGCGGAGCAGGTCCAAGCTGTGCATTAGTTCTGTATGAAATCACAGATTACTGTCTTGGCGCTCTGCTTTCAGCCTCGTGGAGTGAGACGCTCATGGCTAAATATTTGCTGAGTCACCCGGCCGATGAGAAGAACACATGAGATCACAGTGTTTTTGTTGTATTTTAATCTTTCCTTGCTCTGAGGCAGAAAGAAACAAACATAAACTTGGTGAAGGTTTTTTTTTTTATTTGTTATCAGTAGCTGAGGAAAATACAGACATTACCCAGCTGCTTAATACACCAGTCTGGTCACAACAAGATAAGAGCAGTGCTTCAAAAATCATAGAAAAACATCCTGTCCTGCAATCCAGACAAAGACAACAGGGCTGGTGAGGGCATCTATAATTTCTTTAAACCATTTTCTATAATGCCAGAATACCTAACATCACATCAGTAGCATACACGTTTGGCTTTGGAGTCATTTCATCTACATTTCAATATGGGCACAAATAAATTAAGTTTAAGCCAACATTTCTTCTTTTTTTTTTTCTTTTTTTGGACTGCCAAAAATGGGCTTCCATACAAATAACCTTTAACTTCTACAGTTAAAAATAGGCCTGTAATGTGAGCTGTAACATCCAGTTGATGAAACTTCTCAACCTGCTCCTCTGATTGGTTGTTACAAGTGTTCTGTCAGAGGCAGGAAACATAAATATAAAGCATGTTCGATACTTATGGTGCCAGACCAGGAAGGTATTATAGTTGCATTGACTTTGAAGACTTGAAGATTATTACAGTAAGTAATCAATTATAATACAATCAAAGTGCCCCTCTGAACACAAAGGGGCCCACTGAGCAAGCTGACGTTGAAACTACGTCTTTTTTAGGTCATGGTCCATGTAGAATTGGACGTCTCTTGCTATAGATTGGAAGTCAAGGACATCAGTCAATGTTTTCTTCTGTACATTTCTTGGAGAAGATTCCTACTGAGGAGCATAGACAGCTAACCCTATGTCATAAAGCATAGTTAGGAAACCTTGTTGCTCCATGGCACATAGACAGACAGCCAGTCTGCACACCATGGAGTGTAAACGGACAGACAGTCAGCCTGCACCATGTTGTCTAGGCAGACAGCCAGCCTACGCTGTGGAGCACAGACAGAAACCACACCTATGCTGTGGTGTGTGGATACAGCACAGCGAGCGTAGACGGACAGATAGTCAGCCTGCATCCTGGTGCATAGACTGCTTGCCTGTATGCGATATAATCATGTACAGCAGGCTCTCATGTCCAATGCGTGCCCTCCTAACTCATGGTTACAAGGTTCTGGTACGTCCAAAAGACGTCATAAAAACTTTCATTCTGCACTGCCAAGAGATGTCTTTTCTACAAGGACCGTGACATAAAAGACGTAGTTTCAACGTCGGCTTGCTCAGTGGGGGAGGTAAATTAGGCCGTACATCAGACTTAAAATCACAACTTATAAGAGTCTGGTTTTTGCCAATAATTATGTACACTGCGTGTATGTCCACAAACAATGTCTGCAAACAATGCAGGTAAGCTGTCTTTTCAAATTACAGACAGCTGTGACTGTTACATTAAATCTTATCATCAAACTGAGCTATCACACAAAAGAAAGTGTTTGGAGGAAGAAATAGATTTGGACACTTGGTACAACCTTGGTGCCACTCTCTGATTACCTACAAACTCAAGGAGAAAACATTAGAGACCAAATATATGTTGACTGAACTATATTAGCAGAAAGAAAGAAAAATTAACAGGACTTTTTGTCAGACTGAAAACTAAGACTTAACGTAAAGTAGCTGTCAGAAGTAACTCTGCATTATGAAGAGAAACTGGCAATGAGGGTTTTGTTGCAGCAGTAAAAGCCACTTTCACAGGCGTTGACTTCTTAAAATGAGCTAAACAACATTTTAGAGCTGACCTCAGTGGTTGATGACTTCAATTCCATGCTGACTCTCCAGAAGGTTTAGGTTACCCTAAAATCCAGTCTAAGTGAAGTGATTCAATATTCAAGGTGCTGTATTCGCCACTGCACATTTCAGAAAAACAAAATTACATTTCAGTGACATCCTGTCCAAGAAACATAAAAAGACAGTGACATAAAACAGGGGGAGGACAGGAGCAGGAGCGGGAGAACTGTCAGGTTGCTAGCGTGTATAGCGCCCCGTTTCATTAATTGAGGAAAAGGAGGAACAAGAGGGAGGAAGAGGGGAAAAAAGCATAACACCAGACTAGGCTCCTAGTGGGGGCAGAGTTTGGGATTAGGAAAAAAAAATACCTCAGCACATAAGCAACATTACAGAGGCCCCTAAGGGTCATGGTTAGTTTTTTTTTTTTTTTTAGGAAGACTGTGCTCCCTTGCAATACTTTTGCGTTCTCTCCGAAAAGTTTTGCATTCCCTCCAAATACCTTTTTGCTTTTGTTTCCATGTTGCAATTTGCAGACGGTCTTTGACGGTCTGCCTCTGTGTTGCAGCCAATGCAGGCTTCCCAGCACGAAGCAATGACTCGTTTTGAGAAAATTGCAATCGTAGCTTGCAGTCAACATTGCTGTGAGTGTAGAAATGTGTTGGTCTCGTTTCTGAAATACTCTGACAATGAGTTATTGATCATTATATATTATCATATTGATTCTCTATCTTTCTAACTTTTCTGGATTGAGCTGGTCCATTCTCTGCGCACCTGAGTGAAAGTGAAAACATGACTCAGAAGGATCTGAAGACAAAAAGGTACTGGGCCTCATTCACAAAACGTTCATACACACAAATTCGTGCCTAAATCATGCGTACGAATTTGACGCACAAACCTGTGATTCATCAATGTTTTCTTCCCTGAATTTCTTCTTACTTTGCGAACAAATTTAGAACCACCTCGGACCATGCGTACGCACAAATAATGAATGATCAGCCTCCTAAAAAACTAAAAACACAGCCTCTTTTCACTGAAAACATAACATTTTAAAACTACTTTTAGTAAAATAAAAAAGCCTTAAATAGAACTCATTAATTAAAAATTGCACATTGGCTGAATTTATTAAATAACCATGAAACCGACACATTTTTGTCCTAATCATGCTTATAATACTGAATCTGGAATAAAATACTTAGTTAAGATTAAAAATATGATCATATGTATATCAAAATGTCACATTATTTTATGTTGATTAAATCATCGACTGTTCTGACAAACAGTTTCATAAAGTTGTGAAAACTGAATGAAGACGTAAAATAATCTATGACTTCTTATGATTTTTAACATTTTCTGAGCGAATGACGCACACACAGCTCAGCTGTTCACTCAGATTTATTTACCTGTTTGCAAAAATATCCAGCAGCTGTTTTTATGTGTCGTTTATGTTACGGCTACACGGTACAATCTCCCTCACAGCACCAGGAGAGTCAGCTGATCATTTATCACCTCTCCGGTAGGACGCGTGTCTGCAGACGAGTCTCCGCTGAGGCATCGATAGAACGAGCTGTGAGGTTGACACTGGCAACGCAGACGAAAAGGAAGACTGCTCCTCCTTCTAAACCTCTGAACAGATGTCCTTATATAGATGAATTGGGGCGTGGTTTATGTTAATTTCGGGATACGGGAACGCGCCTGTGGATTTAGAATGATCCTAATTCACTAATATACGCACAGTGGTGCGAACAAAAATAGCTGGTGCACATGTGTCATGAATCCGACGGTGATTTTGCGTATTTTCTCATTTCGTGCGGGGAGTAAGAACGTTTCTACGCATTTATTCGTGAATGAAGCCCATTGTGAGGGAACGCAAAAGTCTTCCAAAAAAAAAACCATCTCTCCTTGACCCTTAAGGGGCCCAGTACAACATAATAAACTTTGACAAAAAGAAACAAAAACTTGAAGACTTGCACATGTAGTAGGGGGACGGATGGGGGAAAAGGGATGTTACAGCACAGACACTGAGGGGTGCGTCGCCTCAACCCTTGGCAGACTGATGCTGATGAAACAACGACGTGTGCAGCATTGTTTGTTACCACAACATTACTGTACAGTTAAGCATCAAAAAACTCCTTTGAAACTCTTGTGAAGTAGCAAACATGCAGGTAGGAATCAATAGGAAGTAATCTAGGATAAAAGATGCAGAGGCAGTGTTTTGTGTTTTCAGCAGGTTGTACAGATTCATGGAGATTAATATGACAAGTAAATATAAGCCTGGGCTGCTGGATGCCAGTAAGTAAAACACAGTAAACAACAGCAGTGTTCTCGCCTCGGGGAGCTGTGGATTCAGGAGCCCTGCATCAACCCCAGCAGTTTTTTTTCTCATTTGGAGCTGCTGATCAATACCAGTGACTCAGCTCCTGCTCCGGTGCCAGAAATGTCAGTAGCTGAGATTTCTGTATTTCAGAACTCTGTGTACAGCTGCTGCAATATTTTTCCCTTTCCGACTGCTCAGCAGACTTCACAATGTAAATCTGAAGTGCTCAGGAGGAGAGAGCTTATGGTTGGTGAGTACTTTTCCCCCTCACGTTGGATGAGTTGGTGAGGAGTGGACAGTGTGGTACTGTTCGGGAGTCAGGTGGAGAACACAGGTCACTAAAGAGAGGACTGAAGCCGTAGAGCTGGAGGCATGTTCAGGTGCAGGGACATGTTTTGACATTTACACTGAGTCAGTCAACAGGAAACTGCTCGCACATGGTCAACACTGGAAAATTCATGTTTTTCTCTTATTTATTTATTATTCGGTGCAGTTGCAAAGTCAGGAGTCTGCCCTCTGTCTCTCTCTTTCTCTCGTTTTGTCAAATACAGCAGCCTGTTTCAATGTCTAAAGCTTGAAAAATGACAGTGAATGTAATGAATCTCTGTCTCTGCCACAAACAAAGCTCCAATAATCAATATTAGAGAAATCAAACTATAAATGTTTCAAAAGTACAGATTTTGTAATAAATCCCAGCAGTTATTCGCGTTAATTCAATTTTAAATAGCTTTTTTAAAGTCTTATTTTGCTTTTAAAGGCTCTGTGGGACTGGAAATGTAAGTGCTTTTTTAGGATAAAGACTCTGTTTCCCATGAGCCCTATCACCCACTGTTGTAAAGATGTGACTCTTGCCAAGGTGTGCACTTGTTTTAGGGGAAATTAATGGTGGGAAGATCCATTTAACTCTATTTTCTTTAAGACAACTTTTGGGGAAACATGTAAAAGTACATGCACTGTAAAATGTAATTTGTTGACTTGACTTGATAAAACTCAGGAAACTGATTGCCTCAAAGTTTTCAAGTAAAGTAGATAATTAATTTTAGTTTGTTAAAGCTGAAAAGAACTGTGTTCAGACAGCTCATATCATAGCAGTAACCAAAATCATATTACTTGTTTGTATTTTTCAGTCAAAAGGTGCAATTCACTAATCATGTTAATGTGGTATGTTGAGTTCTGTAAAGGTGGGAGAGGAGGGCACACAGTGGACACGAGACCCCACTGTGCATGGTTGCATCACGCAGGTGTCACAAGCTGTCTATGCTCCGTGGCGTAGACTGGTTGTCCTTTTGTTTTAAGTAATATTTGTTATTACATTTTACAGTGTGCTCAGGATGTGAAGCTAATTTTACGAATGTGTATCACAAATAAAAACAACCATAGCTCCACTTATTGAGGTATATGGGATTCAAGGTTCAAGGTTGTCTGTAATAATAATAATAATAATAATAATAATAATACAATACTGTACTACCCTTGTGAGAGGGCAAACTGTCTTGCTGTCAGCAGCAAAACACAAACATACAAACAAACCACAGTCAGCAAACAGCACAGGATGGAAAATAATTCAATATCGAATTTAAGACAGACTATAGAGTCTTCATTGTGCTGAGGCTTTCCTAAAGCAATATGTGTGTCAACTGGAAAGTTTTAACCCATTCTCGGTAGGTCCTGGGCTTTGCCTGGGAAAAAACAAAAAACAAAACAAAACAAAAAAACAAGCTCCTCATACCAAAACAACGGAAGCACATTTTAATCAGTTAAAATAAAAATAAATAAATAAAATAAATACATGAAAATAAACTTGGCTTTGCTGTGATTTTATATATACGTATAAAGTTAACATTTTGGGAAAAGTCATGATTTTTGATGACAAGTTGAAATCATGAGATAAAATTTGAAATTTTGAGAAAAGTCCAAATTGAGAAAAATAAATCAAAATTTAGAGATATAGGTCCAAAACAGTCAAAATGGTACAGTCAAAATATTCAGATATAAAGTCAAATTGAGAGAAAATATTTTAATTCTTAGATAAAAAAAAATCAGACTTATTACATTAAAAAGTGAATTTCTTTTAGATACAAGTCAAATTTTTAAGTTGATAAAGTCCAATTTTGATAAGAAAGATGTAATTTTGAGATTAATTTTCCACATTTTGAGATAAAAAGTCAAAATTTTGAGGAAAATGTCAAAAATATTGTGCTAAAAAGTCAAAATGTATTAAATAAAAAAATTACATCTGACTTTAATGAATGAATATGACATTTTCTCCCAGATTTTGATTCAATATGACAATAAAATATCTCAGCAAAGCAAGTTTTGCAGTTTATTTATTATTCAAACTGGCAGAAATGGGCTTCTACAGCAAGCTTTTGCCTGGGTTGCATTTTTGTCATGCTGACTGAATCATTTTCCTTCTTTTTCTTTTATACCTGTGTGGTACACCTAAAACATGCTGGAGGTCTGCACTAACATCATCTCCAGCAGAATGTGAGCGCTGAGCCTCTGAACGAAGCAGTAGGAGGATGTCGAGGCTGAACGGGCATCAGCTGAAGGAAATATCTGCTCCTCCTCTCATCTGTCACACCTCTGACATCTCTCCTTGACATGAGCGGACGCCTTGCAGGGCCAGAAACTAAAAGGTGAGCTGTGGTGAGATGAGGGCGAGCGTGACACAAACGGAGAGTGGTCTGCTGTCAGGGCCCAGAGCCCCCTCACCTCTTACCCTCCTCACTCTCCTGCGGCCCTAAGGTGCAGATGTGACGGCCTCTTTTTTTAAAGATACTCAGCCTTAGCTTGTTCTCTGCAGCCACCTGTGGGTCAGAAACTGTTTGAAATGACAGAATAGTTCCACGGTGGCTTCAGCCCTCCAGACATAAATACTGTATGGTCGGAGAATTCCAGATAATGCTGTCTCCAAAAGTTAAGCGGTGAAGAATGCGTGCCTTTATAAGATACAAATCTGCTCCATATGTGTTTACGTTGGAGTGAAAGGTCGGCCTGCTTTCCTTCACATCGCTGTAATCATTCAGGAAGTTGCAGCTCAGCACAGAAGAAAATCCATCCAAAGCTGCTGGGTCGATGTTTCCTCCACT
This sequence comes from Thalassoma bifasciatum, assembly GCA_008086565.1. Lineage (NCBI taxonomy): Eukaryota > Metazoa > Chordata > Actinopteri > Labriformes > Labridae > Thalassoma > Thalassoma bifasciatum. Next base: position 133,747 of record RPOG01000615.1, read on the forward strand.
TCCAACAAATCAGCAGAAAGCTGCAGCGCTGCCCTCATTCAGGACAAAGTGCTCAGAGGTCAAGGGTCAAACAAACCTGTGTCTGGCCTCCGATCTGCTGTCTGACCAGAAGTTAACCCTGCTTGACTCTGACTGGAGCTTTTTCAGACTCCTGATGCTGCACTCTGTGCTGCTCCTCAGCTGGAGGGAGAGAGGATGGATGTAAGCAGACAAACAAATTTACCCAAAAACACACACACATGTGCAGCGTATGGACAGAGGCCACAACAGGCAAAACAACAACAAAATGGCAACCAAAGAAAGAATCAGCAGAGTAAAGGCAGCTCTACCAACTTTATAGGCATGAAAATGACTATTTAAAAGTTGTTACCAGGAACTCTAACTATTTGTGTATTACTGGATTGATATTGAAGCAATTAAATCAACATTGAATTGAATCTAATCACACCCTAAAGAATCAAAATGAATTGTAAAGTTACTAAAAATAACCAGCCCTAATTAGTGTTAGGCTGCAAATTCACGTTGTACTTTAACAAGATTAAAGTGACTGGCTGGGCCGTCTGCTGCTTATCCAGCAGACCCTACCTTTAAACACGATCTGGTTTAATCATGGTTTGGTTTATTAACGTGGCTTCAGAGCAGCATTTTCTCTCCTGTTCGATCTGTTCCCTGCAAGTTGACGCAGCTGGTAGTTCCCACATCATCTCTGTAGATTTTGACATGTTGGATCCGAAACGCAGCTAGAACGCAACGTAGCAGAACCATTGACTGTATATAGAATGGACAGTGTGCTTCCGCCTCTCACCGTTCTACGTTTTTGAAGCCAAAAAACCCCGTTTCTCTAGCCGCCATTGTGCAGCCAGAGTCTGCGCAGTAGAGAATTTCCAGTGGAGCCAAGTAAAAAAGAGAAATAAAAATATTTATTTCTTCTTCTTCAGAAGGTTTAGTCTCCTTTTGGCTCTTTCCCGAAGTTTCTTATATCCCCCGGTAAAAACTACTCATGAATGGCAGCTGTCAACTATCGTAAAACGAAACTTATATCGCGGTTTTTATCGTCCAATAACTAATGAGAAACTAACTTCTCAGAAGAAAAAAAAACACCTGAACACCATGCAGCCAGATGACATCATCATGCTACCTTAGTGTAAGGATGAGAGAAACGTTTCTACTAGGTATTGTAATTTTTCAAAGTTTTCCCGGCTCATATCTGGAATACATGGGGGGGCGGGGCTTATGACCTATACTGCAGCCAGACACCGGGGGGCGGGGCATCTGCTGGAGGCTTCAGTTTGAGCCGAACGTCGTTACGTCCACTCATTATACAGTCTATGAGCAGAACCACTTTTAGTTAACACATCTAATTGAATTGAAACCTATTAGTTTGAAGTCAGATTTGGTGTAATTTGGCCTTTGCCTCCACCTAACAGCTATAGGGGGTGTATTTCAGTAAAGTCATCACTTGAGGAACGGCATTCTTTTGTAATTCTACATCGGGCCTATAGTTGAGGGGGCAGGAAATATGGAAGATGAGGAAGTGATTACGTCTGTTGGCAGGTCAGAGTTTCCCTAATAGTAAAGGAAAAATTTGTCTTGTCAACACATAAAATGTCACGGTGACCCGAGGATGAAACTCTGTAAAGATTCCTCGAAAGACCCTTTGTCTCTGTACACAGAACATATTCGACTGTATTAGAACACACGGCTAGTACAAACATAGGTCTCTTTGTACAACGAAATGGGCGATAAACATTGTTCGGTCTACTGTTACAGCTAAATCCTTTTCTCTTTGAGCGTGACACGCTGCCAGAGCTGACACATTGCTGTTTTCTCCCTGAATCACTGCAGGATTACATACTGTAGATTTACTATTTACCATGGCCTGATCAATACTGTAAATAATGTCCCAAACAGAGCAGGGCTACGTGTTGCTTTTTAATTCCATGCACTTGTGAAGCCAATAACCTGGACTCTGTGCTTTCATCATAGCAGGGATGAATCAGGCTTTCTGAGAGAAGTAATGACTTTCAATATAACAGGCAGAATTTCTGTGTTCAGCGTTTTATTTCACGATGAAGGCAAATCAATGCATGAGCAGATTTATTAATGGGGAGTAATTGTACGGGCTCTGAATTTGCAGATAGAAAATACAGACGACTTTGCAGGATGGAAAAGTCGTATGATATCCACCGCGCTCACGTGCTGCCCCGGCCTTCAAAACCCCCATCAGCCCTGTTTCATTGTTCAGAGCATCGTGTTGCCTTTCTTTTTAATACGCCAATGAAATCCGGTTGATTCAATTCTGAAAGCGGCCCCCATGCTGAGCCCGTGGCAGAGACCAGCGGCAGCTTTAATAGTTTCTGACAGGCAAATCAGAGATCAAGATAGAGTGCTGTACTAAATGGTAGGTCTTCATAATTACAGGGCAGGTGGGCTTCAGCCAGGCAGAAATAGTGGCTCGCCTCGATGCTGCACAGAATTTTCCTTAATAATTAATGAAGCAGAACCCGCTCCCTGCAGAGGAGGAGACGAGCTGCTAGAAAATGCACTTCACTTATGATGAAACAGCACCAGAGTTTAAAGACATATTTCCATCTGACACGTTAGACCCACCTTCATTACTGCAAATGTTAGGGAGCGGCTTTGTTAGTGTGAAATATACGACAGAGGAACTTTTTACCTGCAGTGATCATTTAAAACTCACCACCACTGCCATTAATAAAGCGCTCTGCTTTTTATTGCTCCTGCAAGGATTCCTGTGCTCAGAAAAGGAAAGTTCAGTGCTTTAACTAGTGCTCTATGTCTGTAAAATATTTGAACTGTAGCATTAAAGTCACATCTATCTGATAAAATCTGCCTCATTTTGCTTGGAAATTACACATATTACGGATCTCTTTGGGTAAATACGNCATGCTGAGCCCGTGGCAGAGACCAGCGGCAGCTTTAATAGTTTCTGACAGGCAAATCAGAGATCAAGATAGAGTGCTGTACTAAATGGTAGGTCTTCATAATTACAGGGCAGGTGGGCTTCAGCCAGGCAGAAATAGTGGCTCGCCTCGATGCTGCACAGAATTTTCCTTAATAATTAATGAAGCAGAACCCGCTCCCTGCAGAGGAGGAGACGAGCTGCTAGAAAATGCACTTCACTTATGATGAAACAGCACCAGAGTTTAAAGACATATTTCCATCTGACACGTTAGACCCACCTTCATTACTGCAAATGTTAGGGAGCGGCTTTGTTAGTGTGAAATATACGACAGAGGAACTTTTTACCTGCAGTGATCATTTAAAACTCACCACCACTGCCATTAATAAAGCGCTCTGCTTTTTATTGCTCCTGCAAGGATTCCTGTGCTCAGAAAAGGAAAGTTCAGTGCTTTAACTAGTGCTCTATGTCTGTAAAATATTTGAACTGTAGCATTAAAGTCACATCTATCTGATAAAATCTGCCTCATTTTGCTTGGAAATTACACATATTACGGATCTCTTTGGGTAAATACGCAGCAATAAAAGGAGGAAATAACCAACTAATGTCACGGCAATTTCCTCAGCGAGCTCTTTGAAGTGCAGACTTTCCCTCTCCTGAGTGTGCAGCAGAAATCCTCGGTTTAGATTTCTGCAGCATGAGAAATCCTGCCGCTGCTCAACCTGTGTCAGAGTGAAGGATAAAAGCAGAGAGTGTGTTTTCAATTAAAATGATGCAAATGAAGCCTGATGTGTGCTGCACGTATGCATCCGCTTTAGGTCAGCCATCCCAGGCGGCTCTCCTTTCAATTACATGATGTAATGAATCCATCAAGTGAAGTCGGACACTTTAATGAGAGCAAAAAGCGAGCCGCACTTGTGACTGCAGATTCAAACCCGTACCATGTCGCGTGGAGGCTCAAACACTGTTTCATATTCGACATCACTGTGACAGGAATGAAAAGGAGATTCTTCTTATATAGCTCAGTCACATATACCTATATACTTTATATATATTTAATATGTCACCATACAGGAAAAGGATGTGACAGGCAAGTTTCAGCTGTATGTTCTCTTCATTTGTTGTTCTGTGAATCACCTTCTGTGTGAAAATGTGTGAAAAGGCTGGATAGCAAAAGTTAAACAAATTCATATTTTTATGTGCATCTGAAATGAGAAGTGTCATTCAGGGATTAGGAGGGTGGTTATCAGTTAAGAGGTGAGCATAAGTACTCAAATGAACTTAAATAAATTATATTATAGTCACATATATGTAAAATCATTCCTCAGGTTGACCATGAGTGAGGAGGGCAGGCAGTGGACATGAGACCCTGCTGTACATGGATATATTACATAGGTGACACAGGCTGTCTTTGCCCTGGTATAGACTGGCTGTCTACGCTCCATGGCTTAGTCCAGCTGTTAACAGCATAGACTAGATGCCAAGGACATAAATAAATGTCGTTTTCTTCTGTAGAACTCTCGCTGGAAATTCCTGTAAATGTTTAGCATTAGCCTCTAATTTGAACAGACATTTTCATTTGCCCACTAAAGCTGCCTATCAAGTACTAAGTGCTGAATTATGGTGTGACAGTACATTATGGAGAAATGCTAGCAGGGGATGTCAGTCCACACCATGAAGCATGGACAGCCAGTCATGTCCACTGTGTGCCCTCCTGACTCACAGTTACAGGGTTTGGTTCTCAACTTATTTGATAGGTTACTGCCATGATGTGAGTTGTCAGAACTTAGCTCTTTTCAGCTTTAACAACTTCCACTTTGTGGTCAACTTTACTGCAATCGGTTTCCTAAATTTTTCAAGTAAAGTCAACACAAGAAACTTGTCTTAACTAAGTTTAAGTAAGTAGACTCAACAGAGTGAGCTAAAATAAGTTAAGGTTACTCTTTTTTTCAAAGTAAGATTTACTATTACATTTTACAGTGCAGTTAAAAAGCTTTTAAACTGATACAACAAACTTTAGACTTAAAGCTGTAACTTACCTCAGAGAAAACGAGATGAATCAAGTGTGACTGCCAACGGACATCCCTCAATGCGTGGATTACTTTCGTTTCGTTTGTCCAAAGGCGCATGCGCTGATTCAAACGCACTCTAAAATTGTATCATAAAATTTACTCAGTATTTTGGTGTTTCTAGCAGGGATGAAAAAAAAACAACTATTACTAATAACTAATTTTAACAACTTAAAATTTATGGTCAACTTTACTTAAACATTTTGAGGCAATCAGTTTCCTTAAACTTTTCAAGTAAAGTCAACAAAATAAAGCTGTCTTTACTAAGTTTAAGTGAGTAGACTCAACAGAGTGAGCTAAAATAAGTGAAGGTAACTTTTTGTTTATAGTAAGATTTACTATTACATTTTACAGTGTATGCACCATTGGCTTATGATGGCAGCAGTAAAAAGAAAACCAAACAAGGAAGAGGAAACTTTCAACACTTCCCCGGAGAAGGTGAGGTGGCAAGATGACTCTGTTGCAGTCAGCATTGTGGACTACATCAGTGCTCGTGAGGTATGATGGGAGTTTTTAATAAATCAGTTTGCCATTCCGGCTGTTGTTATTGGTTTTTGTGTTGTTTTTTTGGACGTTGGTTTAAAACAATTTGAGAAATGTTTGTGTTTAGTTTGTTTAATTTGTTGTTATCATGTCTGTATTTGCCTAATATCCCACAAGTATCATTAAACCAGTGATTTGTTTTTTTTATTGTTATATTTACATCAATTAGACTTTTTATAGCCCATTTATAGGGTTACATACCAAGTCTCCTTCTGTCTTATGTCTATCACAAGTGCTGTGAAAAAAATTATTTGAAATGCCAAATGCAGTCTGAATCTTTGATGGCCAAAAAATGTTCAGAAAAAGCTACAGAAAAGTTAAAGTAATAGTTGTCAGAGGTCTCCAGGTGACACTGATCCCGTGTGAAAAGGTCTTTAGAAAGAGTGTCAGGATCAGTTTGAGGAGTTTGTGAAGTACTTAAGTCAGGAAATGAGTAAGATTTTAGTGTCTCCAGTGTAGTTAGTGGGATCTGGGAGCTATTTCCTCGCTTCTGTTAGTTGCATTTAATGAGCACTGTGGTTCTTCAGTGTAGTTTCAACCAGAGGTTTGTGGTGAGTCACATCCTCACAAACAGTGTTCCTCCTGCTTCTGTGATGCAGTTCACCGCTGACGTCAACAAACATACACCCCCAGAGAAGATCTTAGATTGGATTCCAGCTTATGGTTTCTGTCTCTTTGCTCTCTGGGAACATTTTTCCACCAAACTGCTGCAAGTGCTAGTTCCAGGCCAGTGTTTGACTTAGCACCATTTCTTTGTGGTTCCACCAACAAAGAACTGGCTCCAGGTGCTAAAACTGGAACTTAGCAAGCACCAACTCTTTGCTGGGCCAGAGCAAAGCACTTACCACATCAGAGGCTGGGGGCGGGGTTACCGTGAGCAACAGCATGGAAAAACAGCCAGTCTTAAAAAGAGGAGTCTTTACCTTGGTCTTTTAGTTAACAGAATGAAAAGCTTTGTGTTATTAATCTTTTAACCATCTGATGTGTGAATTATGAAAGTCAGTGTCAGTTTTTTTTTCCTTGAGTGTTTTTATTTGTCTTACGGCATTAAAAAAAAAAAAGTTTTCCTTTTTTTCAAAATATTTGTAACTGAGCATTCAACATTAAACAGTGTGAACTTAATGTAAATATGATTTTTATTTTATTTTGGTAATTTCATGAATGATCTTTTTCTAATGCTTTACAAAACATTTTAACTCTCTTTCGTCCATTTTAACTCTAAATAATTTATAGTTTATGACCTTTTTCACCCTCAAATGTTTGTCTATAAATTTTTGAAATATATATATATATATATATATATATATATATATATATATATATATATATATATATGTTTGGGGAAAAAAAATTTAAAACATTTTTTTCAGGCCTTCAGAAAAATAAAAATATCCTGACACAGACTAAGACGAATTTCCACCACATGAAACATTGAATTTAGGAGTAAATAACTTTTAAACAGGTGTCCATTGTAGTGACCACTATGCACCACAGGGTTAAAATGATGGGAAATTTCTTTCTCTTTTTCACAACTTTCCTCTGCTCGCTGCAGTATTGCTCAGATTAACACAGACACACGTGAGAGCACACACACACAGGCAAAAGAGGTCACAACTACCACAAGTAATGCAGAACTACATATTTGCTTTAAAACACTACAGGGCCATCTAAATAAAGATAACACTTTTAACAGTGTTTTTCCCGCCCCCAGCTGCCTGAAGGCTGTAAACGGAGGGGAAACACTGAAACGTCTGCTGTGACAAACTGATGATAGATCAGGTCTTTATCATGTTCTTTTACTCAACAAACTAGAAAGCTTCATCATTTCTGTCTTATGATCGCGTGTTTAAACTCTCTCCTCTGTATCTCCCACAGCAGAGTTTCACCTCGAGGTACTGACACAAACATGAACATTAGTGATGTGCAGATCGATACTAAAATATCCATACTACCGATACCAGATCTTTATGCTCCAGTATCAATTCTCAAATCAAAATATCAATACTTTTGATGCTGTTTTTGATTTGAAGTAGTGTTAAAAAATGAACAGGGACACATTGGAAAGAAATGAAACTTTTGAGCTCTCATTTGAATTATACACGATTGGGAACTACTTTTTCTTCCACCTGAATAAGTTCATAAAGTGTAATCACAGCAGCACACTGCTATATCAGTCACTCAGTCTGAAAACACAATGACTGAGTCTAAACAGAGTCATGTATGGAGCCATTCCAGCTCCAACATTTATTCAGGTGGGGTTTCTAGTGAATTGACCATTTTAAGTGAATTACATAAAGAAGTTTTTGATGGATTATTACGGTAAATTGCAATTAAAAAAAACATGCTAAAGTTAAAAAAATCTGGAAAAATTGAAAAAATAACATTTTATCTTTAGATCCATTATTAGTTATCCAGTCTAATTGGTACAACTAGTAACGGTATCAGATCAGTATAGCCAATACCAGCCTGAATTTTACTCAGTATCCGATCAGTAAGGAAATCAGTGGTATCGAACAACACTAACACACACACACACACACACACACACACACTGACGAGCCCACTCGTCGGACAGAGAAACCCAGAAATAAATCTCTGCTTTTTGAAACATTTCCAGCACTGTTTGTACGATGTGACCAACACTGTATAGTTTCATTTCCACCTCCATCGCCACAGCGCACCAAAGGCTGAAACCAGTAACGCACTGACGTTTTACAGTGACACAATGATGCGGCTCCGACTCAGCACTTGCTGGTGGGAAACCAAACAGGTTCTTAAGAAGAACGGGTTGAGAACCATTGACTGTATATAGAATGGACAGCGTGCTTCCGCCTGTCACCGTTCTACAATTTTGAAGCCAAAAAACCCCGTTTCTCTAGCCGCCATTGTGCAGCCAGAGTTTGCGCAGTAGAGAATTTCTGGTGGAGCAGAGTAAAAAAGAGAAATGAAAAAACTACTCACGAACGGCAGCTGTCAACTATCGTAAAACGAAACTTATATTGCGGTTTTTAACGTCCAATAACTAATGAGAAACTAACTTCTCAGAAAAAAAAACACCTGAACACCATGCAGCCAGATAACATCATCATACTACCTTAGCGTAAAGATGAAAGAAATGTTTCTACCAGGGATCGTAATTTTTTAAAGTTTTCCCGGCTCATATCTGGAATACATGGGGAGGCGGGGCTTATGACCTATACTGCAGCCAGACACCAGGGGGCGGGGCATCTGCTGGAGGCTTCAGTTTGAGCCGAACGTCGTTACATCCACTCATTATACAGTCTATGGTTACAATACAAATCTAGTCACCATGAGACAGAAGTAGGATATACATATTTCTATATGTAGTTCTGATAACAGATCTTCCTGTGGACCCCCCGCCCCTCCCCCACCTGTCCATCACGTCTTCCTGATGTGCTGATTTTGCACTAAAAGCTCCTGGTGGACTCTTTGTAGTTGACTCCAGGCAGCTTTCAAAGGCAGCTCCCATACATCAATAATCTGCATCATATATTTTATTCTCCTGAGTGTGAGAACGAGTGTGTGTGTGTGTGTGTGTTGGTGTAGATGACATCATTGTTGGCAGCCCTCTCATATGTTTACCTTCACATCCTCACGCTGCAGCCGTCAGATTCCTGCGCTCTGTGATCCCGTCGCCAAGAGCCGTCATCACTTTGTTGTTCCTCGAGTCCCTTTTTTCTTTTCTCCGTCTCCGGCGCGGTTACCGCCTCTTTTGTTGGTCATTTTGATATGTTTATTTACTGTGTGGACCGCTTTGATCCGAGCCGGGGCCGGGAGAGTGCTGTCAGAAATGTGTGTGTATGTTTGTGAATGAGTGTGTGTGAGTGTGTGATGTGGGGGGGGTGTGTGTCCCTGTGGAGGAAAATGCCTGTGAGCAGGCTGCCATGTCCACTAAAGCTGAAGCCAGACAGCTGAGGGGGGCTGGGACTGACGCATAGCAGGTTGTGTGTCCTTTCTGGGCTTTACACTGCTACTGCAACACAGCCTACACCTTCACACGACAACACACACACATATCTCCACCTGCACACATGCTGACTGACCACATCTGAGGGGAGCTGTGTGAGGTCCAAGCTGCAGTGTTTATCATGAATGCACAGACTTCACACAAAGACTCAGACAACACCAAAAAGTGTCAGACTGCTGCAGCTTCTGCGACCTCGGCTGATGTATTCGTTTGTCAATACTGGACTTTTATTAACATCAGCTATCGACTGGTAAATGTCATCCTCACAGCAGCATGATGGAGCATCCTCCCCGAGCAACACTTCACAAAAAAACCTCTACAAGGACTTTGTGGTCACATTTTATGTATTTGAACAACACTGTTTTGAACCCACGTTTGCTCATTTTAGGATTTCAGCTGCTCATCACTTCAGGGTGTCTTTCAAAGTCTTTTCCATCCCCTGAAAAGTTAGGACTGCAGGCAGGTCAGTTTAGGACCTGGGCTCTTCTACTACAGAGCCATGCTGTTGTACTCCTGCAGAATGTGGTTTAACGTTGTCTCTCTGAAATCCGTAAGCTCCTCCTGAAAAAGTCTGGTTGTCAGCATATGTAGCTTCTAAACCTGCAGGTATGGTTCAGTGTTCATGGAGCCTTCACAGATGCGTAAGCTCCTCATGTCATGGACTTCTGTGACCCCCCCTGGTTCTCTAGATAACAAGCTGGTTGGTCCTTCTCATTAGAGTGAAGGACAATTTTGAAGACGGATGTCAAATTATAAAGTTTCTTTCTCTCCCTCTGTTGGTATAGTAAGTCTCACCCTCCCTCTCTTCACTGCCAAGTGGCTTTTTGGTAACCTGATAAAATGTTTTCAGTTTTCTTTCCAAACATATATTAATTTTTTTAAATGTTATAGACAAACATTTAAGGGTGAAAAAGTTTAAAACCTACAAATTATTCAGTGTTAAAATGGATGAAAGAGAGTTCAAAAGTTTGGCAAAGCATTAGAAAAAGATAATTCATGAAATTACCAAAAGACAAGAAAAGAAGTCAAACAAACAAAAAGTCACATTTACATTAAGTTCACACTGTTTTATGTTGAATGCTCAGTTACAAATATTTTGAAAAAAAAAAAAAAAGAAAACCTTTTTTCATGCCTTAAGAGAAATAAAAACACTCAAGGGAAAAATTCTGACACTGACCTTCACAATTTATGCATCATAGGGTTAATGTTAACGTTAAGGAAAAGTTCAAATACATCATGATACCAAGAATTTTATAGATGTTCCTCATGAGGAGCCTTTTTGGTAACTGCCCAAGGGCTGGACGTTCAGGGAAGTTTGATTTTTGTGTGTTTGTGTTGAAAATGCTGAGTTAAACTCAGTATTTGTTGACTGTTGTGCATCAATCTGCATTACAGAGCAGCAGAACTGACACGTTTTATACGACAACACAGCAGATTATCACTGTAATTCTATTTGAAGAGTTTCACAGATCAGATTTACTGCTGTCTGTTCCATCCTGACAGTCTGTGTGTGTTGTCAGTCTCACTAATGGACTAATCTGCTTTATTTCTCCAGCTGATGAGCTTGTGCACAGTGCAGCGTGACGCACAACCATGGAGACACTATCTCTTCTCCCTGTTGACTGAATGCGCGTGTACTGAGGAGGTGTTTGAATGAATTTTTCATCCTCATCCGATGCTAATCTGTAAAGCTCTGTTGAACTGCTGAGACAAGCTCCACTGTACCTTTATCACAGATCCCACATCGTTCGGGCCCCGCTCCGAACACACAGCCACGGCGGTAGTCGAGCCGCGCGGAAACACGACACACATCGACACACACTCAGTCAGTGAAGTCAGCAATCAGCGATGTGACTGTGTAATTGCTATTGATTGAAGAGCTGTGTACACCCACACACTGACACACACTAACACACAGTCTGGCCTGTCTGCCATGACCAATTAAAGGCTTCAGGAGGATGTTAAAGTGCAGCAGTCACTTTTATCAGACGTTGGACATTCCAGTCTGCAGAGCCTCCTCCGATGAGAAGTTCCTCATATCAGGATGTGACTCATGTTTGGCAGTACCTCCTAAATTTCCACAAGCTGTTTGATCTCTTCTGCGCTTGGACATGGGGGAGAATTAAAAAAAAATCACTAAATAAAACAGACTTTACTTTTATTACCACCGTACAAACCTCTGCTGCATTAATCATCCGAAAAACTAATTTCCATCCAGGAGCAATGCAAACAAACAATAGCTGAATCAAAGAGGTTGATTAATTTTAAAAGATCAGGGAGCTCGCTGGCTGAATGTCAAGTATCTCACACTCCAGCAGGTACTGATACTCCAAGTCCATCAGAAAATATTAGCATACAAATCTCTGCTTTTTCTCCTGTGCTTTCTTTTGAGACACAGATACCACCCAAAAAGAAAATATTATCACAGTTAGTACCAATCACAGTTATAAGGGTCAATGACGTGACGTCCCTTTTTTGTGTCCGAGTGCAATATTTCCTTCCATCATGAATTGAATATTTCATCACATGTATTTCTTTATTCTATGAAACCTGTGTTATTTGAACACATCTTTAAACTATTAAAATATAACATGTTTTTTTGTGTTTTGGTTCCTCAAACCCCCAAAATGTCAGGTGGTGCAACCGTCCTGACAAGTATCCACAGTAATTAAACTCTAAAAATTGAATGTTAGTTATTGTAAATGGAAATTAAAAATACAGTGGCATTATTTTATGCTTGAACCTTTTTAAATAAAACATTCTTTGCAAATAAAAAGAATTTTAAAGCTGTTGAGAAATNCTTTTGTCCCGTAATTTTCACCTTGTCAAATGTCAGGGTGGTGCAACCGTAACATTAGACTTTTATTTTAAAGTGAAGAGAATAAAACAGGAAACAGGAAACTGCATCAGCCAGAGGAGCCCAAATGACATTTGTGACCAAGTGGAAAAGTTTGTAGATTTCTCTGAAATACTGATAAAAAAGGTTTTTTCACTTCATTGGTGACTGGAACAATTTCCATGTCAGGTGGTACAACCAATGTAATAATGTGAAATGTTATTTTAACATCAAATTATTTATCTTATTCACAAATAAAACAAATGAAACACACAAAATGAAAATGTATGAGTCACTACAGAAACTTGAGAGATACTTGCCAACAATTTCACACAGAAAAAATAACAGGAACGTATAAATATATTTTCATATATTTGGTTGCGCCACCTGACATTTTTGGGTGCTCAAATTAAAATTATTAAAAATAAGGAACCTAAAAACTTTGAAATGTTGGTCAACTACTGAAATCTGTTAGAAAACATAATTCTTCACTCAGAAATATGTTTTTTATCCATTTTCAAAGAACTTTTTAAAAATAAGTTTTTAGCCCCTCTTTTTGTCATTGACCCATAAACAAATTCAGTGACGTTGTCGAGTCACAAAACCTCTGAGCCCGGGTCGCTGGTGAAAACTTCAAGTCAAGTCCTCATTAGGGATTTAAGTTCTCCGTTGCTATGTTTGATTCCTGTCAATGTCAGAACTGTCTCTTTTTTTTCTATCTACGTCAATCAGACAAAAAAGTCTAGCAGGCTTCTGTTTTTAATGTCTGTATTCATCTAAATCCTGCAACACAAGTGCAGTTTTGCGTCTTTCTGTCATTTCAGCGCAAGCTACAGTCCAAACTTCTACGAGAAGTCTACTCTATGTAGGAGGTCTTTATTGTGAAAGCGAGCATCAGCGTGCACTCCCCGTCATGTTCGGCTTTTTACCAAACCAAAGAAAAAAGTACAGAGGACGTAAAAATATAGTTTACCGTTAAAGTTATTTTTCATGCAGGCAGACGCTGAGTCAGACACTCTGTTAGAAACTTGCATTAGGACAACAGATGATACAACATGTTACTCACAGAGACGTGAAACATGAACCATTTGACAGAATTCTTCCAGTGAACAAAATGAACCTGGGGAGAAGAAAATTTAACTGTGAAAATTTGTGTGATTTTTTTCCCCCAAACATGGATAATTTAAGTAACGTGAGGCAATCTTTTTGAGTTCATATAAACAACAAGAGACAATCTTATTAACTGTATTGTTTCCGTTTGTATATCTGGAACCGGTGACTGAACCTAACTACTTGCCATACCTTGTTACCATGAGTGAGGATGGCACACAGTGGACATGAGAGCCACATGGATGGCACAAATCTCCTATGCTGGCCATTCATTGGCTGCCTACACTAACCTGTGTGGACCAGCTTTCTGTCCTCTACACAGGCGATTATGCATCATGGGTCAAGCCTCATGTGCTCGCTGCTTCCATGTGCTTCTGCGAAAGGCTCCACCTCTCATACTACTTTTTAGATACCATATGTATAATGAGCTGGGTGCATGCTGGGAGCTCAGTGATTTGGAGAATAATACTGCACAATGAGCTCTGACTGGCTGCCTATGCACTGCAGTGTGGACCCGCTGCCTACATTTAGTTGATATCACTCAAAACTTCATTAAAAACGTCAAAAGATAAAGTAGTAAGTTGGTTTGACCGGCAAAGTTCATTTACAACATTGAAAAAAATTGGAGTAATTTTTACAAAGTTTAGTTTTGCTTAATCCACTTGACAAAGTTAAATTCATTTACTTGGATTTTTTTTTCTGGAAAAAAAGTGTTTTGACAAGAGAGATCTTGCTTCAGCAATTTAAATTATGCAAAATTTTGCCTTAATTTTCTTAAGTAGAGCTACCAGAAAATTTGTATCAGTGTACGCGGCATGTCAGCCTACAATAGCTTCCTTTTTTACTTTAAATGACTGAGTTTAAAGTGGGTGAAATTTAATTAACACAGAACTGCATATGTTATGTAAAAATGCCAATTATTGCATTTAAAAGTAAAAATCCTACCACTGCACTCAATCTATAGAAAATTTCAAGTTTGCTTACTGGTTATTTCCTAGATTCTGATTTATTATGTAAAATAAGATGAATACAGTTTGTCCCTGTTATATCCTTTCACAGAAAGTTTCCTAATTCTCCAATAATGGATGTTATAGCGCTTTCGTACTCTGGAAGTTGTCAAACTCTCTGCACCGTGTGATGTGTCTCGGTTAAACACTTCCTGCTTCTCTGCAGCGTCATTACTGATCTGAAATGAATCATGACTCTTCAAACTCAGGTCTCACTTATGTGTCTGTCTCATAACTTTAGCACATCATCAGGAGACAGCAGGTGAATTCAATAAAATGCAGGACTTCTGTTTAAACCATCCAAAAAAAAAAAAAAGAGACCAAACCTGATTCAAGGACAGACTCAGAAACAAAGAAGAAGGTCATGTTGAACACTTTTTGAATAAAATCAGGCTTAATCTTTTGGATTCCACTGTTATTTTTAACTAAACTACAACTGTAAAGGAGATTGTCAGTGTTAAAACAGTTTTTTTTTTTTCCTTCGATGCTACTTTTCAGCTTCCAGGGCAGGTTGTCCAGGACCATATTGATCTACAGCACTGGTCTCCATGACAACACCACGCTGGCTGAAAAAGTTTAGCACTGAGAAGAGAGAGAAGAGAGCTCTGTATTTTTCTCTGCAGAAATAATGTCTGTGATTTATTTATAGAAATGCTTGACACTGGAGCTGGAGCTATTTTAAACATGCTTTTAAATCTTTTAACAAATATTATTATTGTTTTTAAACATGTTTATTACTTTTACACCCATTACATTTGCATCCTGGAAAAAGTTGTCTCAAACAAAGAAAAGTGGAGTGAAAATGAAGATTTGCTTCCAAAACAAGTGCTTATTAAGACCCCTTACGACAAGGGGTGCAAGTGCTCATGGGAAATTGAGTCTTTGTCTTGGTAAAAAATAAATAAATAAATAAAAAAAATAAAAAAACACTAGCATCTCAAAAAAGTCATCACAGCCCCTTTAATATGATTTACAGCTTTGTTACAGCTATAATCACAGTCAAGTTCTGTGTCCCAGCTCTCAAGGAGCCTCCTTCACTGCCTCTGCCATAAAATTCTGTGTCTCCATTTAAAATGACACACTTTGAAATATAGTTGAGTGTTTTGGAGCTGAATGAGGACAAGAAACAGGAAAGAAAATGTATCCTTAATGACATAAAAGAGGAGGATATTTCTGTTGGTGAATGTTTCATTTATGAGATTCATTAAACTCACAGCTGTGTCATGTCTTAAACCTCCACAACACTTATCAGGACAGATTAGTTTCTGTATTTGGGTCAGCTGTCAGTGAAACATGTGCCTGATACTCCTGCACTGAATCTTCTGTCTCTTTTTCCTTTAAGTTTACAAATTAAGTGTCAAAAGTGAATTTAAAAATGTTTATGTCAGTGCTGAGAGGGAGGACTTTTGGGTGGACCCCCACACAGCGGTGAGGATGAGCAACATGAAAGCTCGTCTTGTTAAAGGAGTGGCCTTGGCAGCCTGGCTGAGCTGTTTCTGAGCGAAGCTGGTGCAGGGAGGTTATGCAGGGTTCTGCAGAGCGCCGGAGCCCAGATCAAAGGCATCCTGTATCATGAATAATAACAGTCAAAGGCTGGTCCTGCTGCCTCACTCACTGATAAGCGTGTATACAAACTGAGCCATCTTGTTAGAGCAGATTGCCGTTGGATGTTCCACACAGCCCTTCTGTCTCCATCCTAGCAGACACAAAGCTCCAAACCGGAGATAACACACTGACTAACAACAAAGTCTGAGAGCAACGTCACGCTGCTTCACAGACAGGTAGGATCCAACACAAGTCTGCTTCACAGCTGGCCCTTTCACGCTCTTTAAACCCAACACGGAGATTTTATAAGCACCTAATGATACCTTCATCACAGCTGCAGCTTTAAGCTCATAGTTGTTTTATTTACAGCACTCCATGGCCAATCAGCCCGCTCCCTCTCTCACCAATTGAAATCACAAAGCTTCGGCAGATCACGCATCCTCTGACATTTACTCCGCAATTTAGTGTATTCTTGTTATGCATTTATTCATCAATGCATTCATTTAACTGCTCATGAATACAAATGTGATGGGTGACCTGTCATATCAGACCTGGGTCCTCTACGGTAATTTTGCTACCGAGGTTGACGCAACTCTTCTTCATGCATATACATCAGTCTGATGAGGAAGAAGAGAGAGCGCACACACACACACACACACACACCAGCGGAGAGCTCTGCAGCCGCTTTAAAGAGCCAGCTTTCCTCTTCTTGTTGGAATTCATGCCTCAGTGTTTCTTCAAGAGGAGGGAGGACTGCAAAGA
Source organism: Thalassoma bifasciatum (assembly GCA_008086565.1). Classification (NCBI taxonomy): domain Eukaryota; kingdom Metazoa; phylum Chordata; class Actinopteri; order Labriformes; family Labridae; genus Thalassoma; species Thalassoma bifasciatum. Next base: position 150,530 of record RPOG01000615.1, read on the forward strand.
GGAGATGAAGTGGGAAACCATCGTCCTCTGCAGCACAGTGGTAAAGCAATCATTTCTACACGTCTTCATTCGACGAACAAAGATTTTCACCTGTTACATCTTTTCTGATCTGATCTTATCTGTTACATTTTTCAGATCAAACTTCGAATGAAATGATATGTGGTCAATTGTTGCAAGTTAAGAGGTCTAAGTATCAAAAAGAACCAATCAAAGAGATAAAAGTGAAGTTATGGGAGAATGATCCTTACTCCAAGTCAGAAGAAAACTCTGTTTATGTGAGAAACACTCTTGATCTGTATTTTAATTTCTGACTAAAGGTGCTTTAGAGTTGATCCAAACTTCCAAACGTCTCACTAAATGTGCCTTACAGGTCACTAAACCAGGATAAGTGGAGCACTGAAAACATGAGGCTGTTAACTTTAACAGCAGAAAAAAAAATTGAATGTTAAATATGAAACAGACCTCAGCCCAGGAGCCAGTTGTGGTTTAACCTTTTTCCCATACCGGGGATTAAAATAATCAGTAACCATGAGAAAGATGACTGGAGGAGGTGAGAACTTGTACCCACAGCTGTTGCACACTGTAACAACATTTTCATGTGAAAAAAACAGTAAAAAGGGTTGAATTATCCATCCATCCATTTTCTATACCGTCTATCCTGCTATTCAGGGTCGCGGGTGGCTGGAGCCTATCCCAGCTGTCATTGGGCGAGAGGCGGGGTACACCCTGGATCGGTCGCCAGTCAATCATAGGACTGACATTTAGAAAAACAACCATTCACGCACACACTCACTCACACCTACGGGCAATTTGGCATAATCAATTAACCTAACGTGGGCATGTTATTGGTCTGTGGGAGGAAGCTGGAGTACCCGGAGAGAACCCACGCATGCACGGGGAGAACATGCAAACTCCACACAGAAAGGCCAACCATGCCCGAATGGGGAATTGCACTGGCGACCTTATTGCCGTGAGGCTTAGGCGCTACCCGCTGTGCCACCGTGCAGCCCGGGTTGATTTATACTACTGTCAAATAAATTGTTTTTTTGTTTTTTTTTACTATAACAGAAATGTACAGTATTTTACTGTTCATCACCTTGTGACAATGAGTAAGGAGGGCACGCAGTGGACATGAGACCTTGCTGTACATGGATGTATCACATAGGTCACCCAGGCTGTTTTTGCGATTACATAACCTGGGTGCCCACGCTCCTAAGCTTGGACCAGTTGTCGGCGGCAAAGACTGGATGTCAAGATTACCTTGAAGAATGCTGTCTTCCTCTGTTAAACTCTAAATGAAAAGGCCTCAGACTATATTGTAGAAGGAGAACATTGGATTACTATATATGACTGTAATTTGCGAGGAAGTGCTGCCAGTGGAGCACAGAGAGCCTGTCTACACCACCAAGCATACACAGCTGTACTACGCCACAGATCTAAGTGTCTCATGTCCACTGTGTGCCCTCCTCACTCATGGTTACATCACAGGACACACATTGCATCCAACTCTAAAAATACTCACTCTTTCGCAAATACTGTATTATACTGTGATTTAAAATATTAGCATGCCGTTACAGGTCTTTGTGTTTTTGCTTCAAATTTACTGGACCACAATGCATTGCTGACTATACTACATAACTGTATTACATAAGAACAGTAGATTACTGCTGAAAATTGACTATAAATTAACAGCAGTACAGTACAGTACAGGTATAAATAATCAGGCCAACACAGAGCCACCGTACTAACTCAGTAAGTCTGTTACAGAAAGGCATTTAAACTTGACAGATTAGACACCACAGACATTTTCTGTCTTGACACTGTCTCGTTAACAGAATCAAAACATAGGTTGAAAAAACATGATTGAATAGGAATTAAAATTCTTGTTCATTTCCAAATATTCCCTTTGGAAGTTTCCAACTTTGAAAATTCAAAAAGCAAAAGCAAAAAGCTTCAATTCACGCACATGTGTAGCTTCTGCATAGGAATATGGGCTATGGGAACTTATGAAACCAGCTACAGTGTGGATCCAATGAAGCTGTATAAACCTGACCCTATAACATCATAACTAAGGACAGAGTCACACTGTGCATTCTAACCATACTGTACTCAATTGAGGCTTTATCAAAAAGGTAATTATGAATGAATTTTGAACTCCTTAAAGTAGATACAGGGTCTACCTCCTGGACCCTGATTGGTAGATGATTCCAAAGAGGAGGAGCCTGATCACAAAAGGCTCCACCTCCCATACTACTTTTTAGATACCATAGGTATAATGAGCTGGCTGCATGCTGGGAGCTCAGTGATTTGGAGAATAATACTGCACAATGAGCTCTTTAAGATAGGATGATGAATTACCATTAAAAAGAGAAAAAGATGGTTGCACCAGATTTACTGACCTGCTAATTTCCGTCTGTGGTCCCACATGTGAGGGGCTTCATCAAAGTAACGCGACAGCTGTCTCTGCTTTATCAAACCATCAACTCTTCTCCTGTATGCTTCTTTCACACCTAGAATATCAATCTGAGTCTGTGAGGGGTCAAAAAGAAAAGGTGCAGTTTGAAGAGCAGGATTATCTTTTAAATGTTATCTCAGAGGAGAGGAAGTCTTTCTGTCCTCTCATAGATGAGTTTGATACATTTCCTTCCTTTGTGCCACAGTGGCCTTTGTGAGGTCAGCCATATTGAATCCACGTTTTCACATTACCACCATCAATTAGCTTTATTAGCATTATTAGCGAGGAGAACACTGGCGATACATGGAGCGACTGTGGGTCAGATTATCATGGTAAGAGGGTTTTTTAACCTCTTTCTCAATGACCAATTAGCAGCAGAGCAGTGGTCTAAGTAGACGGATAGATGAGTCAGTGTGGAGCTAATTAGCCTCTGTGTGTTTTGTTAGATTGAGTATAAATGAAGCAATCCAGCCATGAGTGGAGAGGCTGATTGCATCTCTCCTCGTCCTCACCCCGCCACCTCTCTCCCTCTGATAGTTTGAACAGTTATTACTTCCACTGGCAGAGGGAACTCAACATGACCCACTCGAGGCCTTTCTATGGAGGCAAAGCATAAACAATTCATTCCATTTTTTCCTCAGAAGAGACACATATGTTGGAGATTCAAAGGTTTTGAGAAACTCATTTCATGCTCATTGTTTACCTAATCAGAAATTCTAATTGCTTAGTGGGACTAATTAACTCATGAAAAAATAACAAGAGTATTGTGTACCCCTGTGTCACGCTGTTTGTATTCGCCCATGAAATATTCATACCATGACAAGGCAGTTTGGCAACTACTACTTTGCTGTGATATGATTTTGTTTGGTCCCAAGCCTCTTGACACTGTCACCATCAATTACTCTGACGGGAAACGTGTAACGGCGTCAAAGACACACGTCAACAACTGCAAAACAACACACAGCTTGTATGCGGAAGGAAGGAGAGAGAGAGAGAGAGAGATGGAGCAACCTGCAGCTGAACCACACTCTCTGTCATGTTGGAAAATATGGAGCTTTATTCCGAGAGGAGTTTATAAAAGGCTGCACTGTTTCCCACAGCGGCTCAGACGACAACAGAAGAGTTTCCAGGGGACATAAAAAGACACGAACATGGCTGAGACATACAGAGACGCTTGTTTTTGCGCTTGTTTGTGACTCATAGCTCAGATATCTCCCAGTGGTGTTGGTAAATGAGCTTAAAGAAGAGTCTGTGAGCTATTTTAACTTTGAGAATCCTGCATTTAGATACTTTCTGATGCTGACCTGGCGTTAGCCTTTCCTTCATTATGAGCTGCTGATTCAAAGAAGCCTCAGATAAACAAAGTGGGCTAGTTCTGTAGAAGCTAGGCTGGGTACAAGAGTACAGTTAGTGTGCACTGGTACATTTACATTTCATCCTAGTTGTGGCGTTCACTCTAAAGCAGCAGAGCCACACAAGATAAAACAACACCATCAAAGCTGCAGCAAAGACTTCTACAGCTTCATACTGTTGTTTATCTCCGCACAGTGATGTAATACTGCAACCCTTGTTCAAATGAAGTGAGGAGGTTGAGGAAAACATAAATAAAAATTGAACATAATGATCTGGGAATCCAGTTTAACCTATATTCAATTGAATACACAACCAAGACAAGATATTTAAGTTCAAATTGATAAACACATTCCTAAAAAACTGGGACAGGTTCATGTTTCCCACTGTTACATCACCTTTCCTTTAACAACATTCAATAAGTGTTTGTGAACTTCAGACACTAATGTTGAAGCTTTGGAGCTGGAATTCTTTCACATTCTTGTTTGATGTACAACTTCAGTTGATCAACAGTCAGAAGTATCTGTGGTTGTGATTTGTCCTTCATAAAGCGCCACACATTTTCAGTGGGAGACAGGTCTGGACTGCAGGCAAGCCAGTCAAGTAGCTGCACCCTTTTACTACAAAGCAGCACTGTTGTAACAGGTGCAGAATGTGTCTTGGTGAAATAATCAAGGACGTCCCTGAAAAAGACAATGCTTGGATATGTTGCTCTAAAACCTGGATGTACCTTTCAGCATCAATGTTGCCTTTACAGTCACAGTTACCCACGATGCAATGGGTACTAACACACACCCCTACCACAGATGCTGTTTTTGAACTTTGTGCCGAGAACAATCTGGATTATCCTTTTCTTCTTTGGCTCAGATGTTCAAAAGCAGTTTGAAATGTGGACTTATCAGACCACAGCAGACTTTTCCACTTTGTGTCAGTCCATCTGTTGTTGATGTATGGCTTTGTCTTTGCATGGTAGAGTTTGAACTGTCACTTGTAGATGTAGTGATGAACTGTGTTAACTGACAATGGTTTTCTGAAGTGTTCCTGAGCCCACGTGCTAATATCCTTTACACAATGATGTGGGTTTTTAATGCAGCCTTACCTAAGGGGTCAAAGGTCACGGGCATTCAGTGTTGGTTTTGGTCCCTGCAGCTTACAAGCAGAGATTTCTCCAGAATCTCTGAATCTTGTAATGACATTATGGACTGTAGATGATGGAATCCATAAATTCAATGCAATTGAACATTGGGAAACAATGATATTAAACTGTTGGACTATGTACTCATGCAGTTGTTGACAAAGTGGTGAATCTCACCCCACCCTTGCTGGTGAACTGGCTGAGCCTTTTGGGGATGCTCCTTTTATACCCAATCATGACACTCACCTGTTTAAATGAACCTGTTCACCTGTGGAATGATCCAAACAGCTGTTTTTTTCAGCATTCATTTATTGTATTCATGTTTTACACAGCATCCCAACTTCATTAGACTTCATGAACAGTTTCCCATGGACATGCACAAATGGAGAGACGTCAGATTGAGGGGGCTGAACACGCACTGAGGCACAGAGCAGTTTGGGGGTTTTGAGTGAATCAGACACCTCTCAGGCTGCCGGCCCAACTTCCAAAATTTCAGTCAATGCTGGGACGTACAAAGCTGAACCTGTAGCTTTCAAGTTAGGACTCTGTAGGCTACATTTCATCACAACTACTGGTAGATTCCCATTTGTTGTTTCTTTACTTGTCAGCAATGGACTCTAACGTATAAGCAGGGTCCAAACACACTTTGAGATAAATGTAGAAGCTTTAACTAATGGGCTTATTGACTTTTTTTTTTTTCAATAAATGAACCCTTCTCATAGTTTACAGTGTTGCACATTTAAACCTTGACATCTGAACTTCTCCTACTGTGTTTTTTCTATCAAATGAGAGGCTGTAAAAACACACATTGGCAGAAGAAAGTGGCTTTTGTGGTAGAATATTGATTAATGCATTTCTCAGTTTAGTTGATTTATAATTACACCACAGTAGCTTTGTATCCTCCAAGGCTGTCATTACCTTCAGACTGGAGGGGGATCAGGGACGTCAATCTTGAATGTGCTGCTACATTTCACTAAATATTCATCTTTAAGTCAAGGGTTAACAGTGTTATTTCTCTGGGTGAAATCACACATTGTGCTCTTACTTTATTTGAAAACAGGATATTTGATTCAGTCCTCAGACACAGGAAATAAATGAAGAGTGTGGACAAAAGGCTGGTGTTCGCTGAGGTTAAAAACAGCTTGGTGACTTCCTCTGGCTGCCAAGTGGAGAAACAGAAAATCTGACAGCTCCATTTTGCTGATATTTCTCTTTTTATTCGATCACAGGTGTTTGGAAGAGGATGGTCACTGCTGGATGTCATACTCCTCCAGATATGACCCCTTCAGACCCGCTGGCATCTCCTAGACTACCAGCCGCACAGCAGGTGTGGGTTTTGCTTTGTAGCATCACTGCCGGCTGTGACCACCCTCCACAATAAATTACAGCCTGGAACCTCACACCAAAGCACCATGGTAACCTGAGCGTGTGATCCTTGTTGTTATTTCCCTCTTTTCTCCGCTGCTCACCTTCTTTCCAGGCTGAGGACGCTATGCAAAAGGTCTGTATTAATATGAAAATTAAATCTGTGATGACATTGCTCGTGCCTTTATATTCAACTGGCAGCGCCTGGAGGAAGGACGATGTTCTGCAGACTCAGGAAGATGAACAATTGAGAAAAAAGGGGGCATATAAATAATGGTACAATCACACAGTGAAATAGGTATTATGCAAAACTGTCATGATTCACAGAACACATAGGAGCCCGAACACGAACGCCTCGCAGTTCTTTTTTTGTTTTCAAATCCCGATAAGACAAAAGTCCCCCTGAGACGACTTAAAGCAGCCATGCATTTGCTCTTGGGATGTTTACTCACTTCCCCATTTGAAGCCCGGCCCTCATTGTTGGGAGACAAATGTCACCGCCCTCCCTCCCAGCCCGTGACGCCGTCTCATGGCTGACAGATGTCTGATATTCATGAATATTCTGTGCACTGCCGGGCCCCGACGCTGCCGACGCAGCTTTGATCTTTATTTCAAAAGAAAGTTCTGTCTGTGCCACTGCTGCAGACTTTGTGTGAGTCTGAGTGCATTTGCTTTTTGTAACCTGTTTGTTTGAGTGCTGTAACCAAGCGGCGACGCGCAGATCGTCAGAGTCGACAGTCTGAGGCGTGAGGGTCGTTCCTCAGAGCAAGATGAGGGGAGAAGACTTACTTTGTGATATAGATATTGTAATGTGACCAGCCCTGTCCTCGACTTCAACTTGTTAGAGTTTCAAGAGTTACTGTTGAAAAAGTGACACATTTATTTAGATGAGAAAACCAAACTTCTGTCAAAGATTTAAGGTTCAGTCTCTTTATATGTCAAATAGAGTTTATGGAGAGTAGTTACCAGTGTTTTGACAGCTTCTGATGGAGCAAGCTAAGTGCTCTGACAAGAAAATATCTTCAGTCAGGTCATAGAAAGGCAGTTCTTTCAACCAGAAAGTTGCACATACAGTTGTGCTCAAAAGTTTATATACCCCGGCAGAATTTATGCTTTCTTGGCCATATTTCAGAGAATATGAATGACAACACAAAAACTTTTCTGTCACTCATGGTTAGTGGTTGGGTGAAGACATTTATTAACAAACAACTGTGTTTACTCTTTTTAAATCATAAGGACAACAAAAATTTCCAAAATGATCCTGACCAAAAGTTTACACACCCTTGAAGTTGACACAAATGGGGTTGAATGGCCCCTAAAGGTAACCACCCTCACCTGTGATCTATTTGCCTATAATCAGTGTGTGTATAAAAGGTCATTGAGTTTCTGAGCTCCTGACAGACACTTGCATCTTTACCCAGTACTGTACTGACAAATCTGGATTCTGAATCATGGGGAAAGCAAAAAAAAAAAATGTTAAAGAATCTGCAGGAAAAGTTAGTAGAACTGTACAAAACAGGAAAGGGTCATAAAAAAAATATCCAAGGAATTGAGGATGCCAATAAGCAGTGTTCAAACTCTAGTTAAGAAGCAGAAAATGAGGCAATCTGTTGAAACCAAACCACAATCAGGTAGACTGACAAAACATTTAGCTGCAATTGCCAGGAAAATTGTTAGGGATGCAAAGAAAAACCCACAAATTACTTCAGCTGAAATACGGGATTCTCTGAATTTTTCTTTTGAGATGCACAATAAAGAGGCACTTGAGAAAAAATAGGCAGCATGGTTGAGTCACCAGTATTTCTACACAAATGTCACAAAGCATCCCACTTACAATACGCCAAACAGCACAGTGACAAGCCTCAAAACTTCTGAAACAAAGTCATTTGGAGTGATGAGACCAAAATTGGACTTTTTGTCCACAACCAGAAACGTTACATCTGGAGAGGAGTCAACAAGGCCTGTGATGAAAGTTACACCATTCCTACTGTGAAACACGGAGGTGGATCACTGATGTTTTGGGGATGTATGAGCTACAAAGGCTCAGGAAACTTGGTCCAAACTGTTGGTGAGATGAATGCAGCATGTTGTCAAAAAATATAGGAGGAAAATTGCGACTAATCAGCCCAGAAGCTTCGGGTGGGACGTACTTGAACGTTCCAACATGACAATGATCCAAAACACAAGGCCACACTGAAAAAAACAACTCATAACATTTACTTTAAAAAATCCTCTTAACAATTTGAACTCAGATTTTTTGAGTAAATTTTACTGCTGTCATTTCAAATAAATCTTAATTGATAATACTAAACAAAATTGACTTACTCTTTTCAGTAAAATTTGTGAGTATATTAAGTAAGTGTTACCTGAGTAAAACACTGTATATTTTTGTATGCATAGTTAAAACGCTTTTAAACTTATACAACAAACTTTAGACTTTTAATGGATAAAGCTGTAACTTACCTCAGAGAAAACGAGATGAATCGAGTGTGACTGCCAACGGACATCTCTCAATGCGCAGATTACTTTCGTTTCGTTTGTCCCAAGGTGCATGCGCTGATTCAAACGCACTCTAAAATTGTATCGTAAAATTTACTCAGTATTTTGGTGTTTCTAGCAGGGATGAAAAAAATTTTAAATGGTATGAGAAAATACATAGTAAAATTTACTCCTTCAACCAAGTAATTGAAAATACATGAATAAATTGTGTACATACATGTAATTTTACTTCACAAAATCTAGTTCCTGCTGAAACTTACAATTTTACAGTGGATATTAGTATATTTCAAGTAGTACATTTTAATACACCACTGGGTTTGTTTTTTCAGTGCAGGTGGACCTGCCATAGGCTACGGTGGAATAAAGTGTAGGTTCTGGAGTGTCCATCTCAGTCTCCTCACCTCAATATCATTGAGATCTCAAACCTGCAGTTCATGCAAGACAGCCCAAGAATTTACAGGACCTGGAGACTTTTTGCCAAGAAGAATGGGCAGTTTTACCATCTGAGAAAATAAAGACCCTCATCCACAACGACCACAAAAGACTTCAAGCTGTTATTGATGTTGATAGTGATACATCACTCTGGAACAGAGTAGATCTGGACTCATCAAGCCACATGACCTTCATCCATTGCTCCAGAGTCCTATCTTTATGCTCCCTAACAAACTGAAGCCTTTTTTTCCGGTTAGCCTCACTGATTAGTGGTTTTCTTAAGGCTTCACAGCTGTTCAGTCCCAATCCCTTCAGTTCTCTTTGCATTGTGCATGTGGATATGCTCTTACTTTCACTATTAAACATAGCCCTGAGTTCTACTGTTGTTTTTCTTCGATTTGATTTGGCCAAACATTTCAGTGATCGCCAATCATGATCATTCAGAATTTTTTTCCGGCCACATTTCTTCCTGGAAGATGATGGGTCCCCACTATCCTTCCAGTTTTAATAATGCACTGGACAGCCAATTTTAGTAGTTTCTTTCACCTTAGGTGTTTTCTCTGCTTGATGCCAATGATTTGACCCTTCTTAAAAAGACTAACATCTTTTCCATGACCACAGAATCCCCATGGTTCTTTATAAATGAGAAGTTACTCATTTCATCAGCTGGGGTTAAATAACTTGTTGCCAGCTGGGATGCAGTAATTATCCAATAGGAGGCTTGTACCTATTTGCTTAGTTTAATCCAGGTGGCAACTTTGTTTTTCGGCCAGGCAGTGTATAAAACTAAGAACCGGGGAAAAAAAAGAACTACCATACTCATCTGAAGTTAAATAACATAACAGCACATCTCTGGTCTTTGAATGAGCTCTTTGAGTGCCAGACATGTACAAAGATCAAAGTTAGACAAAACTTAATGGTTGCAACATAAAGGTTGTATCTAGCAATGTTATTTGAAGACTTATCTAAAGACCTTTATGAATTACTGTTTCATAATAGTCTTTGTAGCATTGTTAACAAGCGTTGGAGGTTGTGTGTGAGGGAGTTTGAACTGCTTCAATCGAGGTGGTTCTCAGCGCAGGTATTCATGAGGGTGAATAGCTTTGTAGAGAAGAGAAGCCTCATTCACACGATGTTATGAGAGTCTGGCTAAAACAAAGAGACGCCACCATCTGCAGTCTGCCAGAGCGGTTACAGCGCTGCCCCTCTTGACCTCAGTGAAAACCCATCGGGCTCCATTCACTGGCTGGCCTTTTCAGCGCACATACTCTTGCGTTGCCAGTAATGATATTGGTTTCTCTCAACGCGGCTTTTGAGTGGTGGCCGGGTCTCAGGACTCTTTTGTTGCACGGCCTAGATGCTGAAGTATCTCTTACCCGGTCTCCAGCCAACACACACACAGAGTACAGAGAGAGCAGAGCCCCCTGTAGACCACAGCTTTCTCTTTATAGACCACTGCAGCTCATCTTCCTCCAGAGACGGGCGCGCGGGGAACTGCTCTTTCCAGCAGATGATTAATCTTCTCATTATCTGACATCGCACTTAAAGTAGAACTCAGCTCTCAAACAGGTTGTTCTTCTTGCTGCTGCTGCTGCTGCTGGAGCGCTTGAAAAACTGCAGAATCTGAATGCACAGAACACATGGGAATTAGTAAGCATGGAAGTATTTTGTTTAACTAACCCCAAGATGATGCAGAGAGCATTGGATTTTATCCATGTACATGATGTGAAACATTGTTTCAGCATTAACAGTGGCCTACATTTTACTTACATCAGTGGAAAAATTACATACTATAGTCCTTAGTCTGTGGTTTTAACTCTGGGCCAACTTTGGACTGTTTTGTACTTGGTATTGGAAATAATGTGGTTTGTAGAAGATTTTAATGTACCAAACCCAAGACTGAGACCCAAAAGATTATCTCCAATTCTTGTGTACAGTGAAAGTGATAGAGATGTTCACAAAACTTTACCCTTGTCTATCAACTTTGATTCATCAAAACTAAGACAAATAGACTCTAGTTCACACACTGTAAAATATAATAGGTTGACTTGACCTTAAAAAAAAGAAATATGAAAAAGCATTGCCTTAAAAATAGGGATGATGTTAACTTAGATAAAGTAGATTTGATTAACTTATTTTTTGTGAGTTTGCAGTACTCAAATGAACTTAAATAAATTATGTTATGGTAACTTATACATTCAAAATCATTCCTCAGGTTGACCATGAGTGAGGAGGGCAGGTAGTGGACATGAGACCCTGCTGTACATGGATATATTATATAGGTTTTTATAGGTTATAGGTATAGGTATAGGTTTTATATTACACAGGCTATCTTTGCCCTGGTATAGACTGGCTGTCTACGCTCCATGGCTTAGTCCAGCTGTCAATGGCATGGACTTGATGTCAAGCACATTAATAAATAATGTCATTTTTCTTCTGTAGAACTCTTGAAAAAAATTCCTGTGAGTGTTTTGCATTCGCCTCTAATTTGAACAGATATTTTCATTTGCCCACTAAAGCTGATCATCATGTACTTAATGTTGAATTATGGTGTATGACTGTACATTCTGGAAAAATGCTAGCAGGGGACTGTCAGTCTACACAGTGGAGCGTGCATGGCTTGTGCATGGTTCACCCATGTACAGCAGGGTCTTATATTAACTGTGTGCCCTCCTTGCCCCTTACTCCTGGCTCACGGATACAGGGTTTGGTTATCAACGTATTTGATAGGTTACTGTCATTGCATGAGTTGCCCACTGCCTGCCCTCCTCACTCATGGCCAAGCTGAGTAATGATCTTGCATATCTTAGTTACAATAATATAATTTATTTAAGTTCATTTAAGTACTGCAAACTCACAAAAAATAAGTTAATCAAATCTACTTTATCGGAGTTAACAGAAATTACTTTTTGTAAGGCAGGGAGTTTGCTTTTTTTTTTTTTTTTTTTAAGCAAAGACAACGTATTCTATTTTACCGTGTAGTAGACTTTTTAAAAATCACAAATTGATGGAAATGTTGCGTTTTCTTGATCAGCTTTACTGCCCTTTTCCAAACCTGAAACTATTCAAAAGCAGCAAGTGCAACAAAAATCCGACATAAGTAAGAAGTGAGTAGTATCCAGTATTGACAAGGCCACAGTCAATGTGCTGCGCACACACACACACACACACACACACACACACACACACACACACACACACACACACACACACACACACGGTGAAACTGACCAGTGTAAACCAACTGGAGTGAAACACAGGAACAGGAAATAAAACCAAACCAGACACACAGAGCACAAGTACTAAAGAACAAACAAGGAAACACTCAATATTGAACATGAAAATACACACATACATTAGTCATCAATGGAAAACAACAGGGAAGACTTAAGGATAACTCATGACACAGCAGAAAGCAAAACATGAAACACAGGAAACATCTACAAAGAGAAACTGGAAATCAAATCAAAGCAAGATTACTTGGAGAAAGTAAAGAAGACAAGAACAACTTATGACATAATTTTAGAAAAAAAAAAAGTATTACTACACATTAACATGAAGCCGTTCTCTGTCTTTTTTTTTAATCTACCTGGTTAACTGGTTTTAATGCCGTGCTCCACAGATGGTGTTGAGGCTCCACAGCAGCAGTATTGATCACATCCACTTATACAATCGTCAGGCTTCCTGTTTGGGAACATCACCAGCTGAGCACCTTTCAACCTCACTTTTCTCACTTTTCTCAGCCTGCCACCCCTCCCTCCCCCCTCCCTCCCAAGATGAATCAATATCACTCTCACTGTCTCCTCCTGGAATATAAACGGTGGAGGGAGCATTTCAGCACAACCTTGAAACACGCTGCGCTGTGTCAGCATACATTTCCTCACTGTCAGAGGGAGAAGAATACCAAAATGTCCCAATACTTTACATCTCTGTAGTCTGGTGAGTTGTAGAAGTTTAGAAAGTACAAATAAAGTTTTTTTTCACTCTCATTAAAGTCTTGTTTTCTTTTTTTTTATTATAACTGAATGGCAAATATTGGCAGAAAGCTTGAACAGGTCTCTGAGCTGCTACTTTCAGAATTTATTGTGTGCTTTAAACATGCATTATTTTTAATGACCAGCAGGGGGCAACTCCACGAGCTGTACAATCAGTTTAACTATATAGGACATAGTACATGAGGCAATATATTCAGTTAACTACCGTGGTCAACAGGGATGAGAATTATCAATATGCCAATAAATCATTGTCCTGACCTGTGAGAGGACTATACATATGCAGGGGGAATAATCAATATTCATATTAAACAAGTTAGCTGTTTTAAATAGCTTTCCCCAGCAATTTGATTTACCATGTCACTATTTAATGACCCCACCCAGATGGCCCCAGTGACATAATGAGGGGCCAACAGCAGAGTATTGTCCGCAATGGTAGTTGACAGCAGCTTTAAACTAGAGAGGGGCAGTCAGATGTTAGTGTTGATAAAAAATTAAAAAAAAAGTAAGTACATTTACAAGTTGCTGTTACAATAAGATAAACTGTTGTTGGAAGACTAGGACACTCAGGAGTCTGACTCACCTGTGATTGGAGGACTTCACATGCCACAGAGCTAGGTGACAAAGAAAAAGTTTTATTTCTTCCTTCTCCTACACTGTAGAATATAATAAGTTGACTTTACTTAAAAAAAAAAAAAAAAAAAAAAAAAAAAGAAGCGAGTAGTTGCCTTAAAAAAGTAATTTATGTTAACTTAGAGCTGATTTGATCAACTTATTTCTTTGTGAGTTTGCAGTACTCAAATGAACTTAAATAAGTTATATTATAGTAACTTATATATGTGAAATCAGTCCTCAGGTTGACCATGAGTGAGGAGGGCATGCAGTGGACATGAGACCCTGCTGTACATGGATATATCACAGGTGACACAGGCTGTCTTTGCCCTGGTATAGACTGACTGTCTATGCTCCATGGCTTAGTCCAGCTGTCAGCAGAATAGGCTGGATATCAAGAACATCAATAAATGATGTCACTTTCTTCTGTGGAACTCTTGAAAAAAATCCCTGTGAATGTTTTGCATTAGCCTCTAATTTGAACAGGCATTTTCATTTGCCCACTAAAGCTGCCCATCATGTACTAAGTGTGGAATTATGGTGTATGACTGTACATTATGGGAAAATGTCAGCAACGGATGACAGGACAGCCGGTCAGCCAGTCAACATCATGGAGCATAGGCAGCTCGTGTGTGATTCACCCATGTACAGCAGGGTCTTATGTCAGCTGTGTGCCCTCCTCACTCACAGTTACAGGGTTTGGTTATCAACTTATTTGATAGGTTACTGCCATGAAACCACTGGGTGACATCTCAGTGCTTACACCTACTTTTTATTCAGTCTTTGCTTTTGCACAGTGAAGTGTAAAGAAGAGTTGGCGAGTGGTGTCTGAAAGCTTACTCAGAGCCCCTTATGTTCCCACAGCTTGATTTACAGACGCACACGTCAGACATTCATGATGGACCGTGTTGCCAATAGACATTCGGTTAAAAAATGACTACAAATGCACCATGTTGGAAAATAACTCATGCAGCGTTACCAACAAACCTTTACATCCTGATCAAACACTTTATTTATACCTATACACTAGGCTCCAGGATTAACTTTAGAGGGGTCACTCTGCAGTTTTTACCTTCTATCACTTTCTATTGAAGTTGCACTATGAGGGTACTTTTGACTTACTGGTGACACAAGAAATCCCTCTTAAATCCAAGTTAAGTAAGCTTGATTTTTTTCATACAGATCAAACAAAACTAGTCTTTTTATGACTTACTTGATCTTTTGATGCTTTTAGTGCAGTTTTGAGTAAAATCAGCTTTATTACATCATTTATATGAAGAATGAGGGGTTGCTGGTCTACACTGGTGGGCTTGACCCATCTACACCATGTAGCATAGACCAGTGATTCCCAACCTGTAGGCCGTGGCCCCTTGGTGGGCCTCGAAGGTAATGCAAGTGGGCTGCCAAGTCGTTTTCAAAATTGTATCAATTTTTGTTTGTGTGGGGGATGTTATAATATAAAATCACAAACTGATGTTTGAAATGTTAAAACTCAGTTGTGTTTCAAAGGATATTTTAAGGAGGTTCAAATATTCATATACAGAAAAGTCCTTAAAAAAGGCCCAATTAGAGCCTAATGTGTATCAATGACTTGAAATGTAATAACTTGTCAAAAATATGTTAAAAGTGCTGAGTCTGAAATGTAATTTAAAAAAAAAATGTGGTTAAACCTGAAATGGGATAACTGAACCAAAATGCAAGAGGTTGTTAGACTTGGGCAAAAATGAAAAGTTCTTATGTTTTGAGCTCAGCATCTCTTAATTATGATAAGTCATTACATTTGGGTTTTATTGAAATTTTCTCCCGTGTGAGTCATCCATGTACAGCAGGCTCTCATATCCACTGTGTGCCCTCCTAACTCATGGTAACAAGGTATGGTAAGGAATTAAGTCCAGTTTCTGATTCCAGAAATACCAATACCAATGAAACAGTAAAGATAAGATTGTGTCTTGTAGTGTGGATGAACTCAAAAACATTGCCTCACATTACTTGAATTATGCATGTTCTGAAAACAAATCACGGTAACACTTCAGATTAGGAACACATAGTCATTTATTTGTCGTCAATAAGTAATAATTAGGATTTAATATATGGAAAAGTCTGAATTCATGGGGCAATAGAGGTAGAATTAGGGGTTAATGCGTGCTTGATAAATACTAATGAGCTACTTATATGCATGTTGATAAGCACCTAGTTAATGGTAAATATGTGTTCCCGAATCTAAAGTGTTACCCAAATCACACTGTCTTCTATTTTGAACAAATATTTTTGACTTCAATACTAGATATATTTGTGTGAAGACACTAACTTGAATTTTTATTGTTGATTTCAGGGATTCATTGAAGTTTATTACTATATTTATAATTATCATTTCATATTTATTTTTACTTTTTTTTCACTTACAGCTATTTTAAATCATTCAAATGACACAACTTAAGGATTGAGTTTCTTATGTAGTTTTTTACACTGAAGTCCAATGTTAAAAACAGTTAAATATGACCTGAGCAGTACAGAAAACCACACTGTAATTACTTCAGCTCTGAGTATGTACACACAACAGCTCAGAGGCTTTTCCAACCACAAGACAAACCACAGCTTATTCTCATCTGAATTTTAAAAGCTCATCTCCAGCTGGAATCTGTGGCCATGTGAAGCTCAGCCTTATGTATTAGAGTATGAAGATGTGCAAGATCCACATCCTGTTTTTTTTTTTTTTAATCCTTTCCTGTGTTCATTTACAGTGTTAAAAATGTATACGTTAGTAACTGTTGTTGCTTTTACTTACTTTTTATATTTCATCATGGACACATATCGTTTTAGCGCTCATTTTGTTCATTGGAGACAATGCAGGGACATTAAAATAGTGTAAAATTAATGTGTTTCTTTGTATATAGTGTTATTTTTATTCTTTGTAAACAGTGCTATTTTTTTTCTTAATTGCTCATTTCTGATACCTTATTTTTATTATTATTGTTATAATTCTTTTTTATTTTTTTTAATTATAGCTAATTTTTTTAGTTTATTTTTTAAAATCTTATTTGTATTTTATTTTCATTCTACTTTATTCTATTTTATTGTTGCATCTTTTCCACTTCGAATGTTAGTGAACTGCTGTGACGTGGAAATTTCCCCCATGGTGGATTAATAAAGAATATTCTATTCTATTATATTCCATTTTATTCTATCCTATTCTATAACAAGATGAGCTGTTACACTTTCTAAAAGTTTGTGGGTTTTCTTTGAACATATGTGCAGTTTAATACTAAGTGACAGTCGTTCATTTAAGAAAACCAGGGCCTGATAAGAAAGCAAGATTATTTTGGTTAACTCTGGTAAAAAATAAAACAAAATCCCTTCACAGATCCAGTGCAGTAGATGAAAAAAAAAAAATACAGGAATAGTTGATATTTTTCTTCATGGTCTTGTTCCCTTTTTATGAGGCAGTTATCAGTGAAAACTTATGTCACCGCTGTGAAATTATGTGACCCTTTCCCCAGTTTGAAAAACATCCTCCGCCAATACACAGCGAAGACATTCAGTGATAAAGCCAAATTCGAGAGCGTTTTTAAATCAGAGACGTTTTCTTGGAGACCTCTTAAACCCTGTTATATAACTGTGATCCATAAGCTGCCTGTAGGAGGGCGAGCTGTTTAAATTCACTCTGTGCTTTTAGCCCGACTGCAAAGCTTGTATTCAGTCAAGTAATAAAGTTGAAATACAAGCACCTCACACTACTTGTCGCCTTAACTGCCTTCAACTGGGAAGAAATCAATGCCCGGGTTTGTTCTTGTCCTTTCATCTTTATATTAGTCTGGTAATAGTTGGATACTTCGAAGATGTTCTCCCTGAAAGGATGATGAAATTGTTCCCCGAGCAAAGTGCAAAAAAAATGACAAGCTCTTTGACATAAGCCTCCAAAATGAAGCTTATATAATTAGGCTTGGCAGAGCCCCTGCCATCAAAGCCAAGGATGGTGCTGACTAATTGAGCAGACAGATTAGCGGTGGTCTGACACGGCCAAAGAGCTCCAAAGGAGGAATGAGGTAACTCTGGTGGAGGACAGCTGCTTGGCTCGGGCCCAACAAGGAAGAATCCATCCTCACATATTATTGCATGCTATATATCATCAGGTTTTAATGCTGCGCTGCTATTTACAGAGGAAATCTCTTCATATACTCAGTTATTATAACTCTACCTGAGCTATCTGTCAACTTTCCCCTCACAGCTGAAGAACATGCTGATCAGTGTGATGATATTCCAACCCTGTGGGAACATAAATACCAATAGTTCCTCAAACTAAATATGTACATCTAAAGAGCATTTGTGCAAAAATTATTTCCTCTGTTCAACACGTCTTCATCAACAACAGCTTGTACACAGCAAATACTCCAGTGTTGATTTCCCAGTGTTAAATATTTAGGTGTTGTTTTGACACTTCACAGTGTTATAGAGTTAAATTCTACATCCAGGTATTACACAGTGCCGCTGCGCTTGTTCCCTCCCTCTTCCCTCATGGTTGCGATACTTTTACGGCTCTTGCAACAAACTTATTTTAAGTCTATGTTGGATTTAAATCGAATTGTTTTTGTACTTTTCAGCTGAAAGGTGCAAAGCACTAATCATGTTAAGCAGAGTTAACTCAGTATGTTGAGTTCTGTGAGGGTGGGAGGGGGTTTGGAGACAATGTGTAGAAAGCATTGAGAAAACAAGTAGATATAATTGAACTGAACTTAATTTCTTACCAAACCCTGTAACCACAAGTGAGGAGGGCACACAGTGAACATGAGACCCTGCAGGATGCTTCACAGTGTAGAGCGGCTGACTGCACTTCATGGTGTAGACGCGCCAGCATTTTTACTGTACAGTTATGCACTTTTTGCAACTATTGGTGCATCATGGGCAGCCACAATTGCAAAGCAAGAATTGCAAAATTGCCTTGTTCAAAATAAAGGCTCTAATTAAAATGCTCCATGGAAGAAAACACCATTTATTGGCCATCTCTTAACAACCAATCTGTGCCATTGACAGCTGGACTAGGCCATGGGGCATTGGCAACCAGTCTACACCAGGGCAAAGACAGCCTGTGTCACCCGTGTAATGTATCCATGTACAGCAGGCTCTCATATCCACTGCCTGCTCTCCTCACTCATGGTCAACCTGAGGAATGATTTTGCATTGGCTACATTCAAGGTTACTGCCATGACATGAGTTGTTGGAACACAGTTCTTTTCAGCAGTATTTGACTGTACATTGTGCAATGATTTTAGCAGGGGGTGTCAGTCTACAGTCAACATTCTCAGTGTTAATTTAACGCTGGAATTTTTGCTGTGTATTTAAGGTAATGCATCGTAGTGTTTGGGGCATTAATCTAACTTTAGTTTTGCAAACTAGACCCAACAATCTACATGTATATGCACCAATAACCAAAGTGTAGACAGTGCAACTTTATTGACTGTTTACGATAAAACAAACACACAAACAAAAAAACAACATAAATCCATATATTCTGATCAGGACTAACTAAGAAAGTGTCATTATTGAAGAATTGTAAAAGTCTGCAACGGAAAGAGTCTCTACAATCTAAGTTCAGTAAAATATTTACAGTTATGATCTTAATATAAGACAATCCTGTATATAAGACGACCCCCTTTTCCAAGACTGATTTTTGGGAAAAATGCTACATACACATTTTGACAAAGAAGACTTTCTTTGAAAATTGTTATAAAAAAAAAGGTTGATAAATACAACATAAAACAAGGCAGACTCGTTTATAGTATAGTGCCATATCATAGTGTAGCTCATATCACAATGGAGAAAAACTTATGATTAAATAAGACAGACTTTTTTTCATAATAGTGCGATATCTAGTGCACCCGATGTAACTGTGGATGGAAAAATGAATCAGTGGGTTTACCTCTCTCATATTTTGGGTCCATACCTTGTTTCTATTATTTTACTGACTAAATAGTACACTGTCATTTGTCTTATTTGCATTATGGGATATCATTTCTGTCTCTATATGGTTGTGCGTTCACAATTCTATTCTGCTGTCTGAATCACAGCAGAGTTCCGCCCCAATGCATATT
The DNA here is from genome assembly GCA_008086565.1 of Thalassoma bifasciatum. NCBI lineage: Eukaryota > Metazoa > Chordata > Actinopteri > Labriformes > Labridae > Thalassoma > Thalassoma bifasciatum. The sequence continues at coordinate 170,456 of RPOG01000615.1, forward strand.
GACCGGGCACTTCTGACCAATGTTCCCAACAAACAAAACACTGCTAATGGTGAGGGGGGTAGCTTGAATGTAAAAAATGCAGAAATGGCTGCAGACACAGTCTACTAACGCTATATTTTTAGAAATGTTTACGGAACATCTGTTAAAGCTATGTAATCCATAACAACTGCCTGGTGATGTCATAATATGCTATTTAGATTTCTTAGATTTTATCTCATTTTCTAGCTACAACCTTTTGAAACAGTGATTTTAAAACTGAATATTTTATTGAAAAAACTTTTGTGCCTCAAGAGTTAATATTTTGAGTCATTAAGTCTAAAAAGACAAATTTATTTCTAAAACTGTAACACTGAATCTGATCTGTTTTGAATCTCTTTTTTATCCCGTGAAGGGAAATTAGCATTGCCGCTGGGACACAAAAGACAAGGCACACAACGACATTATCATCAATGACACAATAAGAATCAATGAAAAGTCTAAAATACAGAAAGAATACAACAGCACAACTAACAACAAGAAACACCATACAAATATACAAAAGTACCAACAATGTTTAGTCCAGAGCTCATTCTGGAAATGGAGAGTAACATTCAAGTGTTTGCAGAAAAGTGCAAAGTGAGAAGGTGCCAATAAGGCAACAATAATAGTGGGAAAGAAAGAGCAACCAGAGAGCTAATTGTCATTAAGTAAATTAATTGCACTGGGGATAAATGAAAACGGACACAAAACAGACAAAACATTTGCTTCGATTTCAGTTTCTGCAGTGCATCTCTGCCTCCTGTCACCAAATCCAGATGTAAGAGATTCACCTGAGTGTCATGTTGCATTAGTTCTAGAGCTTAAAGCTACAAATTTGAAACTATGCCCCATGTGCTACTTGAGCTCCTTGTATGGTTCAAGTGTTAGATTAGATGGTACTCAGGATTTTATAAGGAGATAGATCCATCTCCAAATGCAAAACTAAAGATTTCCCCTTTGTGAGTATGATGGGTAAATGAAGGATAGAGCTGCGTTGCTTGTCTGACACGCATCATGAAACTGCGCAGTGCTACGGGCGATCCTCGCCTGTCGGGCTCGATGCACTCAGAGTGAAGAAGCATTTGATGTGGATCTAACTGTGTGTGCATAAGAAAGTGTATGTGCTATAGGATTCTCATTACTGTATTTGAAGACAGGTACTTTACATATCACAAGAAGCCATTTGCTTCCATGAATACATTCTATGTTTTGGATCCATTTTTCCCATTAAATCCTCTGAAAGCATCCAGCGTCCCCCGTAAACTTAAGAGGGATATTTTATTCAGCGAGTTCTCGTACCTGCTCGGGACACATCGTCAACCTAAAACAATTTAAAGAGGGCAATTTCTGAACCGCATGAATAATGGAGGGTATGCTAATATGATGGTTGTGAACGGGGGTAATCTTGTTTTCTGCACAGAGTAGGAGAAGCTGCATCACTGCTGCTGCTGCTGCTGCTGCTTCTGGCTGTGTGTGCTCTGCCAGAGGGGCTCGCCTTTGAAACTCCTAATGAAGACGTTTCTTCTGACAGGAGGAGCCGGAGAGTGACATCTGTTGCGCTGCTTCTGTGACATTGTGCAGCATGTGTGCTCGGGTTAGGGCCTCTTGCAAGATCCAGCATGCCTGATGCTCGCTGTCCTCTGTTCCCGCTCATTAACCCCTTACATCCCACCCAATTCTGGCCTTTACACCATGTTTTAATTTTTAAAAGCTTTTGACTGAAGAACCATAAGGTCAAGATTCATCAGTGACATCTCATGTGAAAGATTAAAGTCTCTAGTTTCTGAAAATGTCATGTTTTTATATGTGGCTAATGTCCACATCACAATAAATGCAGCTGAAACACATTTTTCCCACTTCATTTTTTAAAACCAAATTTTGATCATCACTAACTTCAAGATGCTTCATGTCAGACATAAGACATCAAGCACATCACTTCTACACCTTGTCATCTTCTTCCAGGTGATAACTGAGCTTTCTAGATAAAACCTTGTAGGAGTTAGAGAGTTTTTAGTCTCAGGTGTCCAAACACCAGCAGATGCATCTTGTTTTCCACACTCTAGTCTAACAACTTCGCACAAACAAAACCAGCTTTATCAATGCTCAGTGTCTTCTTTGTAGTCAACTTTGTTCTCTTTGTGAAAAGGTTCGCCAAATATCCTGAAATTATTGCTCTTGGTCGCGGATTGTACCTCTCCAGGTGAGCAAATGAATGTATTTGAATATGCGCAGCATTAAAGAGGTCTTTCTGATGACCTGACTAGCTATAGCAGGCTTCTTGTGAATTCTAAGGCTATTGATTATTGTATATGTGATTGACAGGGCTGACAGTCAATAAACGAGCCTATTAAGGGAGCTTCACGCACCTCCACCATATTCAACTGTTCAGTCAAGCAGAGAGCAGTAGTTGTATAAATCAGGCTCTCCTGGCATCAAATCTGTTGTGTCACCAGAAGTCTCAGAAAATAAAATATGCCAATTTTTTTCCAGATTCACATTAAGGAGGGAACGCTATAAGACTGTGAAGCTGCTGTTATTGATGAGAACGGACACGACAGACAGACAAACAACGGACTTTACAGGAGAAATTTCACCACTTGGAAAAATTTGATGAAACAACACTTTTGATATATTTGAACTCTGGATTCCTCTGGTGGAAAGGAGAGTGAATATTTAAAGTGCAGTTCTACGGATGTGACGTAATGACCTCCAAACAGGTAGGACGACAAAGTTGTTGCGAGTGATTCTTTCACTAATTATGTTTTGTTGGTGAAGTAAACTGTAAAACAAACTTAGCGGCTGAAATGTGAAGAATCTAAACTTTCTAATGCGGTAAAACATTCTGATGTTTGACACAGGTGTTAGTGTTTATACTTTGAAGGCATCACAGGAATGGCAAACGGTCTGCCGGCGCGCTGTTGGAGAATAAGGGGTTAATCCAATGAATAGCAAGCAGCTCCAATCAATGGCGTGGTCATTAGGGATGAGCAGAACAGGCACAGTCTGATACACCAGCTCAAAGGCCTGACTGACAGCAGCACAGGCGTCAATATAGCAGCTGATAATGACGATCAGCTCCTAATGAAGATGTCCTTACAGTGCAGAGCAGTGAGGAGGCTTCACACTGAATCACTAACACTGAACAACCCCAGGATTGATGATCTTTGTTCCCTGGTAAATAATCTGTCATGTCGCCTCGTACTGTACGTTTTGCTCTCAAATCACATCCTCCACGCTCTGTGCTTTCCCATTTCAGCATCTTTTATTAAGTGTTTTTATGAATTGCCTTTCAGCTCTTGATTTACAGGCAGACAGTGTGAAAATAAATACCTGCTGCTGATAAATTTCTTTAACCAGTCTATATTTTCTCTGCTCTGATTGACCCGAATGCTGCAATAACACTTTTAGCACAAAACAGCAAAGCAGCGAGCAGTACATCAACCCACTTAGGCGCACACATCACGTTCTGAATCATTTATAGATGAGCTGTTTGTCTCATCACACAGAGTCTTCAGATTCAGTACGCTCGCTGGGAAGTGCAGGGAGGAAAAAATACCTCTAAAGGAGAAGAGTGGGCTCTTACACCGCAGGAATATGTGAACACTTCACATCAAAGAGGAGGCTGGAAAAGACATCCTGTTTAGCATTACCTCCACAGTCATTTCCCCACCTTTGGACGTCAGCTTAGAATTCCTTTAGCGCCACCAACAGGCCGAGAGGTCAACTTTACACACACAGAATGCCTTCAATCCATACATTGCATAGATTCTACTCATAACATGCACTTTTAAAATAGCAATCATCAGTTTGACTTACAGGTGAGAAAGGAAACCAAAAAAGAAAAAGGCAATCACCCTATTATATACCTACGTATTCAATCAGGTCCAGTCTGACCCGATCTGGACGCTAGGAATTAGCGTTACAGGTGCCATATTATACTTTTGAAACAATTAAAAGTCATTTGATGCAGAAGTCTGATGTCCCAAAGTCATGAAAGTGGCTGTCTTTCCTAAAAAAAACTCAGGGATCATGAATTTAGCCTTTCTAAAAATCCCTGTTTTTCATGACATTCCCCCGTGACCTGTGTCAGCGTCTACATTTGAATATGCAAATGATGCCAAACTCTCCCCACCTCTTCCAGGAAGTGCTTATGTTGACTCAACTCTAAGCAACTCTCATGCTCCGCTCTATCTACAGACATGTTGTGTGGAAAAACACAGTCACATGCCCGAGTACACTTGAGCAAGACACTGATCTCTAATGGAGCTTTTCCACTATACAATTCCAGCCCTACTCTACTCGGCTCGGCTCTACTCTACTCGGCTCTACACGGTTTGGTTACCTTTTCTGCTAGCCCGGCTCCAGACTCACGGTGGGCGTGGATGTCATAACACAGCTGCGCTAAAGTGCTGCGCAGAAGTGCGTGCATGTCATCTCTAACGCGACACAAACATAATTTTGTACTAACATATGTGCCACCGTGGTCTTTAAAGGAAAAAACAAAGCTTTCAAAAGATTTCATTAAAGTAATACAGCGGCTCAATGTCGGGCGGCATGACACAGGAGCAGAGGTAAACAACAGCCTTGTGCTGCTGCACGCGGAGGAAAAAGAAGGAGCTGCTTAACGACATTAACTCTTCACTGGATCCAGTGACATCGCTTTAATTTTTCATTTTTGGGTCTGGTATACCAGAGATTTTTTGTTGATCAATAATTCTTCTTTGAACTGGTTTTCCTTTTTGGTTCCTTGTGGATTAATGGACTGATTGGTGCTTAAAGACTCTCGTGGCAAATCGCTCCTGTGCTGACGAACTTTGATTTAATCGAAAAGACTCTTTAAACCAAACTATCTTTGCTGTTAACTTCTTTTTCGTTTAAAAGGGACTTTTAACTTATTTAGGTATCATGAAGGAGCATTTTAGGGCTGTATTTTGTCTTCATTTAGTCTGGTTCTGTGCCGTCGGGTTTTAATGTCATTAAAAACCCCTTGCTGACTTATTCGTTTTCCTCTTGTAAGTGATTCATACAGAGTCTTAAGCTTCCGTGACGACATTCTCTGACCAATGAGTGACCAGCAGACCGTCGACGTCACCTTTTAGTATCGGCTTTACTCGCTTGGAACCAGGGTAGAGTAGGTACTAAAAAGTGGCGTCTGCTGCGTAGTACCGCGCAAGTGGAAATGCAACACAAACCGGGTAGAGGCGAGTAGAGTAGGGCCAAGGCGAGTCAGTGGAAAAGGGCCATAAAATTGCTCAATACTGTTGCATGTCACTTTGGACAAAAGCATCTGCTAAAAGGAGTTGTAGAGACTTGTTTGTCTCTGTGCTCTGTTCCTTATAAAAGTCTGGGTGAGTTTCTCCTCAGATCTGGTCCTTCAAATGAAAAAAACAGGCATTTTTCCTCCTGTAATTTCTTGCTTTAATCTTCTAATATCACAGCTTATCCTTGAGTCAACAGGCCTCTCCTCACTGATGTTTCCTGTCTCATCTGCCTAAACACCTCAGCCTCCATCTTTTCTCTATGCCAGAGCCTTGAAAGCACAGGAAATGATTTACAGCCACACTGCCGGCCCCGCTCTCACAAACCATTGGATGCTGGGAGGTTTCTGCACTGATCTCCCTGCTTTTGGCTCATCCGTATGGAGTTAAAACAGTGTCAAAATTCACAAATGCACACAAAAGGATCCACAAATGCACACAGACAAATCCACAAATGTACAGACAAATCCACAAATGCAAAAAACAGATTCACAAATGCAAAAACAGATTCACAAATGCACAGACAAATCCACAAATGCAAAAACAGATTCACAAATGCACAGACAATCCACAAATGCAAAAACAGATTCACAAATGCACAGACAAATCCACAAATGCAAAAACAGATTCACAAATGCACANAAAAAATGGGAAACACTTCCTTTCTGTCTTTATTTTCGGAGGTTACATTCCTTTCTCGCGGCACGTTTGGGCACACGAAGCGTTCAGACGGTGCGGTTATTCAGACACAGGGTTGCGGGTAGTTATTGGGACTGGAGGTGGAGAGACAGGAGCTCACTCTTATCCTGTACTCCTCTGCAGTCTGAGCTACCAGAGAGGCTTAATAATATCCCAGAGGCACAGATGAAACACTTTCTCCACAGTGGCTGTTTACTGAGGAGTGTGTTTGAAGTTGAGCTCAAGATGTCTTCATTTCTGTACCAGAGGAATGTTCCAAGGGGAGAAATTGTAATTCAGATAGGGTGCAAAGGGAGAAAAAAGGGAAGAGGGAGGGGCGGGGGCAGACAGACAGAATCCAAGCGGCGCTCTCTGTTCCCGTGCTACGTTTAATTCAACACAGGATATTGCAAGGAGACTCATCTGCCGCTTTCATTTTTCCATGGTGTCATATCTTAAAAATCAACCCAACTGCATGGAAGAGAGGGATTAGAAACCCCTTCAAATTAAGAAATGCCTGCTGTTGGCACCAGCAGGACCATTATTTATTCATATCACTCAGCCTGCTCCTGCAGAACTGCTTCACTGAAATCCTGCAGTTTGAGAGAGAGAAGCTTTAAATGTCCACTCGTTTTCTCCACCAGTGTCTGCCATGTTTGCGACTGAAGCCAAAAACAACGCACGAGATTATCGATCCGTCGTACATGGAGAGATTAGGATTCAGTTTTCAGCTGAATAAAATAAAAAAAAAAGACAGAATGAGACACATGTTGGTGAATCCTCTCGATAACTTTGGGGGATCAGGGAATAAACACCACATGGAGAACAGGAAAAGCAGGATTTCATGGAGTGATTTTTTCGAGTGTTGTGTAGAAAAACAATCGTTATCATATAAGAGAGAGGATCTTTTCAAAAGAGTGTTAGAGAACTCTGTTATGTCTACAACTTTGTTTTTTTGGCCTTAATACTACAGAGGGTTACTTTCACACCTGTGGCTTGTTTATTTTGCTCAAACCCCGGTGATGAAATGATGCAGTGTTGTTTAACTTTGTGTCTATAAGTGCTCAAACTCCAAAATTGTAAAATGGTGGCTCCCAACCTTTTTGGGCCGCAACCCCATTTTGACATTCCAAATTTCTGGAGACCCCAGAGATATAATTTAAACTTTTTATTAATTTTTATTTTTATTTTTTGTATCTTTTTATACTTTGTTTTACAAACAGAGGAGCCAGGATTAGTTCACAAAGAGACAATTTTTTTTATTTTATTTTATTTATTATTTATTTATCATTTGTTTATTATTTATTTATTATTTATTATTTATTTATTTATTATTTTATTTATTTATTTTTTTTATTATTCTGATCAGTCAGGATATAAACTTTATTATAAGTAAACTTTCAGATTCAAAAAACTTTATTTATCCCCAAGAGACAATAAAAAGGCAAATAGAGCAATAAACAATGTAAACACCTGTAGACAAATAAGAACAAAACACACACAGTTCTGTATTGCTCTGTAAATTTAGTCTACTGTTTAAAATGCCGGAGTGTTGAAAATAAAAATAATAAGTAAATTGCTTGGATACAAAAAGATACTAAATATTTAACAATAAAAGTCCCATAAATACTGGAATACCTTATACTAAAATGCTCGAAATACTTAATAACGAAAGGCTAACTACATATTGTAATACTTAATAGTGAAATACTAAAATATTTAAAACCAAAATACTCAAATTACACATATACTTAATAATACAATGCTGAAAATCCTGAAATACTTAATAATTAAATGCATACTAAATACTTAAGCATAAAGAATACAGTTTGCAATGTGTTGTTTTTATTTTTAAAGATGAATCATTACTGAATAAAGCATTTTCATCAGTGATTTTGTTGAATTTTATCCAGGCATTTCAGGGGACCCCTTTTGGATTCCAGGCGACCCAACATGGGGTCCCAACCCCAAGGTTGAGAAACACTGATGTAATGCAGGTACCATCCCAAAGCACCTTGCAGCTTCTTTTGCTCTACATATGTGAACAATCTTATGTGTATATGGACTCAGTATCCTTGGTAGCTGACTTCAAGACCCCAACTAACATTAGCCGCTTAGCTTAGCAATAAACTGGAGCATGAGTTGACGCGGGGGAGCAAGAATGCCACTACTCACAAAAATAAAGCAGGTGACAAACTCATGAGTCAAAAGAGAGGAGCTTTCAGCCAAACTACTTATTATCAAAGATGGTAATATTGGCCTAGCGCTATTCTGATGCTAACCACTGAACCCACCACTGGAGCGGTGAGTCAAGTAGATGTTTGTTTCAAAAGGCAGACAAAACAGTTGTCATTTTTGTCTGCCTCCTGTGACCGCGGCCATCGAGAATCCATAAATAACTTTTCATTGTCAGTGTGTCCAGTAGACATACATCTGATTCAGAGATGATCTAAAAAGTAAAACTGTGGGATTAGTTTGTTCAATTACCAAAGAAAATGTACAAATTAAACATTTAACTCAAACACAACACAGGCTGTCTTTGCCCTGGTATAGACTGGCTGTCGATGCTCCATGGCTTAGTCCAGCTGTCTGCAGCATAGACTGGATGTCAAGGATATCAATAAATATTGGTGTTTTCTTCTGTTGAACTCTTGCTGATAACTCCTGTCTCCTGAATGTTTTGCATTGGCCCATTTATTTGAACAGGTATTTTTATTTACCAAAGCTGCCCATCATGTACTGAATGTAGAGTTACAGTGTATGTATGTATTTTATGAAAAAGTGATAGCAGGGGGTGTGAAACGTAGACAGCCAGTCAACGCCATGGAGTGAAGACAGTTTTTGACACCTGTGTGAGTCACCCATGAACAGCAGGGTCCTGTGTACACTGTGTGCCCTCCTCACTCATGGTTGCAAGGTGTGGTAAGGAATTACATCTACTCATTTTTTCCATCAACCCAAATAAATGAAGTTGAACCTACTCAAGTGCCTCAAGTTGAACTACTAAAGCCACTTTCCACGGAATTTTTAAGTGCATTCAAAGAGTTATTGTGGTTCACATAAGGGATGTGACTTAATTGTGTTACATGAACTCATTTAATCCAAGTAAAAGACCTGCCAATTGTCTTTTTTTTCAGTGTAGTGTGTTTGAAACTGTGCTTCACTTTGTGTGTTGTCTTTTTTTAATAGAAATGATTTTCAATGAAATCTCATTTGCACCCAATCTGATTAATGGAGATAAATGATGAGTGATAACCGTGCTGACAGTCATGATAAACGAGAAACATTACAGGGGGAAAATGATTGTCTCAATTATGATTTCATCTTTAAATTGTTTTTTTTATCCACTCTCAAACATCAAAAACATCTCTGTGACACACAGCAGGAGGAGCAGGTTCATGGCTCCGTCTCTGACCTTTGAGACTGGAGATGAACTGAAATAACTCTCGTGCTGAAGAATATGGCACTCGCTTTGTTTCTCATGGCTCTGGCCCTGAGATCAAACTGAGAATATTCAACATGTCAGAAGCAACACCAAAGCAGCACAGGGAGGCCGCCGCCCCCCTCGGGCTCTCTCTCTCTCTCTCTCTCTCTCTCTCTCTCTCTCCAGGACGAGGAGCTGTCAGTGAGTGAGTGGTGTCCTTTGGTTGTGTAGAAGCTATTTTATGTCCACGCTGACAGTTTGACTGCTTCGCTCATCCCCCCCCCCTGCATCCTGCTTCTTCTTCTTCTTGTCTTTAATCGTGTGGTGGAGGCGTCCTGGCAGCATCCTGAGCAGCACTACAGAGGCCACTCTTGACGATGACCTCCATCTCATCCCTTCACTAAAACCCTCCGCCTTTCACTCTGCTCTCTGAAGACCCTCAGCTTGTTAGCACCACATGGCTAACAACGCGGTGACAAAACACCCTTCTCTGCAACACAATACTGATCACATTGAATACCTCCCAAGATAGCAGAGTGCACCGTGCTTATTCGCTTTGATGACCATCTTAATTAGTGCTTATTTGAGCGAAAACAGGGCTGCTGCTGGAGCACGCCTGATAACCAGCACACAGAGCCGCTGAGGCGAACCCAATCACACGCCTGTTTATGAAAAAGAGACTTGTTTTTGTTTCGTAAGTCTTACTTACGGCAAGTAAAAAAAAAATATGATAAGAGAATTACTGTTCAAAGTTATATCACTATACTTTTACCAGACCTAACGTTTTAAGTTACACTTCTATCTGTACTTTATCTGATGATTCAAGAGGCAATACAGAAAAAAGAAACCTCTGTGATCCAGGGTTTAACTAGATATTGTTAGTTTCTCTTGCTGACTTGCTCCCACTGAATTAAAACAGACATGACTCTGTAGTTGAGATCACTGCATGAACCACTGTCAGTGAAATCAGTTAATCATTTCATCCAGAAAGTCAAGTTCACACAGGAACCAGATGCAAATACAATCTACACTGTAAAATGTAATAGTAAGTCTTACCAAAAACAAAAAAAGTTACCTTAACCTATTTTAACTTACTCTGTTGAGTATACTCACTTAAACTTAGTAAACACAATTTTTATTTTGTTGACTTGAAGAAAATGTTATTATTATTCATTAGTGCTGTTGACAGCTGGACTGAGCCATGGAGCGTAGACGGCCAATATATACCAGGGCAAAGACAGCCTGTGTTACCCATGTGATATATCCATGTACAGCAGGGTCTCATTTTCACTGCCTGCCCTCCTCACTCATGGTCAACCTGAGGAATGATTTTGCTTATATTAGTTACAATAATATAATTAATTTAAGTTTATTTGAGTACTGCAAACTCACAAAAAATAAGTTAATCAAATCCACTTTATCTAAGTTGATTTAAATTACTCTTTTTAAGCGAACAACTTTGCATATTTTTTAAAGTAAAGTCAACTTATTAAATTTTACAGTGAACTGTGCTTGACTTGAACTAGATCTGTAATTTGGATGTGACTTGAGGCTTGTTGGGTGTGACTTAGACTCAGCTTTGACTTAGGAATAGCTTGTTTGGATTGACACAAACTGTATCTGAGAGTTTGACTTAGTTGACATGATTCAGAGGCAGTTTACATGACACCAGGATGAAATGTATAGGTATTGTTGCGTTTCTGCCTCTTGTTTGTACAGAAACTGTGTTTTATCTAACCTAAAACAGAAACTTTTGAAAACGGCTCATGGAGTGTGATTTTGTGGAGCCCAGCAGCCACTGTTTCTGTGTTACCAGCAAGCTGGAGTTTTCAGTAGAAACTGTTGTCATGTATACAGCCCTTATCACTGCTTTTTCAGCTGATACATTGTCAAATAAACAGGGTTTCAGACCTAAATGTCACATCAACTTGACTACAAACTTTATAGCTTTGTGCTAAACTTGCACTCTTATGTATTGGGCATTAAGCAGAAATTTAAGAAGATATGTCTGACCTGGTGACGTCAAACCAAAAATGTCCTCATTACCAGGTAGCACAGGAGGAAGGAGAGAGGCTGTGTGATTTGTCTTTGGTTGCCCTTTATTTTATCACTCGGTCTGGGGTTTAATTATAGTTTCTCTATTGCTCATTTTAGAACCTCCTGTGTTGCTTGCCATGCTAAACATGTCATACTGATCCAACAGACGACCGCTCCAGATCAATGTCCTTTTTATAAACTCTCTGCACACAGTAGATACAGTAATTAGTCAGGCCTGGTGGCAAACTCGCCATCTGGAGTGGTGGGAGTTTCCCTGGAGGGCCAGTCGACCTGTGGGTCAACGATGAGTCCAGCAACACCAATGAGATAAAAACCAAGTCCCTGGCTGTCTGCAGTGGGTTGGCAGGCCACATTCATAGAGTGGTGCGTGTGGGGGGGGGTCAGAAGTTTATTATATCTCATGAGTCCGTCTGATCGTCTTATGCAGAGCCATAAAGAGGCTGCTAACGGCTGCGTTGTGCATTAACGGCAGCTAAAGTGAGCGAACAAACAAACAAACATGGACGGACAGGGGAGGGAAAGAGTGAGGCTGATGAACTGAGTGGAATCAGAGAAAAGACCAAACACCACTGACTGATCACTTTGTGTGTTAGGATCCATCTGTTACTGTGTTAACATTGTGGAGCTGCTTTGTGTCGCTCAGATTATAATTTTAGATTGTCTTTGTTGGAGAAGTTAAAGGGAGGTGAATCATGTACTTACAGTCATATTGTTTGTTCCTGTTCTGGCTCTGTGTTTGGGAAACTCTTTGGTGTTATAGTTAAAGGTCTTTTCAAGATGGTAATGTCCACTGAATAACAAATCAAAACGTGTTAGAAATTGTAGAGAAACAAAACCAACAGATTCCTGCTGAGGATCAGCCTCAGTGTTAAACACGATGTTGTCACGCACTGTAAAATATAATAAGTTGACTTAAGTTAAAAACATGCAAAGTCGTTGCCTTGAAAAAAGTAATTCATGTTAACTACGATAAAGCAGATTTGACTAACTTACTTTTGTGAGTTTGCAGTGCTCAAATAAACTTAAAATATATATATATATATATATTATTGGAACTTAATTATGCAAAATCATTCCTCAGGTTGACCATGAGTGAGGAGGGCGGGCAGTGGACATGAGACCCTGCTGTACATGGATATATCACATAGGTATCACAGGCTGTCTGTGCCCTGGTATAGACTGACTGTCTACGCTCCATGGCTTAGTCCAGCTGTCAATGGCATAGACTGGATGTCAAGGTCATCAATGAAAAATGTCATTTTCTACTATAAGACTCTCAATGAAACTTCTTGTCAGTGCAGCATTAGCCTCTAATTTGAACAGGCATTTTTATTTGCCTGCTTAAGCCGCCCATCATGTACAAAGTGTTAAATGATGGTGTATGACTGTACTCTGAGCATAGGCATCTCGTGTGTGATTCACCCATGAACAGCAGGGTCTCATGTCCACTGTGTGCCCTCCTCAATCACGGTTACAGGGTTTGGTTATCAACTTATTTGATAGGTTACTGCCATGACATGAGTTGTCAGAACTTAGTTCTTTTCAGCTTCAACAACTTAAAATTTATGGTCAACTTTACTAAGAAATTTTGAGGCAACCAAAGAAAGTTGTCTTTACATAGTTTACGTGAGTAGAATCAACAGAGTGAGCTAAAATAAGTTAAGGTATTTATTTTTGTTTTAAGTAAGATTTACTATAATATTTTACAGTGCAATGACTCAGAATGATGAAGGTGTAGGGTGATTGATGGGTCCATCCATTTACTGAGGTCTGGTCTTTATACAGTAAGTACAAGGGTTGCTCAGTTTGTAGTGACCTTTTGTATTCAAAGCAGAACAACTCACCTCTTTGCAGGTGCGTCCTGTGCATCTGTACCCTTTTTATTTGTTCTGTGAAACTCAAAATACATTCAAGTAGTGAATAAAGAAGCTATTTTTAGTGCAATGTCAGACTCCAGACCCACAACAGACCCATGTTAGTGTTCTGCTCTATGCATTTTGACAACTATTTTGAAGCTAGTGGGTGTTACCATGGAGACCTCTGACCTGGTCTTCTAAGAACCCAAATCCCCAGCACTAAATCATGGGTGCAAACTAAAAAATTGCACATGCTAATAGTGAGCATAATTTTTGGAGCTGATCTTGGCCTCAGGTCCCATGTTTGGGCCAGATTGTTGGGAAGTATTACACTAAAATTGGCCTTAGAATCCTGGAGTGTGAGCCAGGCTTAATGTCACTCGACTTAATGTATATTTATAACTCAGGTTATGGCCATGTTTTGGATAACAAGACTGAAACTGAAAACCTTTCGATTGCTACCCTGTTATTGATACCTGAAGTTTGGAAGAAAAAACTTTCCCTCTGAGATAATAACAGCAGCTCAATGTGTGTGTCTCCTATTCTTGCCACAGCATTTCACCACACGTTGAGACATCAGGAAATATCCAGCTGCCCTTTTAGTTGCCAGGGCAGACTGGGCAACGTGTGCTGTATAGTTACGAAGCACCTGCTTTGTGCTGTTGCTGTGATGGAAAATAGAAATACTGTTGTGCTTTAAAATGATTCATTTGGCTTCAAATGAGCCCCTGAAATCTCAGATGTCACATTAAAAGTAATCTGCACTTTGTGTCAGACAGAGTTAAAATGTCACTGATGTTTTTTTTTCTTTCTTTGAGTTGAAGCGACCACCTACGAGCTAATCAGACTGATGTCAGCGGGTGACCACATCAGAAAGGTGGCAGAGCTTTATTATGGAGCATGAGAGTCATCACAGAGCTTTGGATGAGACTAAATCAAAGAAGTTACTTGAAGCACTGCTGCACGGGTGTGGACTGTCAACAGGTGAGAATGATATCTGCTCTCAGACAAAAACTGTGACACATGTTGCACACTTGGACACAATGACTGATTATCCAGGCATGCATGGGTGAGTTAAACTTTAACATTAATCCTGTCCTCTCTGTAAATTGAGAGAACCCAACATGGAGCTTAGCATGACTGCTTCATAAAGTACATCTCAGTCTACTGAAGATACACATATTCACACTCTCAGACAGGGTTTTGCACAGTTAACATTCACACTTCAAAATATTCTGCACACTCACACAGTAAATATTTCAGCAGGCTCAAGGTATTTAGACTGTATTTTTCATTGTGAGCAAAAACAACAGGTGAGGCACTACAGACTTCCATTTGACTTGAAAACTCAACATAAAGTGATTTAAAGTTCACAAAAGCAGAAGTCTGGTTTCTCTCACACACTGTAAAATACAATAAGTTGACTTTACTTTACAAATATGCAAAGTTGTTGCCTTAAAAAAAGTACTTAATGTGAACTAAGATAAAGTAGGCTTGATCAATAACCCTAACCCTTTGCAGTAACTTATAGATGCAAAATCATTCCTCAGGTTGACCATGAGTGAGGAGGGCAGGCAGTGGACATGAGATCCTGCTGTACATGGATATATCACATAGGTGACACAGGCTGTCTACGCTCTATGGCTTAGTCCAGCTGTCTACAGCAGAACAGCCTGGATGTCAAGAACATCGTAGAACTCTCACTGAAAAGTCCTGTAAAATTTTTTGCATTAGTGTCTAATTTGAACAGGCATTTTCATTTGCCCACTAAAGCGGCCCATCTTATACTAAATGCTGAATTATAGTTTATGACTTTACATTATGAAAAAATTCTAGCAGGGGGTGTCAGTCTACACTGTGGAGCAAAGACAGCCAGTCTACACCACTGAGCATTGGGGGCTCGTGCGGGATTCACCCATATACAGCAGAGTCTCATGTCCACTGTGTGCCCTCCTCACTCACATTTACAGGGTTTGGCTATCAAGTTATTTGATAGGTTACTGCCATGACATGATTGGTCAGGACTTAGGTCTTAACAGCTTTTAAGAACTTAAAATTTACTGTAAACTTTTCTTGGAAATTTTGAAGCAATTAGTCCCCTTAATTTTTTAAAGTGAGTAGACTCAACAGAGTGAGTTTTAATAAGTTAATGTAAATTTTTTCATTTTAAGCAAGACTAACTATAACACTTGACTGCACTCATCACCACCTTTGTCTCCACACGCATTCACTCATTCATGACTTTTGCTCACCTGTAAATACAGAAACACAACATGTAGCTTAGCGTGACTGCTTCTTGCAGTACATCTCAGTCTACTGAAGATATACATGTGCCCCTATATACCCTAAAGACCCCGAAGCTGCCCTAAAATGCCTGTATGAGCTACACTCTTTTAAGCAACCAATAACAAACAAAAAATATTACATATGCTCTTGTCCTTGAATATTTCACATTAAACAAGTGAATAAGATTACATGTAAATTAAAAAAAAAATCAAACGGGGGTCCATGTCCATATACACACTAACACTACGGGTCCCACACACAGAAAAAGTAAATATAGACTCCTGAAAAGTAAGCTGTAGAGTTTCCTTGTAAGATACCAAAAGTTTTGTTTCCAGCTGCTGGAGTTTCATTGTTTATCCATCATCATCATCCAGGTCCATGAGCAGACCTGGATGAGAGTATCATCTTTGTTCTGACCATCTTTTCCTCTGGTTGCCATCCAAAGCAGACTTTAGAACAACTCATCACCAGACTTCAAGCCACATTGGCACAATCTGAAGCTGAGGTAGTATCTCTGTCCTCCTTTTGTTTCAAATAAAACCCTGGACCAGGTCATCATTTGTGTCAACATGGGAATGAGACCGACCCGTTCGATATCCTCACAAATAAAAACAACAAAACAAACAATGAAAAGAAAGAGAAGCAAACATTTTTCTTGTGAAACCCGGCTGCACAGCTTGAAGCTCTTGGACATGTGATATCCCTCCGCAGTAATGAGAGCCTGTCACTTTATGAGCGCACTGACTGATCAGGAAAGTGTTCCACAACATTCATCTTTTTTTTTTCTCACACCCTCCTCTGTGCAGCTCCCTCCAGCCAACATGTACTCTGACATCAACACGCGGACTATCCACGAAGAAAGACTCAAATCTTCATTTTTAATTCAGTCCAAGTTGAGGCAGAAGTTTTCAAAGTGCCCCTGTTGCCGGATCCATTTTCTTCTAACAGCTTAATGTCATTCAATCTGTGGGGATTTATCGGCACTCCCGTCTTTTGTTCTAAGACACGTCCCTTCAATACATGTAGAGGGACTGAGGGAGGAGAATGGCTCCTTTTGAGCTGCAGCCGCTGTTAGATGAGATGATTGATGGCTGCAGCTCTGTGCTGGGAATACCAATGACAGGTTTTGATTCCCCTCCCTTTGGGAAATGGAGGGACTTTGGCTTTCATGTCAGAGGACTTACAGAGGGAGCTCCAGCAGGGGGACGCAGTGAGGAGGGGGGGACAGAGCACCCCCTTTTTCCTCAGTGCAGCTCACAGACGCACATACCTGAGACAGTGAAGGATGTTTGATAACAGACACTGATAAGAAAATAATAAAAAACTATATTCTGTATGTTTTTTCCTGTTTAATAAATTAACCCTGTGGTGCAAAGTGGTCACTACAGTGGACACCTATTTAAAAATTATTTATTCCCAAATTCAATGGTTCATGTGGTGGAAATTCATATTAGCCTGTGTCAGGATATTTTTATTCTTCTTAGGGCCTGAAAAAATGTATTCATTTTTTTTCCCAAACATTAATATTTTTTAAAAAGTCATAGACAAACATTTGAGGGTGAAAAAGCTTAAAAACTATAAATTATCCAGTGTTAAAATGGATGAAAGAGAGTTAAAATGTTTTGCAAAGCATTAAAAAAAGATTATTTGTGAAATTACCCACCCCACCCCCAAAATAGAAAAGAAGTTAAAAAAAAAAAAAAAGTCGATTTTACATTAAGTCCACATTTTATGTTGAATGCTCATTTACAAATATTTGAAAAAAGAAATGGAAAACTTTTTTTCATGCCTTAAGACAAATAATGAGACTTCTGGGTACTTATTAATGGACGGTGCCGTCAAACCTAGTGGACATTCTTTGGACTTTTACTATTAAAAAATGTTTCAATGATAAGGGATCTATCCTGAAAAGAAACAAATAGGCATACATTTTAGAGGAGAGTACTGATATATCTTGCAACCATGAGTGAGGAGGGGACACAGTGGACATGAGGGCCTGCCGTACCTGAGTAAAACACACTGGAGTCACCTACTGTCAACGCTCCATGGAGTAGAGCAACTGCTTTTGCTGCATGGTGTGAATGGTCTGCCCCACAGTGATGAATGGACAACCTGGGCAAAGACAGTTTGTGTCACTCGTGTGATACATCCATGTACAGCAGGCTCCCATGTCCACCGTGTGCCCTCCTCACTCATGGTAACATGAAAGCTGTAAAACTACAGTATAAAAGTGTAGGCAAATGAGAAATTACCATAATATCACTCATTTTGCAGTTGTAAAACTACAGTATAAAGTTGTGAAGTTACACAACTTGACTTTTTAGCAGTACATAACTGTGAAGATTACTGTGAAAGTCATGAAAAATTTAGCCAGTGATTTACTGTGATTTTAGCTCATAAATTTAACGGTGTAAAGATTTGATGGATGTATTAAGTTCATTTTTCAATGATCTGGGACTGTTTCAGAAAAGCTATCTCTGAGTTGTGATAAATTACATTATATGAAGCTGTGATAAGATTTTGTCGACTCCTCCTTTTGTTTTTTCTTTCCTTTTTTAAAAAAAATTTGGCTGAAATTCATCTGATGAAAACAGACACATATAAGGTAACTGCTACTCAGGTGGGAAAGAAAGAAAAAGAAAAAAACATAGAAGATGGCAAGACAGCAACAGAGGAGTTAAGAAAATAAGTAATTGGAAAAAGGACAATAAAAAACACATTATAATCATGATAGTCACAAACTTAATTTATTTAGCACTTTTTGAAGCTTTGCAAAATAGGAATAAAAGAAGAATGAAAGTGAGAAAATATTAAAAGCACAAAACTAACTGAAGTGAGACAAACAATGCTGAAGGATAACAACCATCAACAAATAGTTACAAATAAAACATCATTAGAATAAAAAACAACAAAAGCTAAAATAGGGGAAACAATCAACTTTTTCACAGATTACAAATCCAGTCTGTGATTGGTCCTGGAAGAGGAATAAAATCAGTATTTCAAAGATTGGAAAAGAGTTTTGAATCAGGAATGATGGACCAAACTAAGAGCCAGAAAAAACAAAACGGTTTATGTTGTAATTACCTGAAGCATTTGAAGTTTTCTCATTGCAAAACAAATAAATTAAGTCTCTCTCTATCAGCCAGAATCACTTAAACACTACAACACATCTTTATAGAGAAAACAAGAGAGAAAATAACAAATGACAACAGAACGATTATAATGTCTAACAGAACAGAAATAAAAGAGCACAGAGTGTTGCATTTTTAATCATTGCTGGTAATAAAATCTGATTAGTTAGGACAGAGAAGTTTTGTCAATAAAATTAAACATGAGACTTCATAAACGTAAAGGGTTTGATTTGTGGCAGATAACAAAGACTCCCTTTTTGTTATAAACAAGGGTCATCACGTCACAAAAATGACAATGACGAGGACGGAGTATATGAGGTTTTATCGGCTGACACCCTTACAGAAACAAAGTGACACACACTCTCACACACACACACACAACAACATCTCTTTGAAGAAACACGGAGGGATGAAGAGTAGAGTTATTTGGGGAAATGTTCTCTGCAGCCGATCCAGACCAGACGAGTATAAAGCAATTAAAATGCGCTCATTAGGAGTTTGAATTTAAATAATGATGAAACTAAAGCAAAGCTCCATTTATAATTCATCACATATTTTAACGTCTTTATTAACCCAGTGCACTCCACTCAACTTTAGCCTATTTACCATGCAATGTTTCAAAGCTTATAACTGAAGAAACATGAGGTCAAAATGTATCAGTGACACCTCATTCGAAACATTTAAGGCCCTTGTTACAGAAAATGTCATGTTTTTATATGTGGCTTAAGTCCACATCATGATAAATGCTACTCAAACACCTTTTTCCCCTTCTTTTTTATAATCAAATTTTTGGACGTCATTTACTTCAAGATGCTTCATGTCAGACATAAAAGTTCACTTCTACACCTTGTCATCTACATCCAGGTGATAATTGAGCTTTCTAGGTAAAACTTTGTAGGAGCTAGAGAGTTTTTAGTCTCAGATGAGCAAACACTGGCAGATGCGTTCTCATTTCCCACGCTCTAGTCTGATGACTTCGCGCAAACAAAACCAGCTGTATCAGTGCTCAGTGTCCTCTTTGTAGTCAACTTTGTTCTCTATGTGAAAAGGTTCTTTAAAAATTGTGAAATCACAGCTTCACAGATCACAGATTGTCCCTCTCCTGTTGTGCACATGAATATGAATGATCACTCACTTCAAAAATGGTCTTTTCAGCAGTCTAGCTAGCTGGCTTCATGTTAACAGTAAGGCTATTGGTTACTGTACGTGTGATTTCCAGGGCTGATAGCCAATTAACAAGGTTGTTAAAGGGCTTTATGCACCTTTAGCTAACTCTACTAATCAGTTAAGCAGAGAGCACTTCCTGTAAAAATCAGGCTCTCCTGGCATCAAATCTCTGTGTATTGAGATGGGGACACTTCTGTTTTGTAACCAGATTGACATTGAGGAGAAAATGCTATAAGACTGTGAAGCTGCTGTTATTGATGAGAACGGACAGACAAACAACGGACTTTACAGGAGAAATTTCACCACTTGGAATAATTTGATGAAACAACACTTTTGATTTGTTTGAACTCTGGATTCTTCTGGTGGAAAGGAGAGTGAAATTTCAGGGTGCAGGCTATGGACGTGACATAATGACCGCAAACAGGTAGGATGTCCTAGTTGTTATGATCACCATCTGAATGACTCTTTCACTAATTATGTTTTGTTGGTGAAGTAAACTGTAAAACAAACTTCGCGGCTGAAAAGTGAAGAATCTAACCTTTCTAACAAAGAATGCATTCTGATGTTTGATACTTTGTTGACGTCAGTGATATGGCAAATGGTGCGCCAACACTCTAATGGAGCATAAGAGGTTAAAGGTAGAATTCAAAGTGGATATTTCAAACCAAAGCACACTTACTGCATGTGTTCTGGCTCGGAGCAGACTGTTAACCATAACAGCCAGCGTCACACGAAGTATGTGTGGAGTTATAAAGAGCTCTTATTGTTACAGGCACACAATAAAGCCTGCACGCGCTGCAGGGGGGGAGGAGTGGGGAGGCTGGCAGCTTCTCTCTGATGACATTTATTCCACCTAACACTGAAGAATGCTGTGATAAAAATGTGCTACGGTCTTTCTTTTTTTTCTGTGCATCCTGTCAGAAGTTTCTTTTTAGTGTTCGCTTTTCCGTGCTTTTACTCTGAAATGTGCCACAACTTCAGTGGGAGGTGATGGTGATTGTTGTCCACAGCCAACCTACATGCTCACACAAATCTGCGTCTGTGAGAGAGGAGAAAAAAAAAGTTTTCACTGTTTTTCTTTGTTCTTCGAAGCGTCCTCTTTTAGAAGAAACAACTTCTCTGAAGACAAAAAGAGAGGGGGATTTTGGGTAATTCATTCCTAGTGAATGGGTAAATGGGGTAATCTGAAGTTCAGAGATTGAAAGAGATAATGAAGTCGTTTTCTTTTTTCTCTGCGGTGGAAAATAATTAAGCAGTGTAACATGAAAATGAGATGAGTTGTATAATTGTTCTGATAGCACAGACTCATACCAAGAGCTTTGAGAGTCGTCATGCAACTTCAAACCTGAGTTTCTGAACAGAGCTACGGTTAAAGAGAGACTATTGTGTTTGTTTTTTGTCTGTATTCTGTCCCTCAGTGTCACATGATTCACAGCTTAAAAAAATCTCTAATTTCTCTCTCTGGTGCTTTATAAAAAAACATTATTTCAGCCAAACACTTTGTTCTAGCTTCTGTCTCTTTAAGGCTCCAAAACCCCCTTCCCTCTGATTGGCCAGCCCTTTGGAAGTTTGGTCAAAACTATGGGCTGACCTTGGTGTTTGAGGCCCGCACCTTCTGCTTATCATGAACCAGTTAGGAGATTTGTATGTGATGTCTTCACCATTTCACATGTGCTATTTTGAGAACAGAGCATTTTGATCAGTTTACAGACAGATTCAATGGATTCTACAAAAAATGTGTGTGTAGAGTTTTGATAATCTACACACATATAGTCTGAACATTCAGCATTGTTCCTCTATTTCAATGTTTACTCCTGGAGTGATTAACACCCCATCTTCAACCCTTTACACCTTAGCCTGAAAATGTCTTTTTAGTTCCCAATTTGTAACAACCTGGAATGTAATTCTTAAAAAAAGTAAAATATCCAACAAGCAATAACTGGTCAATAATGTAACAGACGCTAAGCCTGAAACATAATAAGTGTTAACAGGTTGTAACAACCATTTTGGGCTCCGAACTATTATTACATCATCAACCACACAGCAAAAATCAGTGTTTAATATACTCTCCAGGTGTACATTTAACACTCAATTTGGTGTATATATAAATCCAAGAGTCTAGTGTTCACTTCACACCGTCAAAAGAAAAAATATATCTAAATTAAAAGTTATGTGTGAACACTTTGAGTACAAATGTACTCTAGAAATTGTACTTTTCGACACTCTTTCAGTTCTTCCCAACACCTGCACACCAAGAACCCCCATGGAACAAAACAATGTACTTACAGTCGGTGCTAAGCTACAGTTTTTAGCTCTTTGCAGTAATGATTATTTAATAGTTCAAGAATGAGTGTAGACTTCACTTCTATACCAGTACATGTACTTTGTCAGTGTTTGCCACAAAGCTAAGATACCTGGTGTCATTTATTCAATTGATCTCTGTACAGCAGGCTCTCATGTCCACTGTGTGCCCTCCTCCCTCATGGTTGCAGGGTTCAGTAAGGACTTAAGCTCACTCCAATTATATCTCCTCATTTTTTAAAAGCTTTCTACTCATTGTCTACACATTAAGCATTGTGTTCCTTCTAAAAGTTTCATGGTGTTAAAAATCACTGGCAAA
Organism: Thalassoma bifasciatum; assembly: GCA_008086565.1. Taxonomy (NCBI): domain Eukaryota; kingdom Metazoa; phylum Chordata; class Actinopteri; order Labriformes; family Labridae; genus Thalassoma; species Thalassoma bifasciatum. The sequence continues at coordinate 192,952 of RPOG01000615.1, forward strand.
ACAAAACTAGAGATGTTGCTGTGGAGGAGATGTGATATGAGGCTTGATTCAACCAATGAGAAGATACAGTGACCTGATGACCACTCAAAACCTAAACTCACACGTGGCTGGTAAAGTTTCAATCAGCAGTTGGACTCTCAGGGAGTCCTTCATCCTAAAATGAACACTTTAAAAACTCTACGCCAGCATTGTACTTAAAGACAACAGCAGAGAGAGTTTCTGCTGCAGCCTGGGAAGTGAACTTGGAGCCCATTTGACACCGAAGTGTATACAATTTTTCTTTGGTCTTCAAAACTCTGGGATTTCAACACTTTAGCATTTGCTGTGTAATTGTACAGAAAGGTTTGTCAGTCTGTAATGGTATCAGTTTCTCAAAGAAACAATTTCAGGGTACCTGCAAGTTTTGTCAAGTCAAATGTAAGACCTTTTTAATGCCACCTTGAATGAAATTTAATGCCAAACACACTGTAAATATAGTTGATGATTGGGGGATCCTGCTGTTTTAGAACGAAATCATAGCATGTGTGACACTTTATGAGGCCCATTCAAGTTTACTTTTTGTCTGTTTATTGAACACAAAGTGATCCTCCATGCTCTCTGGTTAACAGTTGTATGTGAAGTTCATACAGTGACCTGTTGGAATTTCCCTTTGGGGATCAATCAAGTATTTTTCATTGCATTCCATAGTCACAAACTGCTTAGCTAAGATGCAGATGGGTCAATGACAAAAAGAGGGTCTAAAAACGTATTTTTAAAAAGTTCTTTGAAAATGGATAAAAACACATTTCTGAGTGAAAAATTATGTTTTCTAACAGATTTCAGTAGTTGACCAACATTTCAAAGTTTTTAGGTTCATTATTTTTTAGTATTTTTAATTTGAGCACCCAAAAATGTCAGGTGGTGCAACCAAATATATGAAAATATATTTATATGTTCCTGTTATTTTTTCTGTGTGAAATTATTGGCAAGTATCTCTCAAGTGTCTGTAGTGACTCATACATTTTCATTTTGTGTGTTTCATTTCTTTTATTTGTGAATAAGATAAATAATTTGATGTTAAAATAACATTTCACATTATTACATTGGTTGTACCACCTGACATGGAAATTGTTCCAGTCACCAATGAAGTGAAAAAACCTTTTTTATCAGTATTTCAGAGAAATCTACAAACTTTTCCACTTGGTCACAAATGTCATTTGGGCTCCTCTGGCTGATGCAGTTTCCTGTTTCCTGTTTTATTCTCTTCACTTTAAAATAAAAGTCTAATGTTACGGTTGCACCACCCTGACATTTGACAAGGTGAAAATTACGGGACAAAAGTTTTTT
>RPOG01000615.1:197201-282007 GCA_008086565.1 Thalassoma bifasciatum
AATTTCTCAACAGCTTTAAAATTCTTTTTATTTGCAAAGAATGTTTTATTTAAAAAGGTTCAAGCATAAAATAATGCCACTGTATTTTTAATTTCCATTTACAATAACTGACATTCAATTTTTAGAGTTTAATTACTGTGGATACTTGTCAGGACGGTTGCACCACCTGACATTTTGGGGGTTTGAGGAACCAAAACACAAAAAAACATGTTATATTTTAATAGTTTAAAGATGTGTTCAAATAACACAGGTTTCATAGAATAAAGAAATACATGTGATGAAATACTCAATTCATGATGGAAGGAAATATTACACTCGGACACAAAAAAAGGGACGTCACGTCATTGACCCAGATAACAACTTATATCAGCAGCTTGTGGGACAGTTTCCACTCTACATCTCCTTCTTGAAAAGTCCAGAAAAAGAAATAGAAAAACAATGAAACATTAACAAATTCTGCCCTTACAAATTTGAGACTTTTGAGTAATGTCTTTAAGACAATAATATAACATTTTAAAGAATTTAAGACTTTTTAAGGCCTTAGTTTTGGATACATGAATTTGAGAATTTTTAAGGATGTGCGAGAACCCTCAATTTAAGCCTGTTCAAGAAAAATGACAAGAACTCCTACAGGGCAAAATTTGGTTGAGCGTATTTACTCAAAAACACAAAATTGCAGCCATTAAAAGTTGTTTTGTTGCTGCCATTTGAGGTAATTACCGGAGCAAAACCTGCTGCACCAAACAGTCACTCCAACACCAAAACACACACACACAAGGCCAAGGCTCACACTGAAGTTCACCTTTTATGATCAAAAGAGGATCATTCAGGACTCTCACCTGTCTGGAGAAATGTGTGTGTGTGTGTGATGGACAGCTCCAGAGTTTCTCTCCTGGATCTCCACTGATGAATTATTCAGCTCCTCCGACGTGGTGACAAACCATGCGGTGTCAGAAAACCAGACACAACTTCATCAGCAAAATGCTGAGCTCCTAACACGCCTCCCCTCCTCTTCCTCTTCTTCTTCTCCTTCTTCTCTCCTCCTCCTCCTCCTCCAGCTCTCCCTCTCTGCAGTAATTTCATTTTCACCTCCGAGCAGGATCCTGTGAGTGAGAGTGCTGGTTCTGGGCGGGCGGACTGAAGAAGCCAACTAGGCTGGGTGTCCCTTTGTCCTTGCTCGCTGTGGAGCCTCAGACCATCCATCTCTGTCAGACGCACGCATCTCAGGATCCCCCTCTCCGTCCTCCCCCCTCCACTCACTCCGGAGGCGCTGTCTCGAAGGCACGTCAGTGCTAAATGGAGCCTTTACACAGTATTGACTGGCCCCACAAGTCTCTCCTCCAGCGGGCAGAGCGGGAAGCAGCCTATCATACTTTTTCTCCCCCGCTTCCCTCTCTGGAGCTGGGACTCAGCAGGTGAGTGTGTGTGTGTGTGTGTGTGTGTGTTTGGCGGGGGGGTGGGGGTGGGGGGGGTGATTACAAAAGCTGGGGGAGGCTGTGATGAAAATAAAATGGCGCTCCGTCTCGTGGTGTGACACTGGCGGGGACTTTACAGCAGGTGAGGCGCAGACTTTGCACACGCTGCTGTCACCTTGTGTGTCTGTGAGTCAATTATCAGAGCAGTGAAGCAGCAGGACCGTGTCTGTTTGAACCGCAACGTCTCTACCAGAGCTCCATCCTGATGCTGAGAGGATCCACCAAACACAAGGACCACAAACACTTCAAGACATCAGAGTGATGATGCTGCTCAACTTTGTTCCTGAAAGCACCAACTTTACTCACCTTCAGAGGTGAGTAAGTCTGAGGAAACAATCTGGATCAGACCTGGGCAAATTAAGGTCTGAATTCTAAATCCTAAATCTAAATTCCCCTTAGGCGTCCCTCTCAGACCCACGGGAGGTCAATCATACACTGCAAAAACTGAAATCTAAGCAAGTCATTATGTCTTATTTTTAGTCAAATTTGTCTCACTCGTCTTGATTTGAGCCACATTTACTCGACAAGGCCAAAAAAATGTCTAATTTCAAGCTTTTATAAAGACAAAAATAAGGCATCAATTGCTTGTAACAAGTAAAAAAATCTGCCAATGGGATAAGATAAAAGATTCTTGCTGTAAGACATCTTTCTGATTTCAAGAAACTTCCCGGGCGAATTCATCTTATCCCATTGGCAGATTTTTTTGACTTATTACAAGCAATTTACACCTCATTTTTGTCTTAAAAAAACTTAAAATAAGACATTTTTATGACCTGGTCTGGTGAATGTGGCTCAAATTAAGAACGATAAGACAATTTTTACTACAAATAAGACATAATGACTTGCTTAGATTTCTGTTTTTGTAGTGTAGTTTAGAATTTATCCATCCATCCATTTTCTTAACCGTCTATCCTGCTATTCAGGGTCGCGGGTGGCTAACAAACATAATGGCAGACAAAAGGATTTAAAAAACTGTACTAAAACAATTAGATAATATTGATTAGATAAAGGCTGACTTTACTAACAATGAAATAAAGTTTTCAGAAAAAAACACTCCCACCCACATGAAGTTGCACACAGTTCACTGGAGTCACACACACAAACAAAGATCACTGCATTTGTTGGCCTGTGATCTTTGTTATTGTCTTTCATGGATGGTGCTGTTTTTCTTTTGTCTATGTCAGTGGTTTTCAACTGGTGATAAAAAGCGTGAAAACAAATCAGAAAGAAAGAAAGCAGTGAATGCCGAAAGTTTGCGAATGGATATTTAAAGTTGGACTCGTCTTGAACCTGCTGATGCACCAAGGCTGCTATGTGTGGTTTGCAGAGATGTGCTCGCTAACGTTAGCATGAGACCCTGCAAACTCAGGAGGTCAAACACTGAACTTTGACCTCTAACCCAGGTCTGTTCTTGAGATCAGGTTAAGCTCTGGGGCATGGTGCTAGGAAGCAGAATTGTGCATCAATGAGTTGTGTGCATTTTCACGTTCTCTTCTGTGTCTTATTAAAGGACAATGATTTTAATTTTTAGATTTTTGCTCTTACTTTGAAAAGCCCAGCTTCTGATCACACAAATGAATGTTTCTGCCTTCGAATGTTTTATTTTTTTGTTTTTGGAAACAGAAACATGAAATCAACCTGTTTTTAAAGATGTCTTACCTCCCTATCAAACAAAAATGCCTTTAATTTCAATTTTATTTTTGAATTTTGAATTGAAAATCAAATACCCACTCGTTTTTGTTTGTTTGTTTGTTTGTTTTGCGGTGTCTTTTTCTGTAAATCCAAATACCATGAGTAAATTTACTGTGATCACAAACTTTTGGGTCATACTGATGATTTTTCTACAGTTTGCCTTTATCTCTAACCATTTTCAAGTAACAATCTTTTGAAATAGTCACATCAACACTAAATATTTTATTGACAAGACGGTGGTGCCTTAAGGGTTTACACATACAAGGAATTTGACTGGGTGTATTGGTGCTAAATAATTAATGTGGAAATGAAAGAACTAGCAATTACTTAAATAATAGAGAATGAAAAGCAAAAAAATAATAAAAATTTGCATTTAAATGATCAAAAAATAGACATATATTATCAAAATTAAGAGAAAAAAAAGACGAAAATTCATTATTTTGTTATTTTTAATAAGAAAAACACATGAAAAACTTTTGCTTTTTTTGTTTATGCATGCCCCCCCCTCCTTTTTGATTTATAACTACATTTCATTTCGTTTTCTTCAGTGTAAATGAGAGTGAAGGCCCTTTTTTAAAAGATATTGACCCTGATTCCTGATTGATAAAAGGTTAAATCATTGATTAGTTCAGTTTTATGTTTCTACTCTTCCTGAAACTTCATTGACTCTTCACTTTAAACCAGAAAACGCCCAAAAAGAGAGAAAAGTTTGAACAGTTGAGTCCTTCAGACACAGTCCTGGGGCTGCTCATCTCATTTAAATTGTCTTTTGTTCATAAAAAAGTTGTCAGTGTTGAACTAAGATTGAATTAAAGCAGCATCACCCTGAGAGTCATTTTACGACACGTTTTTATTAAAAAATAATGACAATCATCCTGAGACACGAGCGGGTGACCCCTCTGGATCCTGACTCATCGTTTAAGAAACGCTGCTCCGAGGACGTTTTAATGAGCTGCTCCTTTAGAAAATATTAGGACGGGTCTCCACCGGGTGTTGTCCCTCAGTCCTCCTTCCTTAAATTAGTAAAAGGTTGGGAGTAAAGTAAGAGAACAAAAGTGGAGGAGGAATTTCAGAGTCTCCTCTTGATTTAGCGCGTTCACCTTTTGAGGAAGTGTAATTTTAGCACGCTTACATATCTGCTGTCTCAATTAGGCTGAAATATAGCTCAGATTTTCCAAGCAGCACCACATCATAAATCTGACCGTGTCAGNTGTACTCCACCATGTGTCATCCATCTCCTCCAGGCTTTGCAAGTTTGTATGCCAGCTGTCCACAAATCTCCCCACATCACACTCCATCATTTGTCATGTCTGCCCAGTAAAAGGAAGTTGAATGGCAGCACGCCGCCCGCAGTGTCAGCCCAGAGCACGCTATATGAAGTGTCTCTTCTCTCAACAGGTCGCCCACCAGAGGCATCTCATTTCCCAGTGGTGAGTTCCTGAGTTACACATGCGGTTTCCTGCCAGCGTGGACCATTTCACAGAGGCCAGACGGCGAATCCTCTTGATGGACGTACCCAGGCGTTCAGATAGAGCCTGAAGCAGGAGAGAGGCCTCAGCCATGGATTCAGAGTCGCCCCTCCCTCTGGTGAGTGCACGTCTGCTGCAGGTCACATGAGCGATCAAAGGCTCGGCGGGGCGGCCCAGAGTCACCGGTGACTCCTGACTGCAGGCGGCGTGATGGAAAGCAGAGCCAACAGGTGGGCACCAGACAGAGCGGGGATAAAAGGAGCTTTGTCTGGAAAACAAGATGGAGGCATGAGAAGAGGCTCCGGGGAAAACTCGAAGACAGAGAGGGAAAGAAAAACAGCCGTGGCTACAAACCTTGAAGGTAAAAGAAGCTCCACAAATAGACAAATAGATTAATTTGTTTTACACTCAAGACGACAAGCGTGCAGCTCAGAGAATGAAACAGTAAACAGCTGCAGCAGAAGCATATGGCTGAAATAATCCCGTCCAAACAAAGACGGTCCAAAAAAGACAACAGTTTGTTCTCTCTCCCGGGCTTCTACGTGCTGGCAGAAACAAAAGCCAGGTATTTCATGCAGAGAAAATTCCACTGCAGAGGAAATTAGATAAGTAGGATAACAAGTTAAATCGCCATGTGTCTGTGAAGCATCAGGAGGAAGAGGAGGAGGTTTAATGGAAGAAGCTCATCAGAATGTGTGTGAGAATCACTCTGCTGCTACTCAAAGGTGAAATCATTTCATCTAATTGATCATATGGAAGTGATTTCTCTTCATTCAGCTGCAGTGTGCGGAGTCCCTGATCCGACACAAACACTCAAAACATGAGACCAATGAAGAAATCCATTACATAAACACACCCAGGAGAAGAAAAACGACTGACTGTGATGAGTGAAAAGCAGAGGAGTCACCACCACTTCAGCTGCAAAACTTCTCTTGTGTTTCAAAGAACATTTATTCAGGGGGAAAAAATGCAGTTTTCACATACTTTGAGTTTTTAGAAAGTTGGTCGAAAAGCCACCTAAAGGTATGAAGAACTTCCAGTGCCCCTGAGTGGACAGGGATGGTTGCACAGACCCCTGGTTGCAAATGAGCCTGCAGTGAAATATGTCCTTAATTTACTTTAGCATGCAGGAACAATTTAAAGCAGCTCCCCAACTTCTGTTTTCCCCTCGTGATGAACACAAATGTTTTAAAACCTCACTTCTCCCCACTTTACCATGCTGTGATAAATTCACATCTTCAGAATTATTGTGAGTGTTGCAAAAAAAAATACAACTTCAGGGTGTAACAGTTGAAAAATCAACAAACCATCTTCACATAAGAAGTGATTGTAAGTAATAGACTGTCATCATTAAGCTGCAAATGCATATTGGTAACATTCATTCTTTGAGGTTATCATTTTTTAACTCTATATTGAAACTCAATGATGTTCATTTTGTCTCGATATGTGACAGTTAAAAAGTTTCTTTTTAGTAGACAAACTTACCCCATAACCCCAGACAACAAATGCAACATAATCTGTGAGATCCTGTGTAAGTCATGCAGTAAAACATATGTGATGGGGTTCTTTTCAGCCCAAGCAACAAACAAGAAAAAAGAAACTACCAAAGAAAAAAGGTAGTCAGGCAACGTCATCAAAATAATAATGCCAACTTTTATTTACAGTGATGGGGATATTCACAAGTGCAAATAAACAAAATAATCAAACAAAATCACCCATGATAGGGGGAAAAAAACCACAACAAAGCTAAAGTTTTTGTCAAGGGCTGTTCCTGTTACCTACTTTGCAACCAGTTGATAACCAGGTTTTTATCATCAGAAATGTTCACACAAATCCTTTTAGGTTAAAAAAAAAAAAAAAAAAAAAAAAAAAAAACATAGTGGCCTCAAAGGGAAAAGCTGCTCTTAAAAGACAGGAATCAGGAAGTCTTGACGGATCTGATGAAGGCTGAAGTGACAGCTGAAACTGTCCGTGAGGTAAGACTTAACAACTGAGTCTAAGTTTGTCTTCTGAAAAGAAACTTTTAACTATCTGTGCTCAATTTTAAGCATGAAAAATGTCTGGTTGTTATGAAACTATTCTCTGAACTGAAGTTCTACCAATTACTGACAGGACCATGAGCATTACGGGCAAATGGTGTTCTGGAATAAAAAGTGACCTTGCTAACTGGTGACCTTCAGCTGAACGTGTCAGGGATTGTAGGCTAATGGTCACCAGTTAGCAAGGTCACTTTTTACTCCAGAACACCAGAGCCATCTCTGAGTTAAGTGTGTTTCTGTATCAGCCTTAGTTTCACAGTTTTGACTGTGAATGAGTCTGATTAACTGATACAACTCTGAATCCAGTTTTTACTTTGGTGTTCAAGAAAAAGTGGGTTTATACTCGAGGTTATGGCCAATTACGACACTTAGGGCTCGATATGGAGTGTAAATAATAAGAGGAAGATGAGGAGATAAAGCCAGGGTAAAACTACGATATATTATCAAACTCTTTACTATTCTAATTATTCATCTTAAAATACTAAATGATCATTATTCTGACAGATTTTAACAGAGCTGGTGCCCACAGTTAAGTAAAACTCAATCAGTGGAACTTAACTTATCTGGAAGGTAGACTGTGGAGAAAAAACTTGATGTGCTAGAAAAAAAATTGACTGCAATTTTGGAATCAGCATTCCAATTTTAGTTTTAATCAGCATAGAAATCTAACTCAACAGATTTTTTAAAATTTCAAATTATTCCAAAGTGTTATGTTTTAAATACTGCAATGTTCGATATGATGTTTTTATCCTCTCTACAGCGTCTTTGAGTGTCTTCAAAAGCGCTTTATAAATAAACTTATTATAATAATAATGATAAATATAAACTGATGTCTTATGGTGTTGCGATGCTATAGCTCTAGTTTGACTCCAGAAAATCAAACCAGTTCTTAGGAAGATCCTGATCAGAACCAAACAAGCATTGGCACTAGCACCAAACAAGTACCTGGTTGTTTTGACTGAAAAGGAGAAAGACTGGCCATAGTTTTCTGGATCTTTTCTTCTGACCCTGGTCTCAGACTTAACAGTCTGTGTGTTCGTCTCTGGTTTAGGAGATTGTTGCCTTATTGACACAAGTTTATGTCTTCATATTTCACAGTCTGTAAATGTCCATAGATGATGTGTTCATAAACATTGAGGGACTCATGTGTGTATTAACCTTTCTCGTGTGTATATGCTGGATTTCGCCACTAAAAATATCTGTCCAAGCTGTATTTGATTTACAGTTTTGACATTCAGAGATTCATCATCCACCTTATGTTCACCAGGCAACTCTGTATGCTTCCTCTGCACTGGATTTATAACGCCCCCCAGTGTGGGAATCGTTGGCTGAGAGGGGCAGGTTTGACTCCTGGACTCCTCCCTTTGCTGCATGTCTTCTGCAACTTTCTCTCCCACATGGTCTCTCTATTTGCATCAGTCCGACCAAGTAGACACAAGAACACAGTAAAATGTAATTGTAAATCTTACGTATAACAAAAAGTGACTTTAAGTCATTTGAGCTTACTCTGTTGAGTCTCCTCACTTAAACTTAGTAAAGACAAATTTCTATTGAGGCAAGTAATCCTACTTATCAGCAGCAAGTTACCTATACTTTAAAGTATGAGTGAGAAAGAAGCGTCTGCAAACCCAGAGAAACTCGGCAGCATTTGGCATCTCTGGTTGAATACACATGCGCAGTTGCCTACTGACACCATACTTCGAAGAGACCATATCATTCTCCTTTACAGCAGGCTCATGTAGGTCCCAGAACAGTCAGTTTGAAGATTTTGTCTAAAAACTCAGTTTTTTCCTGGACTTCAGCCTGAAATCTCTCTCTTTTGAGCTCTACAACAAACATGCTGTTTCTGTGTGCTGCCCATTGACTGTATATAGAATGGACAGCGTGCTTCCGCCTGTCACCGTTCTACGTTTTTGAAGCCAAAAAAACCCCGTTTCTCTAGCCGCCATTGTGCAGCCAGAGTCAGCGCAGTAGAGAATTTCCGGTGGAGCCGAGTAAAAAAGAGAAATAAAAATATTTATTTCTTCTTCTTCAGAAGGTTTAGTCTCCTTTTGGCTCTTTCCCGAAGTTTCTTATATCCCCGATAAAAACTACTCACGAACGGCAGCTGTCAACTATCGTAAAACGAAACTTATATCGCGGTTTTTAACGTCCAATAACTAATGAGAAACTAACTTCTCAGAGAAAAAAACACCTGAACACCATGCAGCCAAATGACATGAAGAGAGAAACGTTTCTACGAGGTATTGTAATTTTTTTAAGTTTTCCCGGCTCATATCTGGAATACATGGGGAGGCGGGGCTTATGACCTATACTGCAGCCAGACACCAGGGGGCGGGGCTTATGACCTATACTGCAGCCAGACACCAGGGGGCGGGGCATCTGCTGGAGGCTTCAGTTTGAGCCCAAGGTCGTTACGTCCACTCATGATAAAGTCTATGGTGCTGCCCCTGTCCACGCCTCCTTCAGCACAACCATGCCCCTCCCTGTCTCTCTGGAAGACAGGGCGCGGCTTTCACTCTGGTAAACCCCGGTTTCGTTACAACTTAAACTTCTAGTAATCATTACTTATTATTTTATGTATTGTTGCAATATGTTGTCATTACTACACTGTGAAGTGTAATTTGTTGACTTATCTTGAAAAAACTTAGCACACCGATTGCCTTAAAATTTCAAAGTAAAGTGGATCATTGATTTTAAGTTGTCAAAGTTGAAAAGAACTGTGTTCCCACAACTCATGTCAGGGCATGAACTTAATTCCCTTCAAAACCTTAAAACCATGAGTGAGGAGGGCACACAGTGGACATGAGACCCTACTGTGCATGGTTGAATCACGCAGGTGTCGCAGGCTGCCTACGCTCCGAGGCACAGACTGACATCAACGGTCCAAGGTGTGGGCTGGCTGCCTATGCTCTGTGGAGTTGACTGGCTGTCCTCACTCCACGGTGTAGACTGACATCCCCTGCTAGCATTCTTCCGTAATGTACAGTCATACACCATAACGCAACATTTAGCTTTGGTGGGCAAATGACAACGCCTATTCAAATTAGAGGCTAATGCAAAACATTCTCAGGAATTTTTATCATGTTTTTACAGAAGAAAATGACATTATTTATTTTTGTCCTTGATATCCAGTCTATGCTGTTGACAGCTGGACTAAGTCATGGAGCATAGACAGCCAGTCTATACCAGGGCAATGACAGCCTGTGTCACCTGTGTAGTATATCCGTGTACAGCAGGGTCTCATGTCCACTGTCTGCCCTCCTCACTCATGGTCAACCTGGGTAATGATTTTGCATTGACTACATTCTAGGTTACTGCCATGACATGAGTTGTTAGAACACAGTTCCTTTTAGCTTTGACAACTTATAATCAATGATCTACTTTACTTGGTAATTTCAAGGCAATCAGTTTGCTAAGTTTTTACAAGTAAAGTCAACAAATTATATTTTACGGTAAAAATCCCTCAAAAATGGTTAACATAACGCTCTTTGGTTGTTTTACCAAATAGTCTCAGCGCAAAATGACAGAGAGGACCCTTTTGGGGACATGTAAGATCTTTTTTTTTTTAATTCAATGGACTAACTCTTGAAAATGAAATATTCTGGGGTCCAGTAGCTCTTCTGGTCGCTGTCATCATGACCCAACTCTGCAGCAGACATTTATTTTTATTCCCATCGTGTCAACAAGAAGAGGAAGATGCCACAGAGTGTTTTTTGTGGATAAATCTGATATGATGTGTGTATCTAGCATTGTTGAATACATACATTGATATTCATGTAAGGTCTCGACCAATCATGTTAAAGCATTTAACACAGCAGGCTAATCATTTTGACCCCAGTGATGGACATATATGAAGTAAAAGTCCAAGTGTTGATTTTTATGATTGAAGGAACCACAGACGTCCCTGGTCCAGACTTCAGACCATCTGATTTACACAGAAGTATTTCAGCACTCTCACACCTCCCAGAGCTGGAGCCAAGCCCAGTTTCACGCAGCCGAGTTCTTCAGCAGTCTATTTGTAGCTGCAGCGCTCTCCTTCAGCTGGCGCAAGTGCAAAGCAATTTGCAGATTTAAAAGATTTCCACCACTTCCAGAGAAATAATGATTTGGAACAAATTGTCCAAACCAATCTGTCTTGTAGTGGCATTATTTATTTTTCCAAAGAGTTATGAAAATATTTCTTCTATTGTGGAGAAACAGGAGAGAGTTTTGCTTTCCAACACATGGACGCTTTCACCTCTAATGTGTCTTGAAGCAGTCGTGGAGCTGCTCTCCGCCCACGCACGCCCACTAGCAGTTTGAGCGCCTCTCTAAATAAAAACGGATATATCAGGAGTGGCAGAGTGTCCGCGGCCCGTCCAGAGCTGGAAGTACACAACCGCATCCTGACAGCCTGCAGGAGTTTTACGCATTTGATTTACATTTATCGATTACTCTGATATGAGCCATTAATCACGTGGACGGCTGACCTTTCCCACCCCGAGCGGGCAGAGTACTGAGTGGAGGAGTCACACCGATCTCTTACACACATCACACCACTGTCTGTGTGTGAAATACATGTTCATTAAAGATCTACGGATAAATGTTTGATCAGAAATCAGCGGGTTGTTTCATCAATCCTTATCATATGCTGATGATCCTCTCACACTTTAAACACAAACAGATAAATTACATCACACATTGTGTTGATCTCCATCTTGGCTGCTGTAACTTCACACAGACAGAAGGATCAACAGAGAGAGAGAGAGAATCATGACTGACCCAAATCTCAACATGTGTTCAGTATTTCTGACCATTTGTCATGTCTGTCTCTACATACGCTCTTAAATATCTATAACATACCACACAACAGCACTAGAGCTGGTTAATCTGTCTGCTTCCACCATTCAATAACAATTAATACAGCGCTGATTTAATTACAGACCGATTACCGATTATCAATGATTCTCGATTTTACCATTAGTGATTATTGGTTTTCTGTTTGACATGAATACAGAATTATTGCACCACTTAAAAAAAACAATCAGTTGCTGAAAAACTTCTTTGTTATTGATTAGGGCACTTTCAGTGTAATGTAGAGGTTCAATTTTTTTTTTTTTTTTTGTTTTAACTTGAAATAAATGTCTATCTTTGAAGGCTTTTCTCCCCTGGCACAATAATGCAACTTTTTTTTAATTTCATTTTTTTACCTTTTATTCAACTTTCCAAAGACAAATAGAACATCTTATTAAAAAGTTCTAACTTTTACAAGTTAACAAGACTGGTCAATAAATGAAAAGAGATAAAAAAAGAGAAAAGCAGCACTGAAACTGGAACAATATAAAAGTCAATGTAGCAAAACATATATTAGTCAAATTTATGTGATGTCCCATTTGCAGTGTGTCCAGTTTAGAGCTGAACAATATGGACAAAACTTCATATCTCGATATAAATGCCAGATATCTCGACATCGATATGGTACAATATGACTCTGGGTATAATGAAAACTAAGCATTTTTCAGAAAAATAAAAGCAACATAATATAACAGGATGTGTAAAGTGCAGTTAGTTGGTTAAAGCTCACTGTCAGACATCAATATCAACAGAAAGTCACCAATAATCAACCCACTGTCTGAGCTTTACATGCATGGTGAGCTGGGAAAATCTACATTATTGATATCTTTTATAAGGATATTAATATCTTGAATATCCATAAAATATCCAAAAATATCCATATAGATGCAGTAATATATATCTTTAGCCCTAGTCCAGTTAGTATAGTTCAGATCCAAATTGTATTTAACCCTGTGGTGCATAGTAGTCACTATAGTGGACACCTGTTTAAAATGTATTTACTCCTAAATTCAGTGGTTGATGTGGTGGAAATTCATATTAATCTGTGTCAGGATATTTTTATTCTTCTTAGGGCCTGAAAAAATGTTTTCAATTCTTTTTCCAAATATATTTATATATTTTTTTAAAGTTATAGACAAACATTTAAAGGTAAAACAGCGTAAAAACTATTAATTATTTAGTGTAAAAATGGATGAAATAGAGTTAAATGTTTCGCAAAGCATTAAAAAAGATTAGTCATGAAATTACCAAAAAAAAAGAAAGACAAGAAGTTAAACAAAAAAAAAAGTCATATTTACATTAAGTTCACACTGTTTTAAGTTGAATGCTCAGTTACAAATATTTGGGGGACAAAAAAACAAAACAAACAAACACTTTTTTTCATGCTTTAAGACAAATAAAAACACTCACGGAAAATCCTAACACTGGCTTTCATAACTAAAAACTGAACCTAAATGGCATAACTTATTATAGCTTTACTATCTTTTAGCATTGTGCTCAAGACCACACCACCTGAGACCAGGACTTCCCCGAGACCAGAATGCAGCCAGACCAAGACCAGACCAAGACTTTTGAGAGTCAAGACTGAGTCAAGACCAACACTGTAAAATATAATAGTACATCTTGCTTAAAAAAACAAATAAAAAAGTTACCTTAACTTATTTTAGCTCACCCTGTTGAGTCGACTCACTTAAACATAGTAAAGAAACTTTCTTTTGTTGACTTAACTTGAAACATTTAAGGAAACTGTTTGTCTCAAAATTTCCAGGTAAAGTTGAGCATAAGTTTTAAGTTGTTAAAGCTGAAAAGAACTGAGCTCTGGCAACTCATGTCATGGCAGTAACCAATCAAATAAGTTGATAACCAAACCCTGTAACTGTGAATGAGGAGGGCACACAGTGGACATGAGACCCTGCTGTAACTAAACAGACATACTAGGAAAATGTATGTATGTTTTTGTATTTGATGTGGTCTTACAAGGAAGAAGAAGAAGAAGAAGAAGAGTGGTAGTTTCTTTCTTTTTTTTTTCTTAACCCAAAAGGATTTGTGTGAACATTTTTGATGGTAAAAATCTGTCAAATAGTGGTACATCCTGACCTACAATTACAAGCTTCTTATCCTTAAAGGCTTCTGTACCCTCATCCATGGGACTAAGCAAGAAGGAGTTTGAGTGTAGACACATCCCTAGATATCACTAAATGTTCCCATTCCTGTACACTCCTGCTGCTCATGGTGCTGAATGAATTAATCACATTGATCCTGTGAGACACAGAAGCAAAGACAACCATCAGCTGGAAGATTGAATATTTCTTTACAGTCATTTTTACTGCTGGAAGCTGCTGCTGCTGGGGAGGCGTGAGACAAGGTGATTAACAGCACCCTGATAACACTTTTTCTCCCCATTACAAATTAATGCAAAGAAATCATATGTGTTATTCCTGATGGTCCGGTTCCCTTTGAGATGTCTTAAAGAAGCCTCAGTATTTATTTCATATACTTTGGAAACTAAATAAAAAAACCCTCCTCACTGGAGCTCTAAATAAAACTGTCTCTGATAGACTGTACATGTAAACACGTTTACCAGCACTGGGTACATTTGGCACACCCCACTCTGAGGGAGCTTTGGCAGGCATATATATATATATATATATATATATATATACAGCCATTCCTGATAACTTAATAACAGTTTGCACTTAAACATGGCGACTTTTTATTCCAAAGCCTGCCAAACAAACGGGGAGTTAAGAGTTTCAAGCGTGTGGGTGCAGAGCAGACAGGGAGGCTGGAGTGAAACTGCTGCTTTTTAAAATACTTCTTTCATAAGTCAGCAGAGGTTGTAATTTCAGGAGGAAATCTGTCCTTCTTACTTTTTTTAAAAAGTAATTATTGCCTCCCACACATGTTGACAGTGTCAGTGTGACTTCTCCTCTAAAAGCTCTCTAAGCTGTGCTGTTTGAGCGCTAAAATATCATAACCTCGGCGAGACAAGAGAGGAGCCGACTCAAATGTTGATGCGAGTATCGAGGAAGTCTTTGGTTAAAAGTGTGGGCACAGAAACAAGTTTTATCAAAACTGTGCTCTCTGCTCTGCTTCAGGACCCAAAATATGTCTGAACCTTTTGATGTTTTTAATGAAGTTTTGAGTAATATTAGCTTCATTGTTTCATTTACATGAAGCATGAGGGGTTGTCGGTCTACACTGGTGGGTGTAGCCCATCTAAGTCATGTAGCATAGACAGCAGGCCTACTCCATGTAGTGTACGCAGCCAATCCACACCGGCATGACTTGCCAGCATAGACAGTTTGTGCCACCCATGTGATTCATCCATGTACAGCAGCCTCTCATGTCCACTGTGTGCCCTCCTCACTCATGGTAACAAGGTATGGTAAGGAGTTAAGTTCAGTTTCTGGTTCCAGAAAAAAACAAATGAGTAAAAATAACAAGATAATCTCTTGTTGTGTGGATGAACTCAAAACATTTGCCTCAAATTACTTAAATTATTCATGTTACAACAAGAAATCACACTGTCTTGTATTTTGAACAAATACTGTATGTCCGTATGAAGACATTCACTTGAATTTTTATTGTTGGTCTCAGGGATTCAATTAAGTTAAATTTAAAAAAAGTTCAAGCAGAGACTTTGAGGCTCAAGTATTAACCCTGTGGTGCATAGTGGTCAGTACAGTGGACACCTATTTAAAAGTTATTTACTGCTAAATTCAATGGGTCATGTGGTGGAAATTCATATTAGCCTATGTCAGGATATTCTTATTCTTCTTAGGGCCTGAAAAAATGTTTTCAGTTTTTTTCTGGCCATATATGTATTTTTTTTTTAATGTTATAGACAAACATTTGAGGGTGGAAAAGCTTACAAACTTTTAATTATGCAGTGTTAAAATGGATGAAAGAGACTTAAAAAGTTACGAGAAGCATTAAAAAAAGATAATACAAAATCCTGACACTGACTTTCATAATTCATGCATCTGAGGGTTAAAGGATAATGTCCTTTGTAGACTAAGCACTGAATTTTTAAGAAATTTTCAATGCAGTTTCATACTCTTTCTTATTAATTATTAATTATTATTAAAAGTTGCAGATGACTGAACCTATCCAGAAAGTGTAAGGTGCCCAACAAGGATTGGCTGCATAATTAGATGACTACACAGATGTGATTTAAGCTTAACAATGAATAAATGTCCATTTACCTGCTTTCTGTAGCATGACAATAATTGTTGGTGAAGTTGAAATGTGACCTGATGTCACCTGAGCTTCTTCCTATTGGTCATCTTTTATCTGCTGATTCAAAAAAAACAAGTTGTGAAATGAGAATACGTTTCCTGCTTGTAGCACAGTGGTGAAGAATTTTATGCTTTGATGACAGTGTTCAGCCTCTGTGCTCTGAGTGCCAGCAGAGTAAACCATAAACATAGTGTTTGAGAGCATGACATGAGTATATGTTGTGCGTCTATAATGTTTGATTCAAAGACAAGGCCTGTTGGTGTATTTGTTCTTCAAAAGTCTCTGAGTTTACATTCAAATTCAGCTGCTAAACGTGATCTGAGCCGGCCTTTAGAAAAACAGGCGAGAGTAAACAAGACGTGGCTGCGCTGCTTTGAGGATCCCCTTTGCTCCTCAGACGAAGCAGAATTAGCAGATTATCTGTTAATACAGCAGTGAAACAAAAGATGTGGGGTTTAACAGATATTTCTAAAGCCCTTTGTTAACACAGCCAGCTCTGAATTATTTGTGTAAACAAGAGGATCCTTCCTCTCACATCCCTCACTGCGTTCCCTCCGGGGTAAAAGAAAAGCTGCTCCTGTTGGGCTCAGTCAGGTAAAGTGACAGTATCTTTACACAGACAGACATTTTAAATCAGCTCATTTTTGGACGTTTCACGAGGACGTCATTACATCCTCGTGCAGCCGTAGTGACATAAAACAGTGTCTGTCCGGATGTCGCAGTGCCGCTCTCCGCCTCACTGCGGAGCGGGGGAAGTCTTTGAGTGAGACATCATGCTAACCTCCAGAGAGATAATTTATTGATACACGTCAAACCGGGAGAGGGACCATGCTCTGTGTGCTCAGCCATGAAACTGAGAGAGAAGACAAAAGGAATCCTTGATGAAGTTCCTTTGAAGTGCCTTTTCCAGAAGTCCTTGGAAATACATATTGATGAAGTCCAAATTGTCTGGCCCGGAGGGAGAAGGCGGTCGACTGCTTTGCATCGCTCTATAAATATTCACTGAAGAAGAGGACATGGCTCATTGCTGTGTGTGAGGAGAATTATTATCTTTAAATGATCGGCTCAAAAAACAGATTATTAGGGATGAAGGGGGGAAGCTGGTGCCATCAGGAAGGATCATTTCTCTAAAAGCAGAAGGTGCTCTCATCACGCCTGAAAACATTCATGTAAGGGCTCAGATTCACAGTTTGAGCCATTAGTGAAATATTAATGTGAACGCCTACAGGCGGAAATCATCCCAGTGTTTTAAACAAAGTTATCTATAAAGTCCACACTGAGAAGAGGAAGCATATGTCCTCATGTGAAGTAGAGCAGAGATTCATGGGTAACATACAGCTCAGTTTCATCAGCATGATTGGTCAAAGCACTGCAGAGTCCACAAATAAATACACTTGAAGAGGAGGGAGGTAAAAGATGAGGTGCAAACTGTGTGGTCTCATCTTCTCTAATGCTGTTAGAGTAGCCTTGAAACTTGTCGGACTGCAAACACATCAGTCAAATTTTAGGAAGTGAATAAAATGAAAATAAAACTACCAACACATAGAGATAAGTGTTGATAGACAGCTGGAGTCCTGAGGCTGAGGAGTTCTCTCTTCTTTCATGAGTCTTGAACTGACCCAGCCCATTATGTCTGTGTGATGTTGTAGTCCAGAGGGTCCCAATCTTTCCCAGCTCAGGGCCCACTCTAAAAATTTTCTGCGGCCCCCTCCCCGTTCCATAAATATGGGGGCCACATAATGCCCTCTCAGACCACCTTTTATACGTAAATATTTGAGTATTTTCAATATCCATTAAAGTGTAACTGAATTTTTACATTTCATACATTATCTTGTATGTTTTGAACTTTATATGCCCCCATAGAAAAAAAACAAAAAACAAACACACACAAAAAATAATACTATTTTGGAAATGATTTGGCGGCCCACTTGCAATACCTTCACGGCCCAACTTGGGGCCATGGACCACAGGTTGAAAATCAATGTTGTAGTCAATTCGACTATGTTCTGATTGTGACCAGGCTTGTTTTATTTTGAAAGTCACAGGCTCTTTTAGGTGGGTTCTGGAAACATATTCCTGTCCTACTCTGCCTTACGCTGCATTGACGCGTCACAGCTCCAGCATCAGGACAGTCATGATCATAGATATATATAAGAAGGCTGGATGCTTTTAGGCAGAGTCAGCAGTGTCATCACTGTGGTGGCCATCTTGGAACAGGGAACCGCTCCAGTACTGTAGTCAGTGGATAGGATGATGATTTACTCACTAAAACACTCATAACTCGCTGAATTCTTAACAGATTTACAAATAGATTAGTTTTTCACAAACTTTATTCACGTGGCTATGATTCAGGCTGAATTTTTAAATCACTTTTTTTTTTAAAGTATTCTTAAGTTTGCAAGTTAATTAGCTAAATTTCTGACGTTTACAACAAACCAAGCCATTTGAAAAACGGTTGAATATTGAGCAATCTGCAGTTATTTCAAAGTCCATGCTCCATTGACTGTAATGTAATAAGTGATCGAACAGCCCTGTTCCAAGATGGCCGCCGTGTTGCTTCCCATTGGAGTTAATGTCCGGCAGCTCCTTCGTTTTCCTCCGCGTGCAGCACAAGGCTGTTGTTTACCTCCGCCCGACATTGTGCCGCTGTATTACTTTGATGAAGTCTTTTCAAAGCTTTTTTTTCCCTTTAAAGATCACGGTGGCACATATGTTTGTACAAAATTATGTTTGTGTCGCGTTATAGATGACATGCACGCACTTCTACGCCGCACTTTAGCGCAGCTGTGTTATAAGATCCACGCCCACCGTGAGTCTGCAGTCGGGCTAGTGGAAAAGGTAACCAAACCGTGTAGAGCCGAGTAGAGTAGAGCCGAGCAGGGCTGGAATTGTATAGTGGAAAAGCGCCACATGATGTTTTCGTTTTCAGGCTGATTTTCACAGGAAAAGGTCTGTTGGCTCCAAATAAATGCATGATGGCTCGTTCCAATATATGCAAACATCACTGGTGCAAAGAGACACTATTTACTCTGCAGTTTGTGGTGCATGTTACCCTTCATGCATGCTCTGTGAATCAGGTGATGTCTCTCTGGTTTACTTGTGTGTGTTTCCTGATGTGAGTGAGGCCTGTGTCATCAGTCCACCCACCACTTTTTAACAACTTGGTGATAAAACTTCACTTTCTGTGTTTTCTGTGTGAATGGCTAAAGGCAACGATGTAGATTCAAATCAGCTCCGTGGTGTCGAGGTAAACTTCCATGGCACACTTATTTATCACTCAGATCTTTCAGATTCAATCCTGTTAGTCCTAGTTGCTGCTCATGAGCGCACTCTCCACACGTCAGCTCTCAGCTTTAAGTCCTCAGCGAGTTCAAAGACAGAGAACACAATTTGTTGGACCAATTTCACCTACAGACATGCAATCTCCTTCTAATGCAGCCAATTATTAGCTTATTTGCCTTTCTCTTGAAAACGGAGATGCAGAACAGCTTCAGAGGAAAGTCATTTCATCAGTTCCCGCGGCGCCTCCTGATCTAAATCACAAGAAAATGTCACATTTTCAAACATCCAAGAGGCATCCAGCGAAGCATCCGGCAGACACAACATGGAATTTTCCAGCACGCCGTCTCTACAAGCGTGAGTGACAACTATGATCATGCTAGCGGCTCCTGTTGCGATTCTGTACGCTTTCTGGTGCTTTAACATCTGTGATGGGATGCAGCGTCTTCGGGAGGCCCTACGTGATTTCCCCTTGTTCTACTAAATAGAGGCTGATTAGGACAAAAGACACTCGGCAGAGTTTTTCCAAGGCCTTTCAAGGAATCAGGATAATTGAGGCGACCTTT
Source organism: Thalassoma bifasciatum (assembly GCA_008086565.1). NCBI lineage: Eukaryota > Metazoa > Chordata > Actinopteri > Labriformes > Labridae > Thalassoma > Thalassoma bifasciatum. Next base: position 216,800 of record RPOG01000615.1, read on the forward strand.
ATGTTGAGTATGATATCATAGCAGGGATAAATGCAGGGGGAAGGAAGTAAAAAGTGCACCCAGTTCAGCCACACACACTCCTGATCAAAATCTTTAGACCAGTTAAAAAGTTGCATGAATTTGCGTTTTGCATTGTGGAATCTTAAAAAGGTTCTAAGCAGAGCTTCAAAATGTAAAAAGAAGAGATTGGAACAAGAGGCCAAAAGTTTTGAGCATGAAAATAACACTTAAACTGAAATAGTCTGTTCATCAGCTGATCAAAAGTTTAAGACCACAGCCTTTAAAAGTCCCAAATCTGTGCAAAAATTTGGATTCCATGTCATTTCCTGTCAAGTAATTACACTATGAAGATCTCTTGATGGCAAAGGTAAAAAAAAAAAAAATGTAAGCGTCTTTGAACGTGGAAAGATTGTTGAGCTGCATAAACAAGGCTTCTCCCAACACAACGCCATCACTGCTGAGGTTGGAGCATAGACTGTATAAAACATGGACGTAGTCTCCGTGACGTCGCCCGTCTGTTACTGCAGCTCCATTTTGAGGCTAAACGGCGGGCGCGGCCATATTGGAAATGGGACGACTGACAAGTGCCCAAACTCACAGCTATTGGGCGCCCGTCAGTCACGTGATCTGAGCTGTGGCTCTGATTGGGTAAGCTCTCGATCCTTTTATCTTCCGAACGGCCGAGTTAGAAAAAAATTCACCCCCCTCACAGTGTGTACAGTAAGCAAAATTAGCGATCCAGACAGGAGACAGAGTTTGTACCAGGCTTTAAATACGCTAATTTCGGCTCTGAAAATGGCCTTTTTCCCGTCCACTTGTACAGGACTTCCGGTGCTTCTGGAGCCAGCCTCAAGCGGTCACTAGAGGAACAGCAGCTTTTTAGCACTTCTGTGTTGTCTCATTTTTTCAGACCAGAGGTTGCCGCTTGGGTTGGACACAGTAAGACAGACACTTTGCATTTCTTAAAAGATCTTCAGGGTTGTGGAACAAAGAAATCAAGTGGTAGATCCAAAAATATCTCACAGGAGGATCCTTGTCTCAAATGAAGGCCATTACTGGTGCTGACTGCAGCAGCCCAATAACCATCAGACAGCATCTGCGAAGGAAGGGCTTCAAAAACAAATTGGACTTAATATTAGTCTGTTTGGACTTTGTGAGGGAGCACCAAACATGGGACATTCAAAGTGGAACAAAGTTTGATTCTCTGAGGAGAAAAACGTGAACCTTGATGGTCCTGATGGCGTCCAATGTTACTGTCGTGACAAGGAGATCCCACTGAGATGTTTTCCAGGCGGCACAGTGGAAGGGGAGCGTCATCATGATCTGCTTTCTCTGAAAAATGGAAGAATGGAGGTGACGGTTGTTCAGGGGCGTCAAACAGCAGCTGGCTTAGTGAAGATGTTGCGGCGGGCATCCTTCATGACTGAGGGCCCTGCTCTGTGTGTTAATGACTGGGTTTATCAACAGAGCAACGCTGCAGTTCACGATGCCCGTCTGACCAAGACTTTTTCCAGGAGAAAATTTTCACTCTTCTGGAGCATCCTACGTGTTCCCCTGATCTAAATCATATTGAAAATATTATGGAATGGATGGAGAGGGAAGTTTACAAAAATGGACGTCAGTTCCAGAAGGTGGATGCCAAACATGAAGCATCTTCACCACCTGGAGCAACATTCACACTAGCCTTTTGGAAACACTTGTATCAAGCATGAACAATAATGCTGCAGCTCCTTATTACTGAGTCAGTTTTTGGGGGCTTTTTAAGGCTGTGTTCTTAAACTTTTGATCAGCTGATAAACAGACTATTTCAGTTAAAGCATTATTTTCAATAAATTGGCTGTTCAAAACTTTTGGTCTCTTGTTCCCATTTCTTCGTTTTGCATGTTGAAGCTCCACTCAAAACCTTCTTATGATCCAACAGTGCATAATGTAAATAATTTCTTTTTTTTTTAACTGGACTTAAGATTTTGATCAGGAGTGTATGACTAAGATCATGCAGAATAACTTTTAAAACTGTAACATTCAACAATGTTGCAGCTTTTGTTGCTTTCTGATGTCGATGGTGTTTGTGTATTTTATGAGGGATGCAAAGCGCTTACACACAGCGTCATAATTCAGCATGAAATTCAAGTCAGTTTATTTATAGGAAGCCTTTTATCAAAGGTAAGTCCCACAGGACTTAGCAGGGACATCCTCCTCGTGTCAGACTCTGTGGAAGCTTGAAATCAAGCCGACACAAGCGGACGTTTTATGAGTGTTACATAATGCTGTTTGCCTCTGTTTGGAGTGGGGTTAATGGATAATGATAGGCATGGAAATACTCATCCATAAGTAGATTGAATAAGCCGGAGGCACGAGGTGAGACTCTAAAGTGCAGCGGTTTAAATCTAAGGCACACAGTTTGTTTTACATCACTGCTTTTGAATGATCCCAACAAAAGTTTTTGAATTAGTTAATCAAAGTTCCCGATGGGGAAAACAAAGATGAGAGAAGTAGTTTGTTGGTGTCAAAAATCAAAGATATACAACAGAGCTCTTAGATCCACTTTGGATAACACCACGAGTTGCAAACAAAATAAACGTGAACAGAAATAAACATGTAGGTAAACCTGGTAAAGGCAATGATCGAATGGATGCTTTGGTATTTTGCTAAACATTAGTGTATGGGGAAACAGGTAACCAGATGTTCAGAGGTCTTTTTTTCTGTATAACAGTATAAGAATAGATGAAGAAGAAACAGCAACAGCGGAAAACAACTTGGTTGTTAACCACGTCTACCCCATAGACTGTATAATGAATGGACGTAACGACGTTCGGCTCAAACTGAAGCCTCCAGCAGATGCCCCGCCCCCTGGTGTCTGGCTGCAGTATAGGTCATAAGCCCCGCCTCCCCATGTATTCCAGATATGAGCCGGGAAAACTTTAAAAAATGACGATACCTCGTAGAAAAGTCTCTCTCATCTTTACACTAAGGTGTATGATGATGTCATTTGGCTGCATGGTGTTCAGGTGTTTTTTTTCCTGAGAAGTTGGTTTCTCATTAGTTATTGGACGTTAAAAACCGAGATATAAGTTTCGTTTTACGATAGTTGACAGCTGCCGTCCGGAGTAGTTTTTATAGGGGATATAAGAAACTTCGGGAAAGAGCCAAAAGGAGACTAAACCTCCTGAAGAAGAAGAAATAAATATTTTTATTTCTCTTTTTTACTTGGCTCCACCGGAAATTCTCTACTGCACAGACTCTGGCTGCACAATGGCGGCCAGAGAAACGGGGTTTTTGGCTTCAAAATCGTAGAACGGTGACAGGCGGAAGCACGCTGTCCATTCTATATACAGTCAATGGTCTACCCTGACTCTTATGCTTATTTTGCCTCCAAGACAGTTAAAAACTGTCCTGTGAGTAAGTGCTTTATGAGTTTATTTTTTCTTTTGTTTTGTTAAAAAATCTCTGATAGCATCACCAGAATCTCCAGCATCACACAGCCTCTCCCTCTCCAATCATTTAAGCCACTTGAAGATGGCAGCTCTTTATCATGAGACAAAAACTGAAACTGAAGGTAGGTTACCAAGATTTGTAGCTGCTCATGCACACTGCACAGCGGTGGTTCTCAACTATTTTGAGTCACAATCCCCAATCTAACATGCACTGGTGTCTGGGAACCCCAGCCCCCGTCCCAATCATGCACCCCCAGCTTTGACGCTGGGGATGAACTTCTGCTCAAGATATCGAGAGACATTTCTCAGTGTACATTAAAACAGCATGCACATTAAATCTCATCAGATACTTGTTTTTCATGACATTCTGTCTTAATTCATAACTTATAATATTTTATAAGAGTGTCCCTCCTGTCACTCAAATGCCCCAAAAATACAGATTACTATTAGTCTCTGATTTAAAAATCAAGCACTTAAGGTCACACTTAAGCCTATCGGTTTCAGCGGCATCACAATAACTCTTTAACATGATCAACAGACCGACAGTAGTTGTAGTTTACATGTAGACAAATAATGCAAACTTTAATTTTCTTTTTACCAACAACAACCAATACATACTGATTAAAACCTCAAGGAATCACAGTGGGGAGAAAAACAGACCACTTTCCAGGTTTGAACATCTTTGTTGCCGTACATGAGGAAGAACAACAATTTTGTCTTTCCATAATTTCAAGGGTGTTCTGGGGTCTTTATGAATCTAACACTGTCAACCTGCTCAGTCTGCCCCTTTCTCTGTTGAGCTGAGATGTTAATTACATTAATTTATTGTTAATCCAACCCCCAGAAGTCATCTCGTGACCCCCACTGGGGTCAGGACCCTAAGGTTGAGAATGGCTGCTACAGTACAAACAAAGAATGTCTTGCTTGTCACACTTACGCAGTACAAGAAGCCTTGATATGCTTTTCTATACGTACAGTACAGGCCAAAAGTTTGGACTTCTTAAAGTTCTTTTTAAAGTTTTTGCAATTTTCCGGACTGATTGACCTTCATTTCTTAAAGTAATGATGGCCACTCGTTTCTCTTTAGTTAGCTGATTGGTTCTTGCCATAATATGAATTTTAACAGTTGTCCAATAGGGCTGTTGGCTGTGTATTAACCTGACTTCTACACAACATAACTGATGGTCCCAACCCCATTGATAAAGCCAGAAATTCCACTAATTAACCCTGATAAGACACAGCTGTGAAGAGAAAACCATTTCAGGTGATGACCTCTTGAAAAATATCAAGAGTATAAAAAGCAGTAATCAGAGTAAAGGGTGGCTATTTTGAAGAAACTAGAATATAAAACATGTTTTTAGTTATTTCACCTTTTTTTGTTAAGTACATAACTCCACATGTGTTAATTCATAGTTTTGATGCCTTCAGTGAGAATCTACAATGTAAATAGTCATGAAAATAAAGAAAATGTATTGAATGAGAAGGTGTGTCCAAGCAGTACAAACAGCGCGGTACTCTGTTCTATAAGCTATTTCAATTTTTTCTGATTGTGCAAATTGTGAACAAATACCAGTCATTCAAAGTGCAGTTTCACAAATGTGTCAGCGCAGACTCTGGATGTAGTTTTGAAGTCATTAAAAATATTGTAACGTCAGGGAAAGGCGAAACTGAAGAGGTCTCAGGTCGACAGTTTATTAAAGACCTAAGCTGGTCACTGTAGGTCGTAACCACGCCGATACAGTCGTAACAATGTTTTTTCCGAACAGCCTGAGGGAATACGACTACTCTCACACAGGAAAAACCCCACACCAAAACACACACTTGAACCGCCTCCTTGTGATGCATTCACTGACCCTTGGAAATCCGAATCACATAGCAACTTATGAATATAACACACATAACTCCTGTTATACTCGTAATTCACATCCATAACTTACAACAATAACACATTTAACACAATAACACAACATTAACACCCTACCCAATCCGTTACAAAATATATATATATATATATATATATATATATATATATATAAATACTATAATCTTGGTGTTTAAAGAGTGGAGTTCTACAAAATCTTCACTTTGACTGGAGTTTTCAGAAATGATCATTTATAAAAATATATGTGGTTTCCCAGCTTCTCAGTGTGGATTAGTGTTGTTGTTGTTGTTATTGTTGTAGAGTGAATGAGGGTCTTTCACACCTTCATAATCAGACACTGTGGGGGCTACCTACCACTCCACACAAACTGTGCTGTCACAGATGAGCAGCTCCTCTTGGTTTTATGATATATCAAAAGAAACGCCCCCTCTCCAAGGTCAAAGCAGGACGGTGTAGTAGAACAGCGTAACACGGCTCCTTCTTCGTGGCCTCCTGCATCTCAAGCTGTATCAGTTTATACAATTTAATTTAGGTATTCTCGAGGGAAGTGAGCAGATTTAATAAAGCTAAATGTTGCTGCTCAGTCAGCCAAAGACAAACGCTCAGATCCCTCGTCGCGTTTACAAGAACAGAACAGACACTAACCCAATCAGAGCACCCTTGACCGTTTCATTTTCCACATGCATGTTGCTCCTCCGCGACTCTCTGTGTGGGGGTGTGAGCGTGTATATATACATCCCACTGCGCCCGTGTGAATGTGTGACTCCGCCGTGCTCCTTTCTCTTGATTAATATGCAAAGCACAAGCAGCAGAAACAAACTGCTGCTTTTCTGCACCCGCGTCCCGCTCCCCCCCCCAAGCACTTATCGCATTTAACATTGAATAACCATTCAAATAACGTCTGTTGAGGAATCATCCTGCATAAAGCGCCATCTGTGCCACGCTGCCTCGTCTTTTCACCGCTGATGTAAACAGAGGGGCTCTAGATCACAGGCAGAATAACACGCACAGAAAAGCTTACATCCGCAGAACGGGTCAGCTGTAATCAGTAATCAATTCCCCGTCTGTCGAACCAAAGCTATTCCAAGGGGGAAATATTTGCGGGATAATTTGCAAACATCAGTGCGGGTGGAGAAGTCTGCATGGGAGCTGATTGGAGAGGTGACATTGCTGATTAAAACTGCACCGGCTGATGGAGCCGGGGCTATATGTGATAGGTCACACCTCATCCTTTTTCACTCAACTGGGGAATAAGTGAGAGCTCGATGTCATAAAAAAAAGCTGGAAGATTCACAGGAACATCTTTAACCTGTCTTCCCGGCGATCAAATTAGCGCTCTACCTCCCTCATCCTCCACTCCTCGTATTTAAATGTATTCAAATGAGGAGGAAAAGGCCGATGCAGGGTGGGGCCGGGCTGAAGTAATCAGCACATCCATGATAATGAGATATTAGCGCTGCAGCTCTCGTGTCTCCAGCGATGTGTGCACCCCGGCTCCGGCTCAGACCCCCACGCTCCGCCGGGCTATGATTAGCAGCAGTGAGCCGCGGCAGCAGCACATTTATTGATTAGAGGAGTAATGCGGCTGGAATAAAGGCTTTTTCTCCTCATGTTTAAGAAAGCAGGGAAACCACAGAAGCCAACACACTCATCAACAATGGATGCTGTTGCCTTTGCAGAGCTGCTCTCAAAGCTGGGACCTGATAAATCATGTCATGGTTCCTTTTATAAAGTTTTCATGAAGCCAATATGTGATGTGTGTAGATATTTAATGTCTGTGGTGAATTATTTAGACATTTCCTGGGCAGCAGGTGAGGGGAGTACACTGTGGCTTTGAGGTGGACAGAATCAGTCTCATGTGATTGTGAATTTACTCAGATTTCATTCTTTCAGAGTTTTTATGAACGGGACTAGATTAACTGTCTGACGCATGAATAATAAAAGTCAGTGTCAGGATTTTTCTCTTGAGTGTTTTTATTTGTCTTAAGGCATAAAAAAAAGTTTTCCAATTTTTTGAAATATCTGTAACTGAGCATTCAACATAAAACAGTGTGAACTTAAAGTAAATATGACTTCTTTTTTTTTTCTTTTTTTTTTCTTTTTTTTTGGGGGGGGGGGGTTATTTCATGAATAATCTTTTTAATGCTTTGCGAGATATTTCAGCTCTCTCTCATCCACTTTAATACTGAATAATTTACAGTCTATAAGCTTTTTCACCCTCAAATGTTTGGGAAAAAAATTGAAAACATTTTTTCAGGCCCTAAGAAGACAAAAAAATATCCTGTCACAGGCTAAAATGAATTTCCACCACATGAACCATGACCCCAAACCTCATGACTTAGGCTTCTTCAATCAAAATTATCTCTTAGATTTTTTTCACAGCTATTTGAGCTGTTTAGCTACAAAAATTCAACTTTTCAGCTCAAAATTTTTAATAATTTTATTCTCAGAATTTTGACTTAACCCTCTGATGCATAAAATATGAAAGTCAGTGTCAGGATTTTTACCTTGAGTGTTTTTATTTGTCTTGAGGCATGAAAAAAAGTTTTCCTTTTTTTTTTTTTTCAAACATCTGTAATTGAGCATTCAACATAAACAGTGTGAATTTAATGTAAATATGACTTTTTTTTTTGTTTGACTTCCTTTTTTTTGTTTTGTTTTGTAATTTTTATGAATAATCTTTTTTTAATGCTTCGCAAAGTTTTGCTCAGTTTTTGAACATTTTTTCCCCAGCTATTTGGACTGTTTATCTAAAAATTTAAACTTCACAGCTCAGATTTTTATCTCTTTATCTCAAAACTTTGATTTTTTTTAATCTCAGAATTTTGACTTAATTATCTCAAAATGCAGAGTGCAGACTTTTTATATCTAATTTTTGACTTTTTCATCTGATTTGATCTGGGCACAAGCTAATATGAATTTCAACCACATGAACCATTGAATTTAGGAGTAAATAACTTTTAAATTGGTGTCCACTGTAGTGACCATTATGCACCACAGGGTTAAACTGTCAATTTCTGCCTCTAGATTTGGACTAATAGAGATATTAAAAAAAAAAAAAAAATGTTATTTGTGAAACCTTGTCTTGACTTTTCAAAGGGGGCGGGATGCAAGAAAATGACAAAAGTTGATTTATTTCTGTGTTTTAAAGTGAGGGAAGAAGTTTCATATTATGCATTAAACTTATTGTTTCTCATTTACTCCCAGAAGTCTTAAAGATATGAGCCCCTCTGTGCCTACATCAGTTTTTTGGCTGACTGTAATGTCTGTTAGTATATTAACAGTAAAAGCGTCTGACCTTTTTTGAATCAAAATCTGTCTTAAATATTATCACTCTGCCAAGATGTAGAAGAAAATCAGTGATATGTTAGAGACCCAGTCATCAACAACTTTTGTCCAAGGGCCAAAAATATTTCAGCAAACACTATCTGGGCCAGATGCTCTCAGGAAAAAGTTAGTGAGAAAGAAAGTAAACTTATTTAATGAAGAACCTTTCAAAGAACTGAATCACACAGTTCTTCACAGGAAATAAGTTTAAATGAAATTTTGAATTATAAAATACTAGAATAAAATCATAGAGCAGTGAAAGAAACGAACTAGAGAAAGGTGATTCAAAAGCTTGTTTAAAGGTAGGATCTGTCGAATTTACTAAAACATAGAATGTAAAAATTTTTTTAAAAAAAGTTAATTCACAGTTTTTATTACTGAACTCTTCCAGTGTTGTAGTTAAGTCCTCAGTGCTGGAGTCTGAGTCGGGTCCGAGTCCCCTTCATCCGAGTACCTTACAAATTTAAGTTTGGTAAAGGAGGATTCATGTTATGTATCACATGCCTTGTAAGGAATTTTTTTTGGAAGAAGGTGCTTTTATTTTGAAACTGCCCGTCAATCAAAAAGATGTGAGATGCCTGCGCTTCACAGCACCGAACGGAGCAGAGAGAGAGGAACGCGTGGGTTGTGATATTCTGTAATTTACATGTAGCTAACAAGTTTAATGCCACAACCACCACAAGAAACACAGGAAAAAGACTTTTTCAAGTTCTCCCAGGATCCTCTCTGTGTAGGAGGGATCACTCGGTCTTCTAGAGGCTGAATATCACCACAACGCCCATCTTCTTGTTTTTCTATATGAGATATGGATCTCCCTGTCTTCTCTTTAACTTGTTTTTCACGTAGTGAAATTGTAGCTTTGATTTTACAAGTTCTAGAAGTAAAATATTCTAAAACACACATCCTGTGACTCCTCCTTTGACATCTCGCCCCACCGAAGGCAACGCATATGAACGCGCATGCAGGTAAACAAACACAAAGCCTCGTTTCCACCAAGCGGATCGGTTCGGTTCGTCTCGGTACGGCACGCATTTTGTGGCGTTTCCATAGACTAAAACCATTGACTGTATATAGAATGGACAGCGTGCTTCCGCCTGTCACCGTTCTACGTTTTTGAAGCCAAAAAAACGCCGTTTCTCTAGCCGCCATTGTGCAGCCAGAGTCTGCGCAGTAGAGAATTTCCGGTGGAGCCAAGTAAAAAAGAGAAATAAAAATATTTATTTCTTCTTCTTCAGAAGGTTTAGTCTCCTTTTGGCTCTTTCCCGAAGTTTCTTATATCCCCGGTAAAAACTACCCCCGACGGCAGCTGTCAACTATCATAAAACAAAACTTATATCGCGGTTTTTAACGTCCAATAACTAATGAGAAACTAACTTCTCAGAAAAAAAAACACCTGAACACCATGCAGCCAGATGACATCGTCATACTACCTTAGCGTAAAGATGAGAGAAACGTTTCTACCAGGTATCGTAATTTTTTAAAGTTTTCCCGGCTCATATCTGGAATACATGGGGGGCGGGGCTTATGACCTATACTGCAGCCAGACACCAGGGGTCGGGGCATCTGCTGGAGGCTTCAGTTTGAGACGAACATCGTTACGTCCACTCATTATACAGTCTATGGTCCGGCATATACAGACACGAGTCCGAGTCCTGGACTCGAGTACTACAACACTGAATTCTCCTAAAGGCTTCTTTCCTTGACTCTAATAGTTGTTTAAATGTGTCATGCATTTAGTTAAAAGAATGTGTTTACATTGTCTGAAAAAGTTGTTGTTTATGATTTGTGTGTATTCATAGTCTGAGAAAGTTCTGTATTTGTTCGTGGTGAGAGACTAAATTCAAGTAAGAAGAATGATGAAGGATCCCAAATTTGAGCTTCAAATGCTTACACACACATATTTGTGTGTACAGACTGTTAGTGAGTGAGGCCCAATATCACAAGTGAAGACAAGCACAGTCTCTTTCTTCTTAAAATCAAAAGCAGAAGGCAGAAGATGCTGACAGATAAAATGAGGCAAACACAGTAAAAGGAGCTTAGATCATGAAGGTCACCATGACAACTCTCTCTGTATAAATTCACCTGTTGATACAGAAAACATCAGAAAGTGGAGTGAGTTCATGAGCAGATGGTGGATAAAGTCGAGGATTAAACTGTGAAGAGCATATCAGGAGAAACTCCTTCATGAATGGAAAAGACACGGCTTGAGTTAAAGGAGGAGGTTTTAAGAGATGACTGAGGAGAGTTTGAGGAGAATGTTTAATGTAGAAGATATTGTGCGAGCTCTCCGACCCCTCTATTACTGCTCTCACATGAAGAGGTTTCAAACCTGAGAGGAGCAGGTGATGAAGTTTTCACAGGTTTCTCCTTTTAAAGATCCTCTGCCTCTGTCAGCCACCGTACTTTTCTTTATTATGAGAAACAACAAATACACACTTCCAACTCAAGAAGACACAACATTCATCGACTTTTGTGGAATTGAAGAATAAGTTTCAACTTCTGTCTGTATGATCAAACAGTGAGGAAAAACTCTTGTTGTTTTTGAGAAGCAGCTGTGGACCATGCAGGAATCTCTGGCCCCTGTTTTGACTGATGTCTTTATCAACTGTCTGGACGGCTGAGATGACAGTGACGTGCCATCTCACATCTGGAGGACAGACTGAGAGAGAGAGTGAACTATCATCACCTGCTGCCTCCAATCTTAACAAAAAACACAAACATATCTGAACCTGTAACTCTTCACATTCCTTCAGTATTAGTTACAGAAGCTTTTGAGCTGTGACTCCCTGAACCAGACCTGGGTCCTGGGGCAACAGCTGACCCTGTGACTGTGACAGTCTGGTCTGCATATCAACCTGAGACTAAAGTGGTCTCCACTTCCACTGTAACGGTTCACAAAATCCATGGTTTGGATATTTTCATAGTTCATTGTCACAATTTTCATTTGCTATTAACACCTTAGAGTACCAGAATCCCAAAATAAGATAAGATATTCTTTATTTGGGCCACCAGGGGAAATTCACAGTTATGGCAGCAATGCAATGCAGCTTAGAACAGTAGAAATAGATATGAATGTATTAATTGGAAAAGTCCATCAGAGACGACAGCTTGCCTATAATTCCCTTGTGCTAATGCTTTAAATCACAGTAAAATACAGTATTTGTGTAAGAGTGGGTGTTTTTCCAGAGCTGGATGCAATGTGCGATGTAACCATGAGCAAGTAGGGCACACAGTGGACATGAGGCAGTGCTGTACATGGGTGGATCACACGGGGGACTCATGGTGTCTAGGCCCTAACAGCCATCTGGGTCCTGTGGTGTTGACCAGATGTCTTTACTCTGTGGCGTTGACCAGCTGTATACGCTCTTTGGTGTTGACAGGACGTCTGTGCTCCACAGTGCAAACAGGCAGCATTACCCCACAAATTATAGTCATATACAGTAATCTGATGTACTGCTGATACAATATACTCAGAGGACTTTTCATTTAGGAGTTCGACAAAAGAAGACAACATTATTCAATGATATCCTTGACATCCAGTCTTTACCATTGACATCTGTACAATAGCCTGTGTGACCTGCGTGATTCACCCATGTATAGCAGGGACTCATGTCCACTGTGTGCCCTCCTCACTCATTGTCACAAAGCGAGAAACAGTAAAATACTGTAAATTTCAGTTTTAGTAAAAAAAAAAAAGGTTTATTTTGCATTAATATAATGGCAACCCTGCTGCCAGTTGTTTACTGTTTTTCCACACGAAATTTTGTTTCTTGTGTGGCTTTGGTTTGGGATGTCTACCATGGCGCAAAATAAGCTGATGTGTAAGGTAAATTGGCAGTCAGTACCTTCCAAATGTTGCTTTATTTATTTTCTATGTTGATAACATATTGAACTAATTTCTTGTTTCTTTAATTTTCAGTACAGATGGCTTAGAATTGGCAGTGTGAAAATAACATTTAAAAAAATATATTATAATTGAGATCAGATATCAAAAAATATGTCGTCGTTTTTTTTTCTTTTTACAATATTTCTCAGCCCAAGCAGAAAGTAAAATTCAAGGAGATACACATATTTTACTGGTTAGGATGAGGATCTCACTGAGAATCAACACTCCAAGGTAAGATTCACAACCACAGTCAGGTAAGTGAGAGTATCCAGAGATAGACTTTCAGATCTGCTGACTGCAGAAGAACACACAGATCAGCCTCAGACTCTAAAGAACTGTACAGAGCATCTGTCTGTTTATAACGGACACTAATGATGTCAAAGTCATTTTTGTCATCAGCAAAGCTCTGCTGCATATTTTCACTCTTTGAAGGATGAAAGCATTGTTCAGTGTGTGTATGAGGATGAGAGTGGACTCATTCACCCACAGCACAAACCCTAAAAACTCTCTTCCTCTCTCACATAACAATGTCACACTCGTCATAAGCAATTGAAGACTTTCAGATTCTGTGTTATGGCTGCCAAGAAGGGTTTCACCACCATCAAAGCTGATGCATGCTTTTGTCCTCTTTTTACATTTCACACTGAGTGCTGCAGAAAAAAAAAAACAGCTTCTCTTTCCCTTCTCTAGTTCTTTCTTATTTAAACTCATGGTTTGTGGGGTTATCTCTACAGAGGATTTAACTGCAGTGTATAAAACTGAATTAAAGTGTGCGTTAAAGACGTCTTCTTTTTACCGAAACATGAATATGGAGATGAAGAATTGAAGGGAACACGCGCTTTATTACACTGTGTAACTAAGTGTGAGTTCAGTTCAGCCAAAGCTAACTGCCAACTCCTTTAACCTGGCAGCCTGGTCTGTGGTCTGAGAATAAAATCATCTAAGTATTCATCCTTTGGAAAAGTGAACAGAGCTTTATTCTAATGATCTTATTTAATGAGTCAGATGGCATAAAGAGGTGACTGTATGGAGAGTTTAACAGTCAGAGTAAGATCAGATCATCATTCAGGGGTTCAAATTTAAAGAAAGTCCTCAGCTGTGACTTTTCTTACGGTGCACACCTAGTGCTTGAGAGCAAACAGACTAGCAAAGGTGTTGAGAAAAAAACAATGTTGTATGTCCTCTCTAAGGAAAATTTAACACTCCTGTTTGTATTGCACTTGTGTTTTTTGTCAGCTGATTTCCTTCTGTACTTGGGTCAATGACAAAAAGAGGGTCTAAAAACGTATTTTTAAAAAGTTCTTTGAAAGTGGATAAAGAACATATTTCTGAGTGAAGAATTATTTTTTTTAACAGATTTCAGTAGTTGACCAACATTTCAAAGTTTTTAGGTTTTTAGTATTTTTAATTTGAGCACCCAAAAATGTCAGGTGGCGCAACCAAATATATGAAAATATATTTATATGTTCCTGTTATTTTTTCTGTGTGAAATTATTGGCAAGTATCTCTCAAGTGTCTGTAGTGACTCATACATTTTCATTTTGTGTGTTTTATTTCTTTTATTTGTGAATAAGATAAATAATTTGATGTTAAAATAACATTTCACATTATTACTTTGGTTGTACCACCTGACATGGAAATTGTTCCAGTCACCAATGAAGTGAAAAAACCTTTTTTATCAGTATTTCAGAGAAATCTACAAACTTTTCCACTTGGTCACAAATATCATTTGGTCTCCTCTGGCTGATGCAGTTTCCTGTTTCCTGTTTTATTCTCTTCACTTTATAATAAAAGTCTAATGTTACGGTTGCACCACCCTGACATTTGACAAGGTGAAAATTACGGGACAAAAGTTTTTTAAATTTCTCAACAGCTTTAAAATTCTTTTTACTTGCAAAGAATGTTTTATTTAAAACGGTTCAAGCATAAAATAATGCCACTGTATTTTTTTTTTTTCAATTTACAATAAATGACATTCAATTTTTAGAGTTTAATTACTGTGGATACTTGTCAGGACGGTTGCACCACCTGACATTTTGGGGGTTTGAGGAACCAAAACACAAAAAAACATGTTCTATTTTAATAGTTTAAAGATGTGTTCAAATAAGACAGGTTTCATAAAATAAAGAAATAAATGTGATGAAATACTCAATTCATGATGGAAGGAAATATTGCACTCGGACACAAAAAAAGGGACGTCACGTCATTGACCCACATGCAGAAGTCATGTTTTCTGACCTAAAAAAACAAGAAGCAGCTTAATCTTCTGCTGCACCACTGTCAGTATACATTAAAAAAGATAAATCAATTAAAAAAAAAAAACTAATATCAACCCCTTGCAATGATCACAGACAATTTAAATGAAAAGAAACCGGTCAATATGTTAATTTTCGTGAAAATTGTGCTGTTGATCATACATAAGTCTTTATGATATATTAACAATATTTTAAATCCAACCAACAAGTCTTCACAGGAGCTTTAAATGTGCCATTTTACGCAAAGTCCATTTGTACAAGGTATTAATAATGAAAAAATATGGGTCCCTGGTCTGTCTTTAACACCCCCCAATATTAAACAAACCCATTTCCTCATTTCCTTATTAGCTCCCTTTTTCTGAAAATCTCTCCTTAAGAAGCTGTTTAGAAATCAAGCCAGTACACGTCACCATCAGAGACACACACACCAGAACGGAGTGACGCAACCACGTCTGCCAATTGCTCCTCCTGCCTCCTGTAGCTTTCCCCGAGGAACCACACAGTCAATATCATATATGGATAAACCTCCTCGTGTGCACTAAATATCAGCTGCACAGCAGATATCAGCCAGTCTTCTGTGTTCTTGTGATAAAAATGACAGTTCAGGAGTCAAGACTCAGTTGAGATTTATTTAAATTTTGGACTTAATTATGCAGATAAAACTGCTTTGATTGCGCACTGCCACCGATTCATTGTCTCAGAAAATCAGCACATATGTGTAAGTCCTTTAGTCTTTTTTTGGCACAAGGGATACACCTATGAAGTAACACAAGAGCCGCGATCTTACAGTAGTTCTGAAGTCTTCAAAAAAGAAACCAAGTTCACCTTAAATTTTGCTCCTGACATTATCATAATGTGCACATTCTGTCAGCTTATTCTCATCCTCCCCCTCCCCTGGATCTCTGGATTTACAGAAGAACTACTGGACAAAGAGCTTGGACTTTCCACGAGTCTAATAATCTACACGTAAGAGCACTAAAACACAGAAAAACTAACACTGTTTGTCAACAATGTAATTTGAATTTTTTGATCACGCTGATATAAACTGTGCCTTTGACGCGCAGAAAGAGAGATAGAAAGAGACAGAGATAGAAAGAGGGACTTCAAATCATTTCATAAACACTGTTTTTTATTTTCTTAAGACTTTTTAAGAGTTTATTTTAGAGCTCTTGGGTTGTGGAGATGTCTAAACATTTGTCTGTAGTTTCTGGTGATCTGAAAATATTCTGCATACTCATGAAGGGAGACCAGAGGCAGATGTGCTGTGACATTGCTCACATTAGAGACACAATCCACGTCTTCGCTCTGTTAGTAGATCAGCTTTGCACACGCCACGCTATGAAGTTTGCACATGTTTTTGTGCTTACAAACCATCAGTAGATAAAGCGTGGCAAGCAAGTTGCTCCATTCCTTGAGTCAGGTCACCATGAATGCTTCCTGAAAGAGGCGGGGGGAGTTTTAACTCATTTGCATATTCAAATACAGACGCTGAAACAGCTCACTGAGAAATGGGGGCAAAAAATTCAGGCCTAAATTCATGCTCCAGGGTTGCAATTTTTTCTTTTTTTCAAATAAGGCAGCCACATTCATGACTTCAGGACATCAGACTGCGTATGATAATAAACAGTATAATAAATAATAATAATGCAAGTAATAATAATCATAAAATGGTACCTTTAATATTTCCAATAGGTACATAAGGAGGCAGTGTGTCCCAGAGGATGGAGGTATAGTGACTTCATTTCAACTTCTTTTCAATTCAGAAAAATGTATTTGCAGCGCATATTTGCACTATGTTTCTGTATTGGTATCACTTTTCTGTATTTGCAGTGTGTTTACAACTGTAGGCCACTGTACCTTATCTCCTTGTAATTACCAGCAATGCACCCACAGGCTGTACCTTTCTTCTTCTTCTTTCTTTCAATAGAGCCCTGTGTGTGCAAACCATGTGTATATATTTACATATAACAAAAGGCCACAGAGCGAGCTGCTGTTTGATAAGTTGAAAGCCAGATCAGCGTGGTGTTGGCGTGTCGTTTGTTCAGGAGAGTAAATGCAGAGCTTGAATATAAGAGAGCCACTCACAGCGGCCTTATGGCCTTGTTTTATGACAACAAAAGAAGTGATTCTGCCGCTGCCTTGTACCTTTGAGTAAATGATCTGATTGTGGTGACATGATTGTGTGATTATATATAGGTTAGCTTTAATCTAACACTGAGAACAAACAGCACAGACCCGGCTGCGTGTATCTGCTCCTGCTCTGTACCTGGCTGAGCGTAATTGAAGAGGATCACTGAAGCTTGCAGGGCAATAATAGTAACTGATTGTATTGTTACTATCCAGTTATGATCCATGAGCAGCTCTAATGCGACACCTTGCTGATGGGTCGGAGGAGCGGCGGAGCTCTGCACGGCTCATCCCGCGGCGTCTGAAGGGACTGGGTATGATAGAGAGCATAATAGCTCCGACCAGGTTCCCCACCCTGAAGAGGTAAGGAGGGGTAGACACTAAATCATGTTTCCTTCCTCCTCACCTCTCCTGTTCGTTTAGGAGCGCCGACTAATTTATTCAGCCTCTCTCTGCGGGTCTTTCGGCTTTTCTCTTCTCATTTCGCTGAAAGAACGGAGAGCTCCATCCGTTTGAGGTAACACATGCTGCAATAAATCCTCGCCAGGCAGATACGAGCGCTTCCTCAAGACAACAGCAGAGCCTCATCACCTGGCCTTACACATGTTACACTGATACAACTCAGCTGTTGGATGGTAGCACTGAGAGCAGGTGAGGGAGGAATGTTTGGTGGTTTTGTTCCTCACTCACTGTAAAATATAACAAGTTGACTTTACCTACAAAAAAATGTGCAAAGTTGTTGCCTTAAAAAAAGTAATTTATGTTAACTTAGATAAAGTAGATTTGATTTACTCATTTTTTTGTGAGTTTGCAGTACTCAAATGAACTTAAATGAATTACATTATAGTAACTTACATATACAAAATCATTCCTCAGGTTGACCATGAGTGAGGAGGGCAGGCAGTGGACATGAGACCCTGCTGTACATGTGTATATTGCATAGGCGACACAGGCTGTCTTTGCCCTGGTCTAGACTGGCTGTCCATGCGCCATGGCTTCGTCCAGCTGTCAACTCCTGTGAATTCTTTGCATCAGCCTTTAACTTGAACAGGCATTTTCATTTTTCCACTAAAGCTGCCCATCATGTACTAAATGTTGAATTATGGCGTATGACTGCACATTTGTGATGGGCAAAGCAGTTCAAGTAAGTGATTCGGTTCATTTTGAATGAATCGTTCACAAACGACACATCACCATGTACATTATGGAAAAATGCTAGCAGGGGATGTAGCCAGTAGCAAAGACAGCCAGTCTACACCACTGAGCAAAGGTGGCCTGTATGTGATTCACCCATGTGCAGCAGGATCTCATGTTCACTGTGTGCCCTCCTCCCTCATGGTTACAGAGTTTAGTTATCAAATTATTTGATAGGTTACTGCCATGACATGAGTTGTCAGAACTTAGTTCTTTTCAGCTTTGACAGCTTAAAATTTATGGTCAACAGTACTTGGAAATTTTGAGGCAATTGGTTTCCCAAAATTTTCAAGTTAAGTCAACAAAAAAAAGTTGTCTTTACTAAGTTTGGGTGAGTAGACTCAACAGAGTGAGCTAAAATAAGTTAAGGTAACTATTTTGTTTTAAGTAAGATTTACTTTTACATTCTACGGTGTGTGGTAAGAGGAGCTTAGACTCCTGAAGGCTCTGTTAATGCTGAACAGTATCTACATGATTAGGAGCAACATGCGCTGCCACCAAGACAAAGAGCTGAGAGATTTCAGAGAGATCATGAAAAACCATATTCTGCTATGGTTACAACAGTATGGCTCTGTAGTAGAAGAGTCCAGGTGCTGAACTTACCTGTATGATATCCCAACTTGTCAGCTATTCTCAGTAGAACAGAATTTGTTGTGGTCTAATCAAAATAATGTAAGTTTATCACAGAGACAACTTCTTGTAATCCTATCATACAAATGATCACACTCAGGGCCCATCGGCAACAAAACAAATGCTTTTAAAACACGATGCAGCATGTTTCAATGTTTAGAAACCATAACCATGTAAGAAATGTTATGTGGATTTTGGAATGTTATGTGCAGACTGAATAAACTATAAAATTACATTGATCTCACCTCTGTCACATACTGAAGGTGAGGTTTTATGATAGATTATTAGCATGTTTTTTGTGCTGTGCTGTCAGTGTAGGAGCCTTGTCTTAGCATACCAACAGTGGAGTGTACCTAAAGTGTAATTACCTCACAAGATAGTGGTGTGTAAAATCACAATAGGCACCCCGAGGCACATAAACACGTTGACCTGAGGATTTAAGGTGACACATGTCGGGGCAGATGATCCTCCTAGTCCCTCAAGCTGGACTTTCCCCCCCTGAGGTCATAAAGTATGCATCAGAAGGCGACTGTAAGCTTAAACCTCAACAGGGGCATAAAAAAGGAGATGGTATAGTTTTCACTTCAAATGCAGTGTGCAGTGTATGTGTGCAGAGTGTGTGTGTGTGTGTGTGACTCTAATTCCTTTGATGCAGAGATGTGTTTGGGAGGAGGATTGCTTCAGAGCTGGATGCATTGTTCTATTCCATTTTATTTTCATTTGTGCTGGTTTTGATCCAAGCAGGGAGAGCTCTCCTGTGGGATAACGCTGTTTGTTCCTCTGGCCAAAGGGAGACAATGCAGCAGCGTGTGGAGACTCAGCCGTCGGGCACCAGATGGGGCCTGGACGTACACTCTGTTCACTTAGAAGGGGGAGGCGGTGCTCAGGGGAGTTGGGCACGCAAAAAAAAAACTGCAAGTAAAAGTTGATGACTTATTTCCTCTATGTTCAGCTTGCTGAGCTGGCTTCTATTTAGGAATCAGGAGGCCATCACTCTGCGCCTAAACTTTACATCACGTATATATTTCTTCATCCACATCAATGATCATCAAGTTATAACTGAGTTTCAACCTCCAGAGTTATTAAATGAGGCTGATGTAGAATTGCAAATGCTGCAATCCCTCAACTGTCCACTAGAGACAGTCTGCAAAAGCTGTAAATCCTCATTGACACCTATAATAAAATTTCTGTTTGTATAGAAAAGTTTAACATCTGTAGCCTTCTACTAAGAAAATTAAAATTAATTATAATAATGCTTGGTCTGAGTCAATTAACATGAGGTTCAGTGTCGCCTTTAACACAGGGGCCACCACTCCATTTCTTTGTCTTTTTCTAAGTCGACCAAAGAGTTCGTTGTGTCGGTGTTTTCAGTACAGTGACTGCTATCATTTGGCTGTTGAAACCATCTCCAGAAACCAACATGTAAAGTAATGTCAGTAAAGCAATATCCATCTTTTACACAGTGAAAAATCTATTACATTGTTGAAAAATAAAAATAAGAAAAAGAACTGTCAGCTTTAAGGATTTTAGAGTTTTTGTAGACGTTGGCGTAAGTCCAGATCAAAGAGTCTGTTGTTATTAAGTCTGACTCACAAGATCTGACTGACTAAGCATCTCGCGTTTGTTTGACCTTAAACCACGAACCAAAATGATCTGCGCATCCTTTAAAGCTGGGTGAAGGTTCTGGAGTGGCCATCTTAGTCTCCTGACTGCAATATCATTGAGCCACTCCAGGGAAACCTCAAACCCTGCAGTTCATGCAAGACAGCCTAAGAAGGATTCACAGGAACTGGAGGCTTTTTGCCAAGAGGAATGAATAGCTTTACCATCTGAGAAAATACTCTCATCCACAACGACCATAAAAGACTTCAAGCTGTTATTGATGTTATAGGGAGAAATACAAGCTTTTAAAAACTGGGGTATGTAAACTTTTGGTCAGGGTCCTTTTGGAAGTGTCTGTTGTCATTATGATGTGAAAAAAAGTAAACACAGTTGTTTGTTAATAAATGGCTTCACCCAACCACTAACTATTAGTGACAGAAAAATTTTGTGTTATCATTCATATTCTCTGAAAAAAGACCCAGAAACCCTAAATTCTGCTAGCGTATGTAAACTGATGAGCACAACTGTATGTAACTGCATATTCTAAAGCTCTGTCACTGACTCGTTTGCCTTCTTAGTTTAGGAATAAGTCAATGAAATGATTAGAATAAGGGGTATTTCTTGGTGAGAGAACCAGAGCACTTCTCTGTTAGTGCAGAAAGCAGACACTTAGCGCTCTGCTCTCTTTTACTTAAACTGAATGCCAAGTTCCTCTCAAGTTAATTTGATCAATTTCCCTCAGTACAAAGCTCACAACCATGTTTCTTACCTGAGGTTATCTGCAGACTACATTTACAAGTTTATTTGTGGTCCTGTGAGCCTGAGAAGACATGCCTGGATCAAGACAATTAGGCCCATTTTCATAATCATTATTCACTGGTCCCTGGAGAGAGCTTAGGTACAGTCAGCTTATGGCTGCAGCAGTGATTTGTCTGGTGTCTGCTTGGTAATTCTTCTATTTATAGAAGGTCATTAAACTGTGAAAATCTCTCTCCATTGCTAACCCGTCCACTCTCTGACATTTCTTTCTGTAAAATTAAAGCCGAGGTCCAGCTCCGACTGAATGTCCAGACCACTTAAAAGTCCATTACAGTCTCATTGTGTCATTACTTTAAGAGAGCCCGCTCTGAAATAGAAGTTAAAAAAAGATCAGCCGTGGGATATTTTCCTTTCTCAGATGTGAAGAAGAATCTTATTCAGACAAATCTCTTTCCAGACATGAACATATTGTAGATGACACAGATATCTAGTTACTCATGTCTCAGTTATCATTCTGCTCGATAACAAGGGGGAGTCATTTAATTTCAGGAGCAAATTCCCACTGGCGGACACAACAAGGAAAGGAATTTAAAATGAGCAGCACCAGATGTTTAGATTACTCACTGTCCTTCAGGAAGTCCTCTGGATAACTGCAGAGACTTCAGCCTCAAAACGGCTAGGCTAGGCTTTACAGTCGGTCTGATTTTTTAAAAATGTTTTATTTGTAAAATATTTCAGAAATAAAAGCAGTGAGATCTTTAAAAAAAAAAAAAATACAATCCTACAAGATGTGTGTTTTTGAAGCTTCACACCCTAAGCCAGGGTGATGACTTCATGAATAAAAAGCCAGACTGCAGACTAAAACCCTG
Organism: Thalassoma bifasciatum; assembly: GCA_008086565.1. NCBI lineage: Eukaryota > Metazoa > Chordata > Actinopteri > Labriformes > Labridae > Thalassoma > Thalassoma bifasciatum. The sequence goes on from RPOG01000615.1 coordinate 238,765, forward strand.
TCTTCAATCATGACTCACAGTTGGCTTTTTTCCTCTGTGGTACAAAAAGTCCAATTTGCAACCTGTTAGCATCTCACATTTATGAACTGTAAAAAGATCCTTTATAATTTTTTTTATTTCTTTATTGAACCTTTATTTAACCAAGTTGGTCCTTTGTAGATTTATTTAGTGGCTCTATTTCAAGGGAGACCTGGCAAAGACAAGCAGCAGCAAAAACAGAAAATTACAGACACAAATACAGAAAAAGTACAATTTACAAAGGACATCATTATGAATTTAGGTAGAGCAACTTTATCCAAATATCTTTCTCTCTCATTTGTCAGACAGAAATAATCAGTGCCTTCTTACAATGTGAAAAAAATAAATACATTTTTGTTTGAGTCATATTTCATAGTAAAACATATAAAAACCAGTTAAATTTCCTGTGAGGACTGTCTAAATGAGCTTCAACAAGTCTCATATCTAGATAGGTTATTTCTTAACACTAATTTCCAATTAAATTAGACTAGACCAGATTGCTTTATGGCACATTAAAGTCTTTATGACAACACCACACCGGCTGAAGAAGTTTAACAGTTAGAAGAGAGAGATCTGTGTTCCTATAAACTGTTTTTGTTTTTTGTTTTTTTTTTCATTTATTTAGTGGCAATAGTGGACACAGGAGCTGGACTGTCTGACAAGAAAGGGACAGAATAGCAGAGGTAAGCTTAACAGGAGAGAGCTGGAGTACAGGCTAAAGGCTAAAACATTAGCACCACTAATTGTAGCGGGCTACTAAACTACGTTACAAACTCACAAAGTTTGATTGTTGTCATGTTTCAAACAAAAACACATAACTATATGTACATAACCTCATTGTGTTGTATCTGGTAAAAAGTAGACTTGAACAAAGAGGAGTAGTGTTAAACAGAAGATTCAATCTACTTTCACTCTAACATTGAAAACAACCCACTGAGCAAGCCGACGTTGAAATTACGTCTTTTTTATGTCATGGTCCATGTAGAAAAGACGTCTCTTGGAAGTGCAGAATGAAAGTCTTTATGACGTCTTTTTGATGAACCAGAACCTTGTAGCCATGAGTGAGGAGGGCACGCAGTGCACATGAGAGCCTGCTGTACATGATTACAACATACAGGTGACACAGTCTGTCCGAGCTTCATAGTGTATACCTGTTCATACTCCACATTGTGGATCAGCTGTCTATCCTTTGTGGCATAGACCAGCTCATAGACCATCCACACTTCAATGCTGTAGATTGGAAGTCAAGGACATCAGGAAATGTTTTCCTCTGTACATTTCTTGGAGAAGATTATTACTGAGGAGCGTAGACAGCTAACCCTATGTCATAAAGCATAGTTAGAAAACCTTGTTGCACCATTGCACATAGACAGACAGCCAGTCTACCCACCATGGAGCGTAGATGGACAGATAATTTGCCTACACCATGGGGTCTAGACAGACAGTCAGTGAGTCTACGCTGTGGAGCACAGAGATAACACACCTATGCTGTGGTGTGTGGATACAGCACAGAGAGTGTAGACGGACAGATAGTCAGCCTGCATCCTGGAGCATAGACTGCTTGCCTGTATGTGACATAATCATGTACAGCAGGCTCTCACGTCCACGGTGTGCCCTCCTCACTCATGGTTACAAGGTTCTGGAACGTCCAAAAAAGACGTCCCAAAAAAACTTTCATTCTGCACGTCCAAGAGACGTCTTTTCTACATGGACCATGACATAAAAAAGACGTAGTTCCAAAGTCTGCTTGCTGAGTGGGAATACATGAAAATTTGCACTAGCCCTCCGTTTGAAGGTAGTCTTCGCAATCTACTTCTAATGGCTTCACCTCACAGCCACTTAAATGCACAAATGTATATATATTCATATTCATTTTGCTAATTTTTACAACACAAGCAAAAAATAATTCACAAATGTTTGTATGATACAAGTAAAGAAGGGAAAGTCGGTCGCAACTGTAACTTTTTGAAAAAAAAAAAAAATTGACGCAATTAACGCTTACTGCATGGGCGATTGTCAGTTAGCTGGCGACAAGTTACTCAACCCCAGATGATGCAATGAGTAACTTCTCATTTCCTAAACAACCATGAAGAAAGAGATATCCTGTGGTCGTGGAAAAGATGTTAGTTTGTTTAAGAAGGGTCAAATCATTGACATCAAGTAGAAAAAACATCTAAAGAGAGTGATGCAGAAACGACTAAAACTGGGTTGAGAAATGTCCAACGCATTATTAAAAACTAGAAGGATGGTGGGGAAACATCATCTTGGGTGCATGGACAGCCTCATTAACACAGAGAAGTTCAGCTCACCTCTGCTTCTACACAAACACATGAACATGTTAGCTAGTTCATGAGCACGCGTCTGGGAACTAGCTTTAAATACACACGACTCAAATGTTCCATGAAAAAAAACAAAACAAAAAAAACACAATCTACACAGATAACATATTAAACACGTTATAAGTTTAAAAAAGGATGCAGAAAACAAATAAATGCATGAAATCAAGAAAGGCTAAACAACAGTAACCTGCCTCTCCTAAAGGCCAACACAAGAAAGGGGAGGGGTCAGGTGGTCAACTCAAAATATACCGGACAAAACACCAATGAAGAAGAAACTAAACAGGTGAAAACGTTAACTGAAAATAATAATTTTGTGAATTATACATAATATAGCAAATTGAACCTTGTTACATGGAGGCAGTGCTATGATCTGGAGTTGCTGCAGGTGCTCAGGTCGAGGTTAAGCATCATTATGTTCCCAAAGAATGAGGTCAGCTGACTGCCTGAATATGCTGACCATAACCTAATTGAGAATCTTTGGGTTGTTTTGGAGAAGACTTTGTGCAGTGGTCAGACTCCCAACATCAATACAAGATCTTGGTGAAAAATTAATGCAGCGCTGGATGGAAATAAATCTGACATTGCAGAAGCTTATGGAAACAATGCTGATGATCATGGTACTGTAATCAAAGCTGAAGGCAAACCAATGAAATAGAGTGTGCATCATTATTTCTTCTTCCCTGTATCTACTGTGTTCAATTTCCTCCTTCTCTCTAAATACTTGCAGCACATATTTTAAAAGTCATAATCCTGTTATCCTCCTCTGAAGCATCCACACTGGTGACACTGTTTTCACTCTCTCCTCACCTTATTGCTGCTGCATTTATTCCTCTCTGCATATTGTTGAGTGACTGACAACCACCTGCTGTGACAGAATGTGTAGGCGTATTAATACAGGAATGAAAAAATAATAGTTATAATAATCCAACTTCTCCTTATCATGCGAGGAGCCTATTCAAGCTGATAATTTGTCAGACTGACAGATTATGCGTCCCACATCTGTAACACAGGCCTCTTTTTCCAAACCAAAGTAACCCAAGTGAGTGCTTCTATAATCTCTAATGTTTGCATAAAGGTAAGAGGATGTGTAATAACTACATTAAAATGTAAATTGTTTCACTTTGGCTCAACTCTGCTGAAGTTCACTGTAATGAACCATTTCAATGCAAACAGTTGGATTCACAAACACACACACACACACACACACACACACTGCTGTTTGGTGCACACAGGGACGATGAGATTAAAACTGTGTATCACTGAATGTGTTTCTTACTTCACTACCAGCTGTTCGGGGCGATCGAGGCCCGTTCAGCATAAACCACCCCACGGTAACACCTCCTACAGCACTGTAAAATGTAATAGTAAATCTTACCTAAAACAAAGTTACCTTAACTTATTTTAGCTCACTCTGTTGAGTCTACTCACTTAAACTAAGTGAAGACAACTTTCTTTTGATGACTTTACTTGAAAAATTTAGGAAACCAATTGCCTCAAAATTTCCAAGTAAAGTTGACCATAAATTTCAAGTTGTAAGAGCTGAAAAGAACTAAGTTCTGACAACTCATGTCATGGCAGTAACCTGAGTGAGGAGGGCACACAGTGGACATGAGACCCTGCTGTACATGTGTGAATCATGTATGAGCCGCCTATGTTCAGTGGTGTAGACTGGCTGTCCACACTCCACGGTGTAGACTGTCACTCCCTGCAAGCATTTTTCCATAATGTACAGTCATACACTATAACTCAACACTTAGTGGGTAAATGAAAATGTTTGTTCAAATTAGAGGCTAATGCTAAACAGTCACAGGACTTTTCATCCAGAGTTCTACAGAAGAAAATGAAATGAAATTATTGATCTCCTTGACAACCAGTCTATGCCGTTGACAGCTGGACTAAGTCATGGAGCGTAGACAGTCAGTCTTTACCAGGGCAAAGACAGCCTATGTCACCTATGTGATATATCCATGTACAGCAGGGTCTCATGTCCACTGCTTGCCCTCCTCACTCATTGTCAACCTGAGGAATAATTTTACATATATAAGTTACGATAACATAATTTTTTTGAGCTTATTTGAGTACTGCAAACTCTCAAAAAATAAGTTGATCAAATCTACTTTATCTAAGTTAACATAAATTACTTTTTTTAAGGCAACTTGTTATATTTCACCGTGAGCCTGCTACACTTTTTTGCCAGCTGTAGAGATAAAATGGAGCAATCTATGATCTATCATTTAGTCAGTATGATTTTTTGAATATGTCAGACCATTTGATTACAGGATAATGTATAGTGAGCGGGTGGGAGAGTTGAGCAGGACCTTGACAAAGCAGAGCAGTCTTGTCTTACATTAATCTGATCTGTCCAGGTTACTTCAAGACTACAAGTCTGACACAAGCAAATTGCAACAAAACAATATTGTTGTTTTTTTTCCTGATGGTAATGATGCCAACAGCCAAATTTTGTCTGTTTCCATTTTCTGTTCCTGAAAGCAGTAGATAATAATCTGTCTAGACCCATGTTTCAGTGCTGTTTGTGGTTTGAGTTTTGTCTGCTTTCTTTATCTGGTTTATGACTCCAGCTGCTTTGAACCTCCCTTACTGTTTCCGTTTTGTTTCCCCCTCTTATCTTTTTCTCTGCTGGTGACTGTTCTCTGTTCAGCCTGCAATCTACATTGCTGGCTAAAACTGATATTTTTGCCACAGTGTCAACAGGCAAAGTTGATTATTTATTAGATATGAGTTGATGTTATTAGATTGAATGTCCACCACCATCTGTCTACTGCTGTTGGAAACTGGGTTTAAACAACCAGAGGGTTAAATGAGCTTGTCCCAGTTTCCATATTGGGGGTGTAGCAGTTGTTGGCTTATTCTCAGTTGTTTCAAAACAAGAACAAAGACCTTTTTACATTAAACAGTCATTTGAGTCTTCGTCATAACACCATATGGCCAGATAGGGATCAGATACTGTTCTTAGATTGTGCTCTGGACCTGGTTTGGGCTTGGTCCCTTGGTTGCAATTATGAGAATGACACATCACAGAAATGTTTTAGACAGTAAAGTTTCTCCAACTTCATTACAAGAGTTGTTTTTCTCTTGTTGTTCCCATGCTACCAGTCTCCATTCCAACATCATACAGAAGTGTTCTGACAGTAAGGTAACTTCACCGGTCCATCCAAAGCCCTGATCTGACACCGCTGGGACAAAAGTGGTTGCGGATTTTGAGCCAGACCCATCTGCCGGTGCTGGACGCTGTTGAAAAGTTTCTGCGTGAACTTCAGTGGCTGCAGTTTCCATCAATCACACCTCAGCTCTGTGTTTAAGTGTCCACAGACTTATTCATGCTTTAAAGAATGCCTTCCCATTCATGCATGAGTTCGTACAGTAGTCAAACATCAACACTCAAGCCTCATGACATCATAATTTGTAGAGATCTTATTTCCTCGTCATGTATAAGCTGATTATTGTGTTAAGACAGCTAATGGATTTGCTTGAAAGGAAATCCTATCATCATACTCAGAAGATTGCACGTCTTTGGGTGTCACTCATTCTTAACCCCGATTTCAACAGATTTATGTTTAGTTTACAGAGGAGCATTCTGCAGGCTGATGAATTTCACTTATTATATGTAATTATTTAAACACAGACAGGCTCTCTTTGTGAAAACAGCTTTCCACTCTAAAATGCACCCACACTGTAAAGTGTAATTTGTTGACTTTACTTAAAAAAAAATCCGGAAACTGATTATCTCAAAATATCCAAGTAAAATGGATCATTAATTTTAAGTAGTTAAAGCTGAAAAGAACTGTGTTGCGACAACTCTGTCATGGCAGTAACTTTGGATGTTGTCAGTCCAAAATCATTCCTCAGGTCGACCATGAGTGAGGAGGGCAGGCAGTGGACATGAGATCCTGCTGTATATGGATATATTACATAGGTGACACAGGCTGTCTTTGCCCTGTTATAGACTGGCTGTATATGCTCCATGGCTTAGACCAGCTGTTAACGACATAGACTGGATGAAGGACATAAATAATGATAATTTCTTCTGTAAAAACTCCTGATGAAAACTCTTGTGAATATTTTGCATAAGTCCCTATTTTGAACAGGCATTTTCATTTGCCCACTTCATCTGCCCATCATGTTCTCAATGTTGAATTACTGTGTATGACTGTACATTATGGAAAATGGCCAGCAGGGGATGTCGGTCTGCACCAAAGAGCGAAGACAGCTTGTGATACCTGTGAGATTCACCCATGTACAGTGTTGGAGAAATGCTGTACTGCTATGTTTGTAATCTATGTTATCATTCTGACGTCATGAACAGACTGCTCATGCAGAAAGTAGGTATCAGCTGTTTACAGAATGTGGTTACATGATGTCCATTCAAATATGATCTGCCTGTTAAATGCTGAATTTTACATGACTAATGACTATACGATCACGCCCAGATGATGATTTCACTGTGAATAAAGAGCTGAACAATGGGGAAGTCTTTGAAGCTGATAGGAGTCAGAGTGCTGGATGCACCTCTGACCAGACTTCCCTTTTGCAAAAGCATAAACTGAGTATTGTGTCTGGAGCTTCTTTTGACACCCGCAGCAGCTGATAGCCAGTTGGGTGCTTGAACCCAACATACAGTAAGGTCTCATGTCCACTGTGTGCCCTCCTCTCTCATGATTACAAGGTACAAAAAAAGTACAACCAACTTATTTGATTTAGTAATAACAACATATACGTTTACAAAACGTACAATGATAAGTAATGGTTACTAAAAAAAATTAAGTTGGAACAAAATCCAGGTTTACAGTGTGGGTTTTTAGACATCAAATTTCAAATTGACTGTTCTGGGACCTCTGAGACTTATGTGAACCTGCTGTAAAAAAGTACAATATGGTCCTTTTAAAGCATGGGTGTCAAACTCAAACAAATGTGCCAAAATGTAAAACTAAAATTAACACACAAGACAAAGTCTTTTCCATATATAACAGATATTCTGCCTCCAACCTGTCCAGAAAGCTCCAGTTTTCTGCCTGCTTTTCTGCCAATTTTGGGAGGGGTAGCAAGTGCCACTTGAAGCATGAGGTTGCTATGACAACTGAAGGTGTTCATGGGTCCTGTCCTGAATGACACACCAGAACACCAGTAGAGCATTCTGGGATCTGTAGTGTTAGTGCATGGGCACAGCGGGCCAGCTCAAGTAGTCACTTGGCATGGCTCGGGGGCCAAACATAATTGCACTGTGGGCAAAATTTGACCCACGGGCCACAGTTTGACACCTATGCTTTAAACCATGGCGTCAGTTGTGAACTGCGCATGCATATTCAACAAGAGATGCCGAAAGTTGCCGAGTTTCTCCGGGCTTTGCAGACACTTCTTGCTCACTCATTCTTTAAAGTATAGGTAACTTGCTGCTGACAAGTTTGTTAACTTGCCTCTGTAGACAGTTGTCTCCACTAAATTTAAGTGAGGAGACTCATCAGAGTGAGCTGAAATAAGTTCAGGTCACTTTTTTGTTTTAAGTAAGATTTACTGTTACATTTTACAGTGCAAAGAACTCCAGATAAACCAGACAGTGATGGTGATGTTCACAACAATGAAGAGAAAAGCAGCAGGTATGCCTGGTCTCTGCTGACACACTGCTGTTTATGTGTTTGTTTTTATTTATACCTGGGTTGTGCACTCTCAGACCTTATTTCTGACACTTTCCAGCTCCTTGACTCCCCTCATCCACAGTGGCACAAGGTCAGACAGCACCTTGGGTACTTATCACCTGATAGTGGCAGGGCCCCTGAGTCAAAGTGAGGTCGCATCACCGGGGGGAGAGCAGAGAGGGGCCCCCAGTCTTCAGCACTGACACTGAATTATTGAGCGGGATTGGCTGAGGCTACCTGCTCCACAATCACCACTCTACCAGCGAGGGCCCACAGGCACAGTTCACAGGCGGGGGGAGAGGAGCTAAAAACACTACACTCCCTTCAAAGGCACACATGTATTGTACTGCTTTGATGTGTTTATTTGGAGAGGAGCTTTGCCTTGGGCTGGAGAGGGTTTGGGAAATTGAAAGAGGAAAAAAGAGACATGCCATGTTGACAACTTTCTTACCCCTCAATTCCAAGCCGGTGGGATGAATTTGCTGAGTGGTTTAAAACCTTTGAAATTAATATAATTCTAAACAAATTCAGTCTGTGAGAAGTGGCAAATGGCTTAAGGGATTAGAGTGTTTTAATTTGTAAAACAAATGGCTGGAACCAGATTCAGAGGCTGCATGAATTGCCTTCTCAATCCACAGCTGCCTCAATTTGCAAATGAAAATGGCTTCATAAAGGGTTATATGGGGTTCACTCTGAGTCAGACTGAAGTGAAAAGTCTTCGTCCATGAGGTCGAAGGTGGTGCACAGAGCTCAGAATATTTAAACTGTGAAATCGAATCAATCCACAGTGGAAAATATGAGACAATCAACAAATCATATTTTTGGCTAACAATGTTCTTTTTTTTAGAAGCAGAGTGAGGTGTAAAGCAGCTTGTGTGTTTTTACAGTATTGTGTTTTAAAGAAGATGTGCGTTGATGTGATTTGGAGGGATCTCATAGACTTATACTATCACCATCACAGCGTGTGTTTAGTGTGGATGCAGACTGTGGAAATCACAAAGACTTCTAAGAAGCTGAAGAGACAGAGTGGTTTGGAAAGTGACATCAGGTAAGTCACACCTTAAATGACTTTCCTCTCCCCCCTTTGGGCTCAGATGTGAAACAGAAAAAGGCTGAGGACCCTATGCAACTTGGGCGTGCTCGAGAAGAGCAGCTGCTCCTTTGCATAAAAGAAATTCAGTTGAGATGGTTTTGGCATCTGATCAGGATCCATCTGGGCACTTTACTGTGGCTCTTTTCTGAGCATGTTGAACTGGCAAAAATCACAGAGGGAGACTTTCAAAGATGATGGAGGGATCGCAAATCTTCTCCATCCTGAATCTCTGGAGTGTTGCAAAAAATGATGCAGAGGTGAGGAACATCTGGGTTAGTTTATTTAGCCTTCTGCTACCAAGACAAGAGTTAAACACATGGATAGGCTGAAGACTGAACGAATGAACGGACACAGAGGAGGATGTATGGCCAGTCAAGTGAAAGATGAATGGATTGAGAAATGGTCAAATAGAAGCTTAAAATAGTTATTTACATGCTTCATGGATCGATCTATTGATTGGTTATCAGACAGGATGCTGGGAAATAGACTGATGAATACACAATGAAACAATCTACACATGGACCATGTTACGGATGTTGTAGTGATAAATGAATAATTAAATGGATGGATTAATATATTGATAAACATTTTGGTGGCAATTGGACCAATAATTGATGGATTGATGACCGTTCAGATGAATTAACCATGGATGGCTTTCCAAAATTGATAGATGATTAATTGATGAATGAATAGAGAGATAAAGCAATTAATGGATGGATGGATGGATGGATGGATACATTGAAGGATGAATGTGTGGATGAATATAAAATCTGATTGGTTGATGGATGGATAGATGATTTAAGAATTGTTAAAATGATGGATTGATGGATTAACAGGTTCAAAAACCACTAATGAGGTGTTCACTCACCCAAAAAAACAAAACAAACAAACAAAAACAAAGGCACATTTGCATACCTTTTGTGAAACAAAATAATAATAATAATAATAATAATAATAATATAATTTTATTTTTAAAAAAAAGCACCTTTCTTGACACCCAAGGACACTTTACAAGTATAACAACCATTACAAGAAAAATAACAGTTTCTGAGACGTACTTCTTGCAATTTCTACACTGTAAAATGTAGTAGTAAATCTACCTTAAAAAAGTTACTTTAGAAGGTACCCTGGCTACCAGAACATCATTTTCCTAAATGATCAGTGTTTTTACCAGCTACATAAGAACGATAATAAAATCTCTCAAAATATCATAGTTTGTATAAAATTTGAAAAAATATTTTCACCTGTAGGCCGCCATTGTTGTTTACGCCACAATAACGTCTGGGTAGTGACGTCATATGGTTGCACTGGGCTGGATCTCATACAGGATCATATAAGTCCTGGAGCGGACTTCAGTGGTTTCCAGAGGAAGTTTTGTGAGTTTGTGTTGGAAAATAGTCGGCACAGCATTTGGCTTTAGTCTCCGTTTATAATGACCCACACCTGTCAGCTCTTTCATCAGCATGGGCCGGCTAAATGCAGCAAATGCTTCTGGGGAGAAGTGGCCAGAACATAGCCACGGGTTGCTTACGCCCACAAGCGATTTCCCACAATTTCTTTTTTGTCTTTTGGGAAGCTGTGCAGACTAACATCAGTCTCCTTGTTTCCTTTGGACTGAAAAGTGCACCCAAAAGCAGCCACATGTGGCATTATTATGATTTTTTCCCTCCTGAAACCTAGTGACTTACAGCGACTAGTAGTGAGTAAACGGCCAAATCCAGATGCTCTGCACCAAGCAACCAATCTACGTCATCAACCCAGAATGCATTGCGGCAGTAAAACAATGGCTGTGCCCAAAGGATAGAAACTGTGTTTTAAACTGTATTTTTTTAAAGAAAAACCAATTTGTTATGTCTTTTAACAACAAATTCTAGTTTTAGACAAACATTTAAGCATATTCATGCCTATGAGTCCTTACGGTCGGGGTTCCTTTTAACTTATTTTAGCTCACTCTGTTGAGTCTACTCACTTCAACGTAGTAAAGACAACTTTCTAACCTAATCAATCATAATCAAATAAGTTGGTAACCAAACCCTATAACCGTGAGCGAGGAGGGCACACAGTGGGCATGAGATCCTGCTGTACATGGGTGAATCACGCACGAGCCGGCTATGCTCAGTGGTGTGGACAGACTATCTTTGATCGATGGCTCCGACTGACTGGCTGTCTATGCTCTGAGACTTTACACATGTTCTTTTTTTAAGTAAAGTCAACTTATTACATTTTATAGTGTATTAAATGGTAGAGATGGCTAAATCAGTTTGAAGTAAGCTAAGCACTCTTCTTATTGGAATGAAATAACTCAAAATGTGCTGAACCATTTGGTCGAGGTGGCAGTTAAGGAGTTAAAGTGTGTTAAAGACACTGCAGCTTTTCTTCTTTTTGGACTGTTATCCAGATCCGCAGCGTGTATTTGTCTTGTCCTGTGATTCAGTAACAGCATCTAAACGACTTTTGAGGCAGTTGTGCCAAAGTATGCAATTATAAGTTGAGCGTTGGCTTTTAAAAATCACTTCCATTTGAGTTTCAAATAAATAAACACTTATCAAACCTTGACCCCAGTCTGCCACACTAGAACATATTCTAACACCTAATTTTGGCTCTTTTAATTGTTTGCTATATCTGTATCTTAGAGTGCTCAAATGAAATAGGAAGCAGTGCCAGGAAAAAACTTGTTAAAAAGAGTATTAGTATTTGTTTTTTTAAAGTCAGAGGGGGGCTTGTAACTGCCGAATGCCTCCACAGGACACATGATGTTCAATGTCACCCTTATTTTTTAGTCCAGATGACAAGATGTCTCTGATAATCATAGTAGCACGTTATCAGATGGGGTGAAGCAATTCAGATCTAATCAGCACGCTGTGATAATGTTTTTCCCTTCATCTAACATAAGGTAAGACAAAGGAGGCCCGTAGCTTCAGACGAGCTTTTTCCTTGAGTCAATCTCCCGTGGCCAAATGGGATCTCACATGAATTCACACACGGAGCGGAAACTTTAAGATTAATGTGACCATTCCTGCGAGAGACAGAACACTCTCCGCCGCTGTCAACATGCTGTTTATGGTTGCATAATTTCCTTCTATTTGTTGCTGATGGCTTTAGCAGCAGAGGAGGGTAATAATATTTGAGGAAGAGCAGACTCTTTGTTCCCTGTGTGTGTGTACAGGCGGACAGCAGCGGCCCCATGTCACCCGCTCCAGTCCTTAATCCCTGCCTCTTATTATTCACCCTGTCTGGAAGGTTCAGACTAGCTTTTTTTTTATTCCACCTCTTCATCTCAAACTGCTGAAGTGAACCCGTGATCAATTTTTCACAGCTTCCTCATTGACCGCACTTAATGCTCCCATTTAAGGTCCCTGTGTGTGTTCTAGCCGGCTTGTGGTGCCGAGGATTATATAAAAGTGTCACAAAGACACAGCGTTATTTCACTTCACTTTTTCAGAAAGGGAAGATTACACGTCGTGAAGGACACAGGGTGATAAAGACGAGACATTTTCAGAATGAATGGTAACAACGGGGCAGTACAGCATCGTTCTCATTAACCGCAGTGTTTTTATCAACACCAAACATTCACTTAGAGCACTTTGCTCAATAAACATACATTTAAACATCTCAAGAGAGGCAAACTCAAACCCAAACAATCAACATGGCTGGATAGCTCTGAAGCTAAGTGATTATAAAAAAGAAAAAAAAAAAATCTCCTCTTAATGCGTGAACAGAAGCAGTGTTTGCCTCTGAGGTTTATGTAATGCCACTTAAACACTTAAAGATGCATTAATTGGTTTTCTTGCCACTTGGGGGCGAAAAAAGTTGTAAACACAATTTATGACATATTCCCTCTTTAACCTCTTGGAAAACAGAAAATTGCATCATCCCGGAAAAACAGGCGCCTTCATCCTTCTGACAGCAGTGGGCTAAGGTCTTTGTTTTCTGGGTCAGCAGGTTGAACATTAACAGGCATCCTATTATCTTTAGAGAATTAGCAGACACATTACATACACAGAACTCAGCTGTTTACTAAAAACATTAAAGAGCTGACAGAAAACTAATGAAACATATTGAAACTAGGAGGACGAATTAACACCAGACTGGATATTTCATGTCATGGTGTGGTCCTGCTTATTTGTCCTAATTCACATTAAAGGGACTGGGAGGTCTTTCTGAGCAATCTTGAAAAAGTCTGATATAAATTAAAAAGAGATTATCAGTGCTTAAATAGGTTATTCTAAATGCTAATTCCTAGCTTTGCAATGTTATATCAATTAAATGAAGAACTAGGTTACATTTGCTCTACTTGGTAAGGTTGGAGTTGGTAGATGAGCACTGGTAGATCAAAACCAGTAACGTTACAGACACGTCTCAGAGCACTGAGCGCTAAATGTTGCTGGCTACTAAACTACAAACTGTTGTTGTGACGTTCACGAACAAACCGGTTCTTTTGAACGGCTCGTTAATATGAACGATGGGAACCGAGTCGCAGCTGGGATCCGTTCACACAGTTCAGGTGTCCTCCTCAGGGTTTAACTTTTTTACAGAGCAACAAAATACGTTTTAATCGTTTCACTAAAATCTGTTTTGCACAGAAATTTATTGTAGCCTGCTTTGTTTTTTAATGTTTATATGCGTTCAAGTCATGGTTTACACCTGTATAAAATACACAGAATTTGTACAAGGGGTAATTAAAAATAGTGACGTCACTGTCAAAGCAGAATGATATGGCGCCACCCTGTGGAATATTTACAATGAATCCAGATCAGACTTTAAAATCTAATCCACACGTCAATAAGGTTAAAATCAATATTTCAGAATAATTCAAACTCATATTGGTGGGATATCTAAATTTGTTCTTCCCTGTGATTATTTCCAAGATAAAATTAGTTAAGGCCAGGCCAGCATCTTAAAACTTAATAAATATAAAAATGAGCTAAAGGAGCCAGTTTTTTGAACGGCTCTTTGAAAGGAACAGCTCACCAAGATCCAGCTCCTCTCAAAGAGTCATAAATCCCATCTCTACTACAAACTTACAAAGTCACATTTCAAGTACACTGATGAAAATTTCCTGGTAGATCTACTTAAGAAAATTGAGGCAACTTTTTGCATTACCTATTTATGCTGCTGAAGCAAGATTAAATCACTTAAAGAACAAAAAATCCAAGTGGATAGAACCTCATTTTGTCAAGTGGATTAAGCAAAGGTAAACTTTGTATAAATCACTTCATTTTTTCAATGTGGTAAATGGACTTTACCAGTCAAACCAACTTGGTACTTAATCTTTTGATGTTTTTAATGAAGTTTTGAGTGATAACAGTTGAATTATATAATTGAGGGGTTGCCGGTCTACACTATTGTGTATGACCCATCTACGCCATGTAGCATAGACAGCAGGTCTACTCCATGTAGTGTAGGCAGCAGTCCCACAAGGGCATGAATGACCAGCATAGACAGCTTGTGCCACCCGTGTAGCTCATCCATGTACAGCAGGCTCTCATGTCCACTGCATGCCCTCCTCACTCATGGTAACAAGGTATGGTAAAAAAATGGAGTTCAGTTTCCAGTTCCAGAAATACCAAATGAAGCAATCATTCATGTTCAAAAAAAAAAAATCACACCATCTTGTATTTTAAACAAATATTTTTTGACTTCAATACTAGATATACTTGTGTGAAGACACTAACTTGAACTTTTATTTTGATATCAGGGATTCAATTAGGTTAAATTTACTTCTCCCCAGATTTATTTTTTCAGTGTAATAGTGCTACGTTAGTGTTGATAAATACATCAACTTGTTGCATTGAACCTGATAAAAAGATGTCTTTTCACAAAGGAGTGTTAAATGGAAGATCTGCTCTCCATTCCAAGTGAGTCACATGTCTCACCTCTGAGCGATGCTTCTATCACTGTGAAACTATTTCTATCACCTTATCTAAAACACTTTGAAGAATGGTCCCTCACTCACAATGCCTGTTTTTGCTCAATGTCACCTCATTTTTAGCTCTAACTATTAATGTAAAATGACTTTTGTTTCCTGCTAAAAAAAAAAAACAATGGTAGCCTGTCACTGGCTACAGCCACATGCACTGTCAGTGAGAGAATGGCTCGTTACTTTATTTCCCAGCTGGAACTCTCTATAGTCGGGCTGCACTCCACTAAAATGCAAAATGTTACTTGTTGGACACAGCTGCTTCTAAACGTGTGCTTTCGTTAGTTGCTTGTGACCAAGTGCTTTTATGAGTTCAGTGCTTGATTGAGGATCTATTCTGATATATAACATTCTTTATATCTATATCCACTCAAGGTATAGGTATGCGATGATGTGATGAATGTATGTAAATATGTCTTTGGGTACAGGTATGAATCTGAAATGTTCGTAAGAAAGTAAGATGGTGGGAAAACTGGGTTGGAAGGGTTTTTCATTTATTTGCTTTAATGTTTTTAATTTAACTTTTTTGTTTGTATTGTTAGTATGTTTAGTATTAGTAGCAGTACTTTTGATTTATTCTACTATTATGATACTCCTATGGTGCTTAAGTGCCCATGTCCACTAATAATTTTGCTCTATGCACATTACCATCTGGGTGGGTGAGATTGGGTGGTGGTTTGGGGGGTTAATTGTTTGGATGTTCTACCACTTGTGTTATGTTTGTGTTATGTTCCAAAGCTATTGGAAAAACAACCCATTAATATTTGATCACAAAAACACTGCTGTTGTCATTTCTAACAAGAAGTTACTTTCTTGAGACGCTCTCTCCAGATCTGCTGTCTGTGTCTGGATGCAAGACAGGATGTTGCACCACTTTTCTCTCTCAGTGATGTTTGGAGTCCAGTAGTTCCTCAGGCTGCTCTCACATCTCTGCTTACCTTTTAACCACACAGTCAACAGGCAGAGAGGGAGTGTGTGGCTCCTTTACATGAGTTGCTTTGAGCAGAGAGTGAAGAAAGGCGTGCAGCAAATTAAAAAAAAAAGGAAACAGTGTAGTGTGGGCTGTTTTTAAGACATTTTGCATGTGACGTTACAGTATCACCCATCCAAATGAATGGCTCATCCATGACCTCCCTGCAGGAAACTTAAATGTAGATATTCATACTTTATCATCTCAATGCCAGTTTAACTACCATCAACATGACTTATTCCATTTGTTTCTTGATTTTTTATTTGCATCTTTATGTCATTTACCACGTACACTTTGTAATGCAGAGAGGTAACACAATGTATTCAACAAACAGAAAATTAATAATAATCAGATAAAGTGACAACAACTCAAGATATGAGTATAAAACAACCAAGTTCAAGAAACAAACAAGAGAATAAAATGCTAAAAGACTGTCAGGCTAAAGCAGTAACTAAGAATGAGGTGCTATGTTAAAATTGAATTGTACAGTTTCAGTTTTGAAAGTTGTAGGATAAATAACTTAAAGTGTTCAAAATAAAAATAAGTGAATAAATAAAAATAAAAATATAAGTACATTTAAGATAATAAATTTATCTTTGGCAATTGAAAAGGAATAAAAGTATACGACTTTAAATAGATTAAGATCAGAACGTTCTTAATAAAAACAAAAAGTAAAACTAAGTTAGAGGGTAGACTCGAAAGCCATTTCTGCGTGCTTGTATTTGTAATTACCTTTAGTCCCTTTAGTATGATGTGGCAAGTTTGATGGTGTGATTGATATAAACGTATGAACAGTAAAGAAGACACTAGCAGACAAATCTTGTCTATGTCTAATTCCTCAAGGGAGTGATAGCAAGGCTAGTTTAGTTATTTACTGATGTTCTTAACCTCCGGTCTATGCTGTTGACAGATGGACTAAGCCATGGAGCATAAACAGTCAGTCTATACCAGGGCAAAAACAGCCTGTGTCACCTATGTGGTATATCCATGTACAGCAGGGTCTCATATCCACTCCCTGCCCTCCTCACTCATGGTCAACCTGAGGAATGATTTTGCTTATATAAGTTACTATAAAATAATTCATTTAAGTTCATTTGAGTACTGCAAACTCACATCTACTTTATCTAAGTTAACATAAACTGTTTTTTTAAGGCAACAACTTTGCTTTTTTTTTTTTAGTGAAGTAAACTTATTATATTTTACAGTGTATTACTTATCAAATAAATTCAGCAAATAGACATCTGCCATATTGCCACAACTCAAACTGTACTACCCACCCCTCTTGCCACCCCATAAATATTTTCCAGGATCCTCCCCTGACAGCTGAAATTAATGTTGTCCTGTGAGCTCTTACACTAACTGGTTTCTGTAACTCAGCATTTCATCTTCAGCTAACTGTATTAGATATTTGCTTCAGTCACAGGATTCCTCACACAATCACAAACATATGACTGAGATTTTCAGACCAATTTCTGTGAAATGGTTATAAAAGAAACTAGAGAATCACTCTTAAAATATTTAAAAGCAATCAAAACATCTTCAATGAATGAATACAGAAGCTGATTAGAGAAGGGACAAGTAGGGCTGTATGAACAGGACAATAACACCCAGTTTCAGAATCAGAATCAACTTCAATCGCTTGAACATACAAGGAATTTGCTTTGGTATACTGTGCTCTCTTGTACAAGGTAATAGTAAGGCATAAAAAAGGGAAAATAATAACAATAATAATAATAAAATTTTGCATATAGAATATTATCGTTAAATCTTAATACAAAAGAATAGCAGATAGACAAGGCTAATATTTACAGGCTAAAATAGATATGATTATAGTGCAGTGGTGAGTAGTGCAAAGATGCAGATATTAATTGAGGTAGTTTAACACAAGTTGCATAGTGGGTTTAAATAAAAACAATAAATAATAGAGAAATGAAAATTCTTTCCCTACTTATATCTGATTTGTGAGACTCACATAGTCACTAATGTTTATTTGGGATATTTCATCTCTATTATGTTACTTTCTGCTATTGTTACTGCTCTGAAATTACACCTTAAACATAATAATTCAATACACCATTTTGGAAGACCACGTTTTGTTTTGTTCTATTACTCTAAACCTTTTTTAATGGTAAATTTGGCAGATATATTCTTTTTCTTTTTTTTCCTATTTCCATATTACTGGCACTATTAGTATTATTAATATCACTATTATTATTACTACTATTATTCTTATTATTATCATTACTCTTATTAATATAAATCTATTGTTATTTCTATTATTCTTGCTTTTATTGTTATTGTAATTATTAATTAGGGACCGAGCAGACTGGGTCAGCGAGGACCCTCTTGGAATCCTTAGGATTATTTTTGTTTCTTTAGGACTCAGTTCACTCATTTTTCAGGTATTGCATTTGAGATAAACGCGATGGCACTATGGTACACCCCCGTGAATGTGTAACCGCTACTCAGGCGCCACGCCTAGAAATTTCTAGCATGCTAGCTATGCTAGGCGCGGATTAGCTGCGCTAGCCCCTCCGGGAAAGTTGTGCTATAGTTGTGATTTTTAGTAGAATCAGAAGGCCTTGGCCAGACCTACAAAAAAGTCTCTGAGGGACATATGGAAATTCTGGACAGGAAGTTCGGAAATGACGCCTAAACATTCCAGAATAGCCAAAAATAGGGTACCTACTTGAACGAACTTGTCCTAGGGATTTTATGCGATCAACTTCAAGTTTCTCATGTGTATGCAAAATATATCGAGGATTAAAAGTTATTAAAAGAGTTTTCATTAGTCTTCCGGTTTGGCC
Source organism: Thalassoma bifasciatum (assembly GCA_008086565.1). Classification (NCBI taxonomy): domain Eukaryota; kingdom Metazoa; phylum Chordata; class Actinopteri; order Labriformes; family Labridae; genus Thalassoma; species Thalassoma bifasciatum. The sequence goes on from RPOG01000615.1 coordinate 257,563, forward strand.
ACAAGGGGGCGCTGAGTGTTTTTTTTTTTTTGATTTTATCGTATCGCCATGACAGTTTTTTTTCAGATAGATCTTTTCGAGGCCTTTCGGAATATATAAAACATTTGGTTACCATTTTATGGGTTACTGCCGATATTTTAGGTCAAAGTCGGCATTTTCGGAAAACTCGCCAACTTTGTGACCTCGTTACTCCTTTATTTTTAAATCCAATTTTTTGTTAATAATTTTTAAATTAGGTACTCCCTTAGACGCACCACCGGTATGTGGCCAATTTCCCGTGAAAATTCCGGCCGGATCGCATAATTCAGTCGTAGCTAGCGCAAAAAAAAGTGCTTCGCTAAATTTTAAACAAACTCCGATCACAGTGAAAATTCTCATGCACATTCTTCATGCAAAGACCTATCAGGAAATATAAAACTTCATACCAAAAAAAGTTTCACAACTTCGGAATTGTACGACAAAGTTCTACTTCCTGTTCTAACATGGTAGCTAATTCTGCTTATAACTCCTAGGTTTTTGTTCCGATCATCTCCCAACTGCACGTATGTGCACAACATACTTAGATAAACCAAAGGTATTTTTGAATTTTTCCTGACTGGAAGGGCGTGGCCACAAATGGCGATCAAAATTGACAATTTTTTCGTAAATACCTAACCTCTATATCTCTGCTTTGCAAAGTCACTTCCGGACCAAAGTGCACACATATGTTCGCTGTCACAGCCTGAGTCTATGTACGTGTCAATGTACAGCGCCCCCTACTGGAAAACACCCAAACTACACATAGTTGACCATTACTTTAGAAACACAATTCCTTAATGATAACTTTCTTGTACAAAGTCAGATCATGACCAAAACACACACAAATGTTCAATGTCCAAGCCTGAATGCATTTATATGACTTTCATTCACGCAAAATAAGGCGCCTCCTATTGGAGACAGGAAATTCAAGGTTTTACTCTGTGAGTCATACCTCCTCCCCCTTTATTCTATTTTTCAAAACAACTGCACAGAAACATCAAAAACATCTTCAGCAACTACCATTTCTAAGGGCAAGCTCCTATTTACAAGAATTTCCATCTGGGTTACTGTCAAACTCTAAACTTGCTTCATGAATGAACTGGTCCCTATAAGTCCCTGATTTTTGGCCTCATGTCATTCAAATGTCATTCAAACTGTGAAGATACATCCCTGGACACACCCTCAAATTTACAGGATTACACTCTTAGTGTTTTGACCTTTACCAACATTTTTTTCCAATTTTTTGGCTAATCAAATCATCACCATGCATAACTGAGCATTTGGTTCTCTCAAATGTGGTTATTGGGCTCCATCAAGTGGCCAAAGTTAATCTCTAACTCCTCTGTGTTAACCCTCTGTTGTGAAGTCGTCACCTATTTTACACGCATTTACTCCTAAATTAATTGTCCAATCAAACTCACACACTGCAGAAATGACTATTTGGTTCCAGCAAATATGGTCATTTTGCTGCATCTAGAAGCCCAACTTAAACTAAGGGTGGCTTCTGCAGGCTTGTAGTGTCCATGTGCTCTGAACCCCATGGGGGCCTCGATTGACCAACGTGCCAGAACCCCACGTGTGCCTCAATTGACCAATTCGCTCGGTCCCGTTTATCGCTGCTTGGCAGCTTTAATTTTCATTATTATTACTACTATTACTGCTTTTGTTTTGTTTTATTTGGTACTTTGACTGTTATTTATTTGTGTATTTAACACTATGTGTATCGATTTTATATAATGCCTATTTTTACAAGATGTATTTGTATCTTTACCAAAAAATTAAATAAAAAAAAGAGTTTGAAAAAATAAAATAAAATAATTCAACACACCAAAATTGAATTTTAGCCCCATGCTTAAGCTGCTTCTGCATCCACTGTAGTGTGTGTCGCCATCATACACACATGACTGCAACAGGTCATGGATCTTGTTCCATCTATCAGCCACAGTCAGGGGTAGAAACTGGAAAAGCTTTTTAGAGAATCCAGAACCAGAGGAGGTGGACAGTCAACTTCTGAGAGACTTGGCTGTTTACAAGATGAGAATTATGAAGCAGAAAAAAAACAGACTGTGGTCATGTTAAATTGTCTTTTACTCAACAACTGTCCCAGTTTGATCATCCTCAGACTTTTTTAAACAATTTTGAGCTCCTCTTTGTTTTCGATGGCCCATTGTGTCTGCACAACAGTTGCAGATGGATGTTAACCTCAGGGTGTAATGTTATAGCATCAATTAGACAATAATTTTTTGGGAGTAGAGGTGAGTAAATGAAGACCTCCAGTCATCTCAAACCCTGGTCACATGACCTCCCTCTGAAATATGACAGTCTCCTCTGCTATGTGGCTGCGTTAAATGGTTACCATTGTGCAGCAGAGACAATAACAAAAGGAATGCTGCTGTAAAGCATGCTGGGTGTTAGTAGAATATGAGTGACAGTGAAGAAGTCAGACGTCTGTCTTTGTGTGTCTGCACGCAGCTTTAAAGCGGGGTCAGGTTCCTGTCTCCGTGCTACCTTACAGCATGGTCATCATAATTAACCAAGAGGGGGTTAACCACGCTTTCATTATGCTCTCATACCCTGGTGAATGTATGATGTAAGTGTTGTAACATATCTGGAAATAGTTTTCATATTGTTCAGGGTGACATTGGGTTTTATTTTGCAGTGTATTAAACCATGTGATGTTCAGTTTTCCGTATTTATAAGGCGTCTGCTTCAGTAAATAGATCACACCGTCTCCTTATCCACAGAGGAGTCTAAGGTAGGAGTTTGGTGGGCGAGTAAGATCGCTGACATGAGCGTTGAAAATCCCTTGACGTCTTATTTTAGGCGGAGTAACCCCGGAGGAGCCCACAGCAGGCCAGAGCTGCAGAACCCCGGGGGCAGAGGGCCCCGTGATGAGGCCCCAGTGGCGACTGATGTGTCCACATTTTCCAGACACACTCATCTCCCCAGCAGTAACTGTCTCTGCAGACTCTCGGGCCGGGCGCTCTCTGAGCAATCAGAGGATTAAAATAATTGGGTGTGGAGTGAAACAGTACGCTGCGTGAGAGCGGGGAAGGGCGTGCTGGGTCTAATTAGGAGACACTTGAAGGGATTCGCAGCACATTCCGGCCACGCACGCAGACGCAAACACACACCACTCACACACACGCTGGCCGCCGCCTGGAGACACTGACGTGATGCGTAAGCGCTGACCACAAGATCCTTCATAATTGTCATTAATTTGATGTGCTGTGGGCCCAAAATAATCTCCATCCTGCCATGCCATTCAGAGCGGATGCGGGACTCTCATCGCCCCTGTGTTTGGGTAAAGTAATTAAAATTGCTTCATATGGTGCAACTTTAATTCCTGCCGGTTTCCAACAAATATCAAACAGCAGTTTGATTCCAATCATATTCACATGCAGGAGACTTCCCTTTGGCAGTTTTTATAGCCGCAATCAAAACTAATTTGCATGATGTGCTTGAGCATCTGTACGGCTTCAGAGAAATATGTTTGAAATCACGCACATCCTGTGAGGAGGAGAAACACTCAGGAGCTCTTATTCTGCTTTTTTTTCTGAGGGGAGACGAGTCGACTTTCCCTGTGTGTCTTCATTAAGGAGTCCCATGAATCCAGAATAATTATTTTTCTGCAGAACAAAAGAAAATGAATATTAGAGGAAGTTATTAGTCCAGAGATTTTACAAATAAAGACAGAGGGGATGAAGTTTTATATTTATCTTACTGAAATTGAATCTAATCAAAGAGAAAAACCAACGGTATTTCCTATCGATGCTGAGTCCTCCACACACAGCTGTGGTTTGAAGATTGTAACCTCCTGCTGTTCTTATCACAAAGTTAACCATTTTACATAAATATTAAAGCTCCCACCATCAATCATGAGACAGAATTTGTATCTCTATTGTGTTTGTATTACTCATTATTTGGTGATTATTTTTTTTTTGTCTTTTATGAAAAACCTTTTGCTGTAGACTAAAAATAGTTTTTAAAAAAGGAAAATCAGTTTTTCACTATGAAACCAAAACAGTGAAAAACTGCTTCTCTGGTTTTCAATCTTGTGCTTTCATCAGAAACTGTAATGATGTCTAATGAGTGCAGATGTCTCATATATTCCACTTTTATCAGTGAACCACATCCCCATGTGATGTCAGTCAAGGTCGTTGCTGCTGTGTTGGTTTCATGTCTTAATTATGTATTAATGAGTCTGGTCATTTCACAGCTCCTCCATTTAAAAGCAGCCATGAAGACCATCCATCCATCCATCCTTTATCTTTACTGCTTTTCCCTTTGGGGTTCAGGGGCTGAAGTCTATGTCAACTGTCATTGGCCAAGAGGAGGGTAAATCCTGAACGAATGATCAGCCTTTAGCTTGGTTTAGTGTTTCATTTTTATTGTATTATTGTTATTATAATTATTGTAATATTTTTGTTTTCTAGCAGGTATTTTAATAAATATGTTAAGCACTGTAAAAAAAACAAAAAACAAACAAAAAGAGAAATTGACAATATTTATTTATAGTAGATACAGTTGTTAAAATAATTGAGGGGCTGTATTAAAAAAATAAGTGAATATAAAATAGTAAAATAAAAAATATATATAAAGAAATGTTTACAATAAAAAAAAAAACAGAAAAATTGATAATATTTATTTATAGTAGATACAGTTGTTAAAATAATTGAGGGGCTGTATTAAAAAATAAGTGAATATAAACTAGTAAAATAAAAAAATATAAAAAGAAATGTTTACAATAAAAAACAAACAAAAAAAAAAAAAAACTGAATGGTCTCTGAACATCTGACTGTAGTTTTGTCCTACATAGCAGAGAGTGTGTTTTTAGTTTATTCATTTCATTTAACAAAAAAAACTAATATTAGGATATCCCTCACATAGCTGCCTCTCTAAAGCAGCAACAGTCCGCAAACTTTAACATATCTCCCACTTATTTCCTCCAAACTGGATTAGTGTATAACAACACAATAAGATAGAATGTCCCACAACAGTGATCCCCAACCTGTGGGCTGCGGCCCCCTGGTGGGCCACGGTGATATTGCAAGTGGGCCGCCAAATCATTTCCAAAACAGTCTGAATTTTAATGAAGGGTAATTATACAAAAGTTACAAATATAAGGAATCATGTTTAGCATGTCAAAACTTAGTTGCATTTTTAAGGAAATTGAAGATCTTCAAACGTTTGTAAGAAAAGTCCTTTAAGAAGGCATGTTAAAGCCCAATGACCATTTAACAAAGACCTGATATGTAATTTAACAAATGTTGTATAGCCCAAAAATGTAATCACTGACCCAAAATTTAACTAGTTGTTACCGCAGACTGTATAATGAGTGGACGTAACGACGTTCAGCTCAAACTGAAGCCTCCAGCAGATGCCCCGCCCCCTGGTGTCTGGCTGCAGTATAGGTCATAAGCCCCGCCTCCCCATGTATTCCAGTTATGAGCCGGGAAAACTTAAAAAAATTACGATACCTCGTAGAAACGTTTCTCTCATCCTTACGCTAAGGTAGTATGACGATGTCATTTGGCTGCATGGTGTTCAGGTGTTTTTTTTCTGAGAAGTTGGTTTCTCATTAATTATTGGACGTTAAAAACCGCGATATAAGTTTCGTTTTACGATAGTTGACAGCTGCCGTTCGTGAGTAGTTTTTATCAGGGATATAAGAAACTTCGGGAAAGAGCCAAAAGGAGACTAAATATCCCAATAAATGTATATGCATGCAACATAGTCGGTGAAATTGAATGATCTTAAATGAACTGCAGGATAACTCCTACAGGTAAATCCACCAATGGAACAAAATGTTTTCAATTCGTGTTTCAATTCCATATTGTCTCAGTCATTTTAAATTATTTTTTAGCTTCAACATTCACTTAGGGAGAGTCTCAACTTGACACTAATGTAACCCCCACATTCCTGCAAGATCCAGGCCTCAATAATGTGTCTTTTGTTCAGAATCAGCTACTTATCACAGGAAACCGACACAACTTCCTTCTCATTCATCCCTGCAGCTCCACAGTGATTTACACAGATGGACACCAGCGCTTCTGGGGGTCTATGGGGCAGTGAGCTGGCCTTGACGCTTGGCTTCTGTGTCATGATTGGATGATCTTTCTGAGGCGGAACCTCTTTTTGATCGACAGCGAAATGAACGAATCATTGATCTTACAGTAAAAACATCCACCGGAGCATTTTCAAAGTTTTTCATTCTGTTGTTCTGAACTGATCCAGAGACTTCACCGATCCTCAGTGACTTTGTTTTCATTAAACAACCAGAAAAGGAAAGGAGGGTCAAATTTACATGTAAATAAACAAACGCATTTATGATGTAGGTCGGGAGGAAAAAAAGAGAAAGACCAGCAGCCACCACTGCCCAGGAACCATATCAAGGTCAAAGAGTAAAATCAGGGAAATGTTCATTATTGGTCATATTCTGTGTTATTTATCTGTATTATCTGACTCCAGGTATTTAGTCTGATGAACTTGAATATGTTTGAAATCATGTCAAATAGAGTCCTCGGTTAAAGATTCACAGTTACACTTGAAGTTGTTTTTAGGAATTCAGGGTTTTGCTCTCACCTCAGGAAGTTTGACCTCAGCCTGTGCTCTGCCTGCTTAAGGCTCGTGGAACGACCTTCAAGCGTTTTCTGTGGGGGGGGATGATGAACACACACATGCAATCTCTCACCCTGAAAGAAACGAGCACGTGCAGTGATTGCTCTGCTCCGGTCAGAGAGAAACTCTGCTTCAGTCTGCAGAGTTAGAGCAGGGAGAGCCCGCGCTAAATTCATTTACTTCATTTAACCATCAGATGTCAGCCACCAGCTGGAGAGCACACAAAGAGACACAGATGTGTGTGTGTGTGTGTGTGTGTGTGTGTGTGTGTGTTTGTTACTTGCTTGTGTCTGTTGCTCTGTGGTCCCATCTTTTACGAGAAAAATCAGGTGTTGAGGGGTGAGAATAAAAACCATCTCCAATCAATGAAGAAAAATCAACTTCCCTTTACAATTTAAAAAAGCTAAAATATGCTTACATCTCAACACCAGTTTGTCTAAATACCATAAAAACACACTTCACTGTGTGTGTGTGTGTGTGTGTGTGTGCGCGCGTGTGTGTGTGTGTGGAGAGAAAACCATTCAAGCCGTTCTTGAATTATGTTTACAAATGTCCTTCAGTTCAGCACTTAAACACTTTCCAACCTTAAAAGTTTGCTCTGTTCAGCTGTAGGGAAGATAATCCTCTTGTTTTGGCCTTTGCTGTAATTTTCATGTTGATATATGAACCCTGTGTATGAAAAGCATGAACTGCAAGTAAACAGACCCAGCAAGAAGTCAGCATGTCCAAGTGTTGACTTTGCCTATTGGACTACAGCTTCTTTTATTCCCCCCATTTTCTTTATCGAGTAATTTTTTAATTGGTTTGTTTAATTATTCTAAGAAGGTCCATTTTAAAGCAGCAAGCTGAGGTGGAGTGAGAAATCAGCAAATGTTTAATTACCGTAAAATCCATATCATACATCACCCTTGTTAATGTGTTCATGGTGGACTCCCAGAGGGATAAAAGGTTTGGACTCACTCCCCAAGGTGAGGCCTGAGTTAAGGGTATTTTTGTTACCGTTAGGGGAAAAATACATCACTGTCAGAAGTTGTGATCTCATCAGGAACGGAGCTTCACTTGCTGAGATGTATGTGTGTTTATGATAACGCAGGTTGTGAAGGGGTCTTTCAGCTGCAATTCAGATTTTTATTTTTAATTTTATTTCTTAGAAAAGTGAAACAAGAACAGTGGACGGTTGAACTCGGTGCTGCAGGACTTAAAAATAGATTAAATACTTAGGCTTCAAAAATATGGCCAACGGGAGATGAGCTGATAAACACCTGCATTTCCCTTCAGGGGTTAATAAAGGACATGAATTCTACTTTTTTTTTCTATTTTAAAGACAAGCTTTTCTAATACATAATTTTATGCCCCAAAGTGAAGGGCGGCGCCATTGTACACAGTCACTGGAAGTAGATGTTTCTCATTTCAGGTCTGTTGTAAACAGAATGAGGGTAGCTCATATCACCCATAGACTGTATAATGAGTGGACGTAACGACGTTCGGCTCAAACTGAAGCCTCCAGCAGATGCCCCGCCCCCTGGTGTCTGGCTGCAGTATAGGTCATAAGCCCCGCCCCCTGGTGTCTGGCTGCAGTATAGGTCATAAGCCCCGCCTCCCCATGTATTCCAGATATGAGCCGGGAAAACTTAAAAAAATTACGAAACCTCGTAGAAACGTTTCTCTCATCCTTACCCTAAGGTAGTATGATGATGTCATCTGGCTGCATGTTCAGGTGTTTTTTCTTCTGAGAAGTTAGTTTCTCATTAGTTATTGGACGTTAAAAACCGCGATATAAGTTTCGTTTTACGATAGTTGACAGCTGCCGTTCGTGAGTAGCTTTTATAGGGGATATAAGAAACTTCAGGAAAGAGCCAAAAGGAGACTAAACCTTCTGAAGAAGAAGAAATAAATATTTTTATTTCTCTTTTTTACTTGGCTCCACCGGAAATTCTCTACTGCGCAGACTCTGGCTGCACAATGGCGGCTAGAGAAACAGGGTTTTTTGGCTTCAAAAACGAAGAACGGTGACAGGCGGAAGCACGCTGTCCATTCTATATACAGTCAATGGTTGAGACCTTCGAAAGACAAATAAATATTTTTCTTTTTTTTTTTTCCTGGCTCCACCCAAATTCTCTACTGCGCAGACTCTGGCTGCACATATGGCGGCAAAATCCGGCCCCAGCAAGGAGGTTGTTTTGGCTTCAAAACCATACAACAGTAAAGACGCAGCCACACTGTTGATTTTATATACAGTCTATGTGTTGGCCGGCTGACAGCAGAGCCTGAATCTTCAGAAATCTACTGTTTTCTTTGTCTTTGACTCAGAGTTGTATGTGAAGTCAGCTTTATAAAGTGTGAACAGGACTGGAGCCAGAACCCCTGTTGCTTTCTTGTGCTGCTCTTTTCTGTCCCAGAGACACAGTTCTCCAACCTGACAAACCGTGGTCTTACTGTAAGGTTTTCTGTGATCCAGTAGACAAAGGAAGGATTAAGGTTGTTTGAAATGTTTACTGAATTTTAGGCAAAGTAATTCTGACCAAAAAAAAAAAAAAAAGGTTTACAAAGCGGCATATTTGCCACTTTGCAAGTTTATATTCTGGCAAATTTGCGGGTTTGGTTCTCACTTTTTACTTGGGCTAAACAATAAGGAGATACAACTGGTTTTGGCCCAGAGTCATTGTATTACAGTTGTACCCAAAAGTTTACACCCTCTCCAGCAGAATTTTCTGATTTTTTGGCCTTTTCTCAGAAAATATGAATGATAACACAAAAACCTTTCTGTCACTCATGGTTAGAGGTTGGGTGAAGACATTTATTAACAAACAACTGTGTTTACTCTTTTTAAATCATAATGACAACAGAAACTCGCATCAATCACTTTTTTTTTTTTCTATTCCTGTTTCAGATTTATCCTTATGTGTCTGTTTTCAGCGCTGTGTTTTCGCGATCATCAAACCCCGTTATGGATCAGATAGTGACTCCCCTCCATCTTCGCCTCTGTGGCATGCGCGTGCACGGTTGGCATCGCGATTGATTGCTCCTCCTGATCAGTGACGTAATTTCAGCACTTTTCAAGTCGTACCCGAAGCTTGAAATTGTGTTCACAGACAGTCTTAGAAACATGAGTCATATTCATAAACATTGGCACTCGCAGATTTTAAACTCACTCGTATGAAAACAATCCTAACTCGAAGCCAAGTTCACAGACTCGTGTATAAGACAGTAGGATTTGGTGTAAAACAGCTTTTTTGACCGAGAAGTTATTAAAATTGCAAATACGAATCATCAATCATGCATACGTCTTTTTGACAGCAATCTTACTCCATAGAACAGAGGTTAAAACGCTGTGAGGTGATCTGATGTAAACTTCCTTTTTAACTCACACAGAGGTTTTTATGTGAAGTGACTGAATGTTTCTCATTGTTTCCTGCGTTTTTATGAGTTTTTGTAAAAGCAGCCCTCAGGAAAAGCAGGTCGGTCTCACGACAGAACCCTTAAAGATTTCCTCTGACATATCATGCCCCCCTGTCCTCCCTCTCCAACCATGAGAGTCCTGCAGGGACGAGGTAATTGATTGTGCTGCTTGATGGCCGATGATATCTGCTTATGGCCGTACGCGCGGAGAGTCCCTGCAGTAGCCTGTGCTCCGGCTGCCTCCGTGCCCTTGATAAGGTCTGCTCTGCATTATCTTCACTGGGAGCTAACGGAGCGACCGGGGCCTTATCTCCCGTGACCTCGCAGACCGAGCATTAATCACAGACTGCAAAGGAAGAAATTAGCCTCAAAGCAATCTCCACACAATCTAGAAATGATTAACTCTCGGCCCACTCACTTCTGACGTTGCTGCACAACGCCACACCAAAGAAGAAGAAAATACCCCAAAAAGGAGGGAGCGTGGAAGGACACATGACATCATAATTAGCTGCATTTCAACACCGTTAAGATGCTGCTGCTCACGCTGCGACGCCTCCGCTGCTTTTCTGATGGCTGATGTGTTTATGAGAAAGATACAATTAGCTATACATAATGAAACCGATTTAGCAAATTATTTAGCACACTGTTTAGTACAGTGTTAATGAAATTACACTTCCCACATCCTCTCTACTATTAATGAATTATAACACAGTTCATTATCTAATGTACGTCCAAAGGGTTTGTTGTGTAGCGAGAACAATTATGTCCATTAAAGAACGACGCAATTATTAGAAGAACGTCTCTGTTCCTGCTCCCGACAACTAATTTGTATGGAGAGTTGCAGCATTGTCAGTGAACAACAAAAGGTGTGTGTTTAGGAGCAGGCAATTAGAGCTCAGAGAGGAGGCCCGAGGAAGGAGGTTAAAGAAATCAAGCGCCTCTTTTCAACTACAATGAAAGCCGCAGCTTTGAACACAGCATTCAAACACTACTTCCATCCATCCGACAAAGCCGGAGAGTGATTATTTAACACGGGCGACCCCACTCTCCAGTGAGCTCATTTCCCTGCCTCCCCATACGTCTCTTCGGGGGCCGACCCTCTCGGCTGGAGCTTGTCTTGGGCACGGCTTTGCTCAGGGCTGGACACAGACGCCAGTGATGGATGCTCAAAGAGTTGACCCCTCGACCGATGAGCCAACGGGCAAACAACACAGCGTCTAAAGTTCTCTGCCAAGTAGAATATTGATTTCATGTTCTGTGCACTTTGGACACCACCACCAACTCCACGCTCCCCCCTCATCCGTCTTACATTGGGAAGAATTCAATAGATTTTTGTTGTGCGCTTTGCATGGTTGCTAAGGAGACGACACGGAAGAGCCCCGGAGTTTTGCGAGGAGCAGCTAAACAATGCAGATAAGTCGGCGTCGACTCCCACACACAGCTGTTGCTCTGGGAAAACGTGGTACACAGGAGGTGAATCTATAGCGGCAGCGTTTGAAGACGCGGTGAACGCATCAGCTGACCTGCCGGCTCTTCTTCCAGGATTCATGCCCTGAAATACTTCTCGGCTGAAAATGGAAATGGGAGCAGCCAGAAAAGCACATTTTTCATCAGGCGTTTTGCAGGAGTTTAAAATGATTTCAGCGGTTCCGTCTGTGAAGCATCAATTATACATCATTGTGTCATTACAGCTCAAGAGGATCCAGAGTGTAATTTTATTTTGTTACACAGAACGAGCTGTACCTGAGGAGATATGTGCGTGTGTGTGTGTGCGCAGATAGAGCTGTGGATGTTTGTGAATCTAATAATAATTTTATAAATAGAAGAATCCATTTTAATTTTCCACTGCTGGGTGCGTTTCGTTCCAAAACTTTGACTCACAGCTGCTGGGGAAAGTTTTAAAAGCTAATTATTCCAACGACTCTATTTGACCTCTGATAAAAAATAAAAAAATATATAAAAAAACAGAACATCAGCAAAAGTATCGACTATTTCCAAGCAGCACCACTGCAGACATCAGACCATGTGTTTTAAGGCCAAAACCTGCAGAGAATAGATCACAAATGAACACATTTTCCACCTGAAGTCTTAAATCTAAAAGCGCCCCCTGCTGGCTGGTTGTTGTACTGGTCTCCTGCAACAAACAGAACCAGGGTGAAAGTGAAAATTTAAACACACATCAAACACATTTTCTCAACTCACAAGAGTCATATCAGGGTTTTGAAACTTTTTTCCCTTTTTTTCCTCTTCAGCAGTGATTCCCAACCTGTGGGTCGCAGCCCCCCGGTGGGTCGTGAAAGTATTGCAAATGGGCCACCAAATCATCTCCAAAATAGTTTGGTTTTAGTGTGTGTGGGGTTGTATTTACATGAAGATACAAACACACAGAATAATTTTTTAAATGTTAAATATCTGTCAAATATTAAATGATTTTCACCCTTAGATAACCAAATAGTTTTTGGCCGTCTTTTGCTTCCATCAATTTTTTACGACCTTTGTGGTCTAATTTTTCTCTACAAAGTGAGGTCCAGCTCCTCTCTGGGTTCAAACAAAGTTCAAAAGATTTTTGAAGTGTAAACACCCAGTGTATGTTCACCATTTAGGGTTTGATAAAAGCAGAAAAAAAACATGAAATATTTTGTTTTTACACAATTAAACCAAGCAAACGGTTGATTTTCTGTAAATTTTGAAAAGGACATGAGAATCAAAGTGGTGTTGGGCTTGATGTGGATTGGTCTGTGATGAGCACATTGTCCAATCGCCAGCTGCTAAATTTTTTTTAAGTCCCGCCTCTGAAAGCACTCTCTAGAGCCCCTTACCCACTAGTACGCTAGTGAAATATCTCCGTGACGGATATAAGAAACTGTCCGTCTGGCTCTTCAGGTTATGACTTGGTGACTCCCACACTGTTTTTCAAACTCAGGCTTAATGTCTGTCTGTGCAATACACACGTCTGTCCACATGTACACTAGTTTTTTTTTGTTTGAGACACTTAAAAAATAGAGAAGCAAGACTCACATAGGTGGATTGTTGAAAAGGAGACGTCATTTTAAGCCCCCCGCAGCTAAAGTGGGATAAATCTTACTTAAAAAAAAAAGTTACCTTAACTTATTTTAGCTCACTCTGTTGAGTCTACTCACTTAAACTTAGTAAAGACAAGTTTCTTGTGTTGACTTTACTTGAAAAATTTAGGAAACCGATTGCCTCAAAATTTCCAAGTAAAGTTGACCACAAACTTGAAGTTGTTAAAGCTGAAAAGAACTAAGTTCTGACAACTCATGTGACGCAGTAACCTATCAAAAGTTGATAATCAAACCCTGTAACCGTGAGTGAGGAGGGTACACAGCTGACATGAGACCCTGCTGTACATGGGTGATTCTCACACGAGCTGCCTGTGCTCAGTGGTGTAGACAGACTGTCTGTGCACCAAGGCACCGACCGACCGACCGACCGACTGACTATCAATGCTCTGTGGCATTGACTGGCCGAGTACATGATTGGCAGCTTGAGTGGGCAAATGAAAATGCCTGTTTGAATTAGAGGCTAATGCCCAGCATTCACAGGAATTTTCATCCATAATTTTACAGAAGAAAATGAAATTTATTGATGTCCTTGTCCCCATCCAGTCTATGCTGTTGACAGCTGGATTAAGCCATGTAGCTTAGACAGTCAGTCTATACCAGGGCAAAGACAGCCTGTGTCACATATGTGATATACCCATGTACAGCAGGGTCTTATATCCACTCCCTGCCCTCCTCACTCATGGTCAACCTGAGGAAGGATTTTGCATAAGTTACTCTGATAGGATTTATTTAAGTTCATTTGAGTACTGCAAACTCACAAAAAATAAGTTAATCAAATCTACTTTATCTGAGTTAACAGGAATTACTTTTTGTAAGGCAGCAAGTTTGTGTATTTTTTTTAAGTTTGAAATCCTCTGAGTTTGTCCTGTCAATCAGCTCCTTCATTTTTCCCTGCCCTCAAATATTTGGAAACCCCCAAAGCAGCTCCTTGTGGTCCCACCCCCCGACTTTGAAAACCACTGACACAAACTTCCTTGGAAAAAAATAGCATTTGTTGCCTGTCCCTGTTTTCTAAAATTAGACCTCACCATGAAACATAATAATTTAAACCAATCAGATTTTTTTACATGTCTTTTGTTACTCATTATGCCAGCTAGACTTTATCTAAGAAGGGGGAAAAAAAAAAAAAAGCAAAGTTAAAATCCCCACTCAAGTCTTCATTCAGTTCTTGTACTTGAACACATTCCCTTGCTCTGAAAGTTTTTGAGTGTTCCACAAGTCCTCTAAAGGCCATGGGAATATGTGGCGTTTATTTTCTAACTGCTGATTTAGCCGACTGTGTTTGACATTCTCAAACAAATCCTGCTTGGCTGGGTCAGTGCCTTGAACTTTTATCTTGGTACTTCCTGGTGCTGTGAGAGTGAATTTGCATATTAACTAAATATCTAGAATTTAAAGATTTAGAAAATTTTACTTAATATTGAGAAATCTTAGTAGAAATCTTAAATTTCTCAGTTAAATATTTAGAACGAAAACTCAATATATAGAAATGTAGCTAAATATTTAGAGTCAGGACATGTATTCATACCATTTAGAGAAAACATTTAACATTCAGAAAAAACATTTAACATTTTTATATAGTGTTTGAAATATATTGGACAAATATTTCTCTAAATCTGCAACAAAAAAAAAAGATGTTTTCCAGCTTAATGTGAAGAAATGTCATTTGTGTGTGTGCACCATGTTTTACATGGGTTGAATGACAAATGAAACTCCTTGAATCCTTGAATCTTTACAATCAGTGCCCCATATGGGGAGGTCCAATGAAAGTTCACTCATTTATGTTTCTGAATGTTTCTAAATGATATTTCAACTACAACTGAGGGGGTTAAAATCTCAGCTCACTCCTGTAACCTAAATTATTTTTCAATGTTATTTGTTTTTGATGTCTTTTGGTATTAAATAACTATTTAATATCAGTGACTGTTTTACCTGTATGAGGTCCAGCTTCACTGAGAGTCAAACATTTATACATCCAACGAGACTTTGATTCAACAGTAAGACATTTCATTTACTACGTCATGAGTTTTGTTGATTTCTTTTTTGTTTAATTGGGGGATTTATAGACATAAAACACACATTTGTAAACAGAACAGTTAAAGTGGGAACAAACCGGAGTGTCCCGGAGAAAACCCAAACTTACCACAGAGACGTTAACAGGGATAACGGATTAAACTGAGGTCTCTAGATAGGTTCTCGGCCTTCTTCTTGACCGTCTTCTGAAATCGAAGGCGTTTAGAACAAACTCAAAGACCTTACCGAACAAGCCCACTTTCTCCTGTCTTTCTTCAGGCTGGATCTTCCATTCCTCTTGACTCTCTTCGTCCTCTTCAGGCTCTTCAGTCGGGGAGGGGGATTTTAACTGGATCATGATGTCTTGATCTTCTAGTTCTTCTGCCTCATCCTCAAGGAGCTGCTCTTCATCTGCAGACACGGCGTCTTCATTGTCATTGATGTCATCAACGACATTCACAGAGGATGTCTGAGAGAGGTCCTCAGTCATGAAGGGATGCTGCAGGACTTCTTGGGGTTTTATGCGCTGCTCTGGGTCCAGAGACAGCATCTTCTTGATGAGGTCCACAAACAGAGTTATCTGATGTCTGCTGTGTTGTCTGTGTAACTCCATTTCCCCCATCATCTCCCCCAGGTCATCCAGACTCTCCAGGATGTACTCCCTCGAGTCTTCAGCAAACTCATCTTCAGGTGGCCTCAGTTGCCAGCGTCTCGACCCGTCATTCTGTGCGCTGAAATACTCTTCTGTTTCCAATCCTTGATCCAGAATGTGGTCTTCCGGCTGGCCCTGGGTCTCGACGATGAACCGTATGACATCCTCGGGTGTGCCTCCAGGATACATCATAGACCCAGTGACCATCTCTACAGCTGTCTGTCCTAGAGACCACATGTCAATGGCCTCATCAAAAGGACAGCCCAGCAACATTTCCGGTGCTATGTACGGTACAGTCCCTACACATTTATCAGGCTGACACTCAGACACTGGGAAAGACAGGCCAAAGTCGATCAGCTTGACTCTAATCGGCTTCTCGTTGCGGTCCACGACCATGATGTTCTCCGGTTTTATGTCGGCGTGAACGATCCCGACGGAGCTCAGGTGTGAAAGCGCCGTAGCCATCTGACCTATAACGGATCTCACCTCCGTCAGGGGGAGTTCGGGCTCTTCTCGGCTACACATGTAATCTGTCACGCTCAGGTCCAGGAGCTCAAACGTCAGGCAGATGCTGGTCTTCTGGAAGAAAAAACCATCCCAGCCGATGATGTTTGAGGTCTCTGGTTCCAAACACCGCAGTCTCTTGAGATTTTCTATCTCTGTTCTGACCAGACGGAAAACGCGAGGGGTCGGCTTGGTCACTTTTACGGCCACGCTCTGGTTGGTGTTGATGTTGCGGCATTTGGCCACAACACCAAAACTACCACTTCCTAGAATAGCCTCCACATGGTGGGAAGATCCTAGGAAGCTGTCTACTTCTACCAGGTGTCTTGATCTACCTGGATGTGAAGTCATCCTGTTTAGGAATTGATGCGTCCTGTTTGTAGAAATGTGTCTCTAAATGTGTGTCTGCTCTCAGGGTTAAAGCCTAAAGTGTGTGTGTGTGTCTGTGTATGTCTACAGTTGGACCTTTATCCCTTCATGTGTTAGAATCTAGTGACTCATCTCTGTCCTTCAGAGTTTGAAAAAAAACATTCCATTATGATGTCATAACCTTTATGTGGTTCCTGAATACAAACAAATGAACAAAGTGGAGAAAAGTGCATTCAGACTATGTTGTAAAAAAAAAAATCTTTAAAAAAAATTTCTTTCTGTCTTCTGCTCCCTTTTTTCACTCAGAATATTTCAACTATTTTAAATATTAAAACTTTCACAAAAGGAGGAAACTTCACATATCTATTTTATTGACAGGTGCGTCTGCGAGCAGGTATCCAGCAATGATTTCAAATGTAAACACCTGCACACTGTCAAAACTCTCAAAATTTCTGTGCTAAGAGCTTCATCAGGCAAACATTTTTTTTTTTTTTTTAGGAATGCCAGGATGTGTTAAATAGGAGGTATAGCCTCACAAAGTTACAATCCTGATGTGTGTATTTTTTTTTTCTTTTCTCTTAATCTTTAAAAATGTTAAATGATTAATTTTTGGTCCATAGGCTGTAGTGTCCTGATCTTTCGACTGCCCCAATTACATATGAAACAAGCTCAACGACTATCAGGTTCATTTCTGCAACCCAGTGACCTGTTTTTTGAGCCTTTTCTTATGTAGATAAGTCTTCAGGTTTTTTTATTCCTTGTGATTGACAGATTTTTTTAAAAAATAATTGAGACTTGATCCCCTTAAACAATGTGTATTAATTGTATACACTACCGGTCAAAAGTTTTAGAACACCCCAATTTTTCCAGTGTTTTTACTCAAAATTATGCCTTTTAATGTCTCATTGCACTCAGACGGCAAAGCATAGTACAAATAAACAATTGGAGTCAAAAAAGAAATTATGGAATCAATTTAGAGACCAAAATGTATTCTGAACTGTTGACTCATCAAAGTAGCCACCTTTGGCAGATATAACAGATGAACACACATGTGGCATTCTTTCTACAATAGAAATATATATATATATATATATATATATATATATATATATATATATATATATTTTTTTTTTAAGTTTTATCACCTGTGACCTGGAATTAATGAAGTAGAAAGAGTTTTCGACCTATAGTGAAGCCAGCCACCAGGGGGAGCACTTTTTGTGGCGACCTTGGTTTTCGAGTGTCATGGCATCCATGATTTTTACCGTCTATGGTTCCCATCTTGACATTCTGTTGTTAACAAGATAAGACTTTATTGAGTTGAGTGTTTATTCCTTAACAGAGTCAGATTGCTCCATCTTGACTGTCAGATGCATCAGCTACATGAAGTTTTCCATGAAACCTCCATTCTGTGAGAGAGGCAGCTCTGATTAGCTTCAGCACATCAAGCTCCGACAGGAGGAGGAAAACACGAGTTTGAGGTTCGAGGATCCTCTGCTTCTCTCTAACTGTGACACCAGGCAGTGATTTTTCTGAGGAACAACACAGGCGGTGAATAAATGAGGTGAGAGCAAACTCATCCTGCTAAAGGTTAAAGCCTGTTTGTTTGCAGAAGCGCTTGAAAAACGAGGAGAGCTCTTTGGTATTTGTTTTGCTTGTCCTCATTCAGGATGAGGACTGTAGCATTCAGCACTGTTCTCCTCCTCACTGTGCTCCCAGCAGGGCCGCAGAGGGAGGAGGGAGGGAGGAGGTGGGTGTGTTTGTGATGGTGATAGAAAGGGGGGAGGCTCAGGGGCTGAAATGGTGCGACTCCCTTTCTCAGTCATAGCTCACATTCATCAGGAGTTACTGTCTGATTCTGACGCTCTCCTCCTGAGCACCAGAGGGGGGTGAGGGGAGTGAAAGGGGGATTCACTGGATGATGGTCTCCCTTTTTACCACAGATGCCCTGAACTCGGGTCTCCAGCAGAGTCTGGAGGACTGGATCCATTTGTGGCCTGTAGATGACATTCTGAGCAGGAGCGTATCCAGAAAAAAATATGTATGTGGGGGCAAGAGAGCAGCAGTCGATTGTTAAGTTAAGGGGTGTCGATGTGGCAGAAGTCTATGTGCTGGATTAATTTGATATTACAGTGACAATGTTCTGAAAACCCCAAAAGAGGACCCCCTATCAAAGACCACAAAGTAGCTTCATAATCCAAACGTTTATTTAAAACACTCCCTCTCTATTTGAAGTGAAGCGTTTGTATTACGGAAACATAAATTATGTATTGAAGCCAATTTCTGCCGGTTGAAATATCAACATTTATTACCCATATTGCAAGCTCTGTCTTTAAATCCTTTACCATGAGTGAAAAACCTTGGCATCAGTTTTTTTTTATCATTTAAGCATTCGATGAAGAAATATCGCCAGAGTCCGTGCTACTCTCTCAAGCTAAGAAGGAGATGCTGATGCATGTTTTACACTGTAAACTATAAGAAGTTGACTTAAAAAAATATGCAAAGTAGTTGCCTTAGTTTGCAGTACTCAAATGAACTTAAATAAATTATATTATAGTAGCTTATAAATGTAAACTCATTCCTCAGATTGACCATGAGTGAGGAGGGCAGACAGTGGACATGAGACCCTGCTGTACATGGATATATCACATAGGTGACACAGGCTGTCTTTGCCCTGGTATAGACTGACTGTCTATGCTCCATGGCTTAGTCCAGCTGTCTACAGCATAGACTGGATGTCAAGGACATCAATGAATGTCATTTTCTTCTGTAGAACTCTTGATGTAAATTCCTGTAAATGTTTAGCATTAGCCTCTAATTTGAACATATATTTTCATTTACCCACTAAAGCTGCCCATCATGTACTAAAAGTTGAATTATGGTGTATGACTGTACATTATGGAAAAATGCTGGCAGGGAATGTCGGTCTACTCCATTGAGTGTGGGCAGCCTGTCAATGCCATGGGGCATAGGCGGTTCTTGCGTGATTCACCCATGTACAGCAGGGTCTCATGTCCACTGTGTGCCCTCCTCGCTTACGGTTGCAGGGTTTAGTAATCAACTTATTTAATAGGTTACTGCCATGACATGAGTTGTCCGAACCTAGTTCTTTTCAGCTTTAACAACTTAAAACTTATGGTCAACTTTACTTGGATATTTTGAGGCAATCGGTTTCCTAAATTTTTCAAGTAAAGTCAACAAAAGAAAGTTGTCTTTACCAAATTTAAGTGAGTAGTCTCAACAGCGTGAGCTAAAATAAGTAAAGGTAACTTTTTTTTGGTTTTAACCACACACATCATAAAAAAATCACTGTTGAATTAAACTGGCATTGATAAAGAAATGTTGAAAACATAGAGACAGGGTGAAAAAATCAGAATGTTGTCCCTGAAAAACATACAAGAATGCAAAAGCTATCAAAATAGAATAAGTTCTTTGTTCTTCACTGAAACTTTTTAGTGCCAATGCAAATGTTCATAAGACAATTATTTCAATCCCAATCTTTCTTTTATAAATTAAGTTGTGTCTTCAGTGTGGAATATTGTTTCCAATGTCAACATCTTGTTGTCACTGATCTGGCTCCATAGCTGTAGACTAACAAAAAAAGCCTAGCCTGAAACTTTGTAATAATTTTATACACTGTTGTATTTTCAGACTTTAACTTCAAGGCTCCATCAAACTCAAGCGACTCAAAATATTCCAGATTAATCTATCATTAAAGCTGATCACACTGAAATGATGGGCTCTTAGTGTGATGATTAACAGACCTTAAAAATGGGAGAATGAAAGAGTTTGAGCTGTTTGAGCCTCGGATGGCACTATCACTAAATCAGAAAAGTCAGATTCAGGGTTTCATTCAGGCAGCTGTGTTGCACTATTACTTAAAAAGCCCTGTAGTCTGAAATAAAAGGAAATATTGCAGGATGCACAGAAGGTCATCTAACTTTACGGCACCCTGGAAACTTAATAATGCATCAGCCAGCAGAACGTCTGATTGATTGTGGAGCAAACTGGGAAGCTCTCCCACTGCATCTCCCCCTGGACTGAAGCCGGAGGGATGCTTCCTAACTGCACCTGCAACTCTGCCCCCGGGTAGAGAGGAGGTGCAGAACACAGTCATCATCTTTTATTCCTCACCATGAAAGGAGAAGCTGCAGCTCTAAAGGCCTGGAGGACGTGTGCTTGTTCCCTCTGACCATGGTTTTCTCTTTCTGCTGTGTGGGAACATATTGTAAAGTTTGAGGGTGAAAACACAGAGACTGAATCTCACTCTGCTTTCACAATAAAGGAGGAACTAAAACCCACAACTTTTTGGGTCAATACTGGAGCAACACGGCGACAAGTGGAGGCAGAGCTGAGTTCAGCTCAGCAAACTGTGGGACAAACACTTTCGCTTTGGTTCCAAGTTTAATGTGTGCTGCAGAAGGCCCACTCCAGAGGAAGCCTCTCATTGATTTGGTGACCTTTTATCATTAGCACCAGGTCAAAACTTTCCTGGAGTTAAACTTTAGTGAGGAGTTGTCCTCTTTCCAGCAGCTCAGGTCACACAGCTCAGATTCACCCACTTTTTTGTCACTCAGTTTTCCATCCAGTCTCTGTTTTGTGGAAGCAAACGTTCAATATATGGGTCAATGACAAAAAGAGGGTCTAAAAACTTATTTTTAAAAAGTTCTTTGAAAATGGATAAAAACATATTTCTGAGAGAAGAATTATTTTAACATCAAATTATTTATCTTATTCACACATAAAATAAATGAAACACACAAAATGAAAATGTATGAGTCACTACAGACACTTGAGAGATACTTGCCAATAATTTCACACAGAAAAAAACATATAAATATATTCTCATATATTTGGTTGCGCCACCTGACATTTTTGGGTGCTCAAATTAAAAATACTAAAAAATAATGAACCTGAAAACTTTGAAATGTTGGTCAACTACTGAAATCTGTTAGAAAACATAACATTTCACATTATTACATTGATGGTACCTCCTGACATGGAAATTGTTCCAGTCACCAATGAAGTGAAAAAAACCAAAAAATAGTCATAAAGTCTCTTTAGATGTTTGAAAAGATGAACCAGTGTTTACAGTAAACCCGAGGAGACCGACTACGTCAAAGGACAAAGGACAAAATAAGAGAAGTGAAATTTTATTTTCAGATTACAATGCCAACGTGGTGGGACTGTAAACTGTTCCACTTTTAATGCCCTGTTTTCAAAAAAATTTTTCTCAATAGCTTTAAAATTCTTTTTATGTGCAAAGAATGTTTTATTTAAAAAGGTTCAAGCATAAAATAATGCCACTGTATTTTTAATTTCCATTTACAATAACTGACATTCAATTTTTAGAGTTTAATTACTGTGGATACTTGTCAGGACGGTTGCACCACCTGACATTTTGGAGGTTTGAGGAACCAAAACACAAAAAAACATGTTTTATTTTAATAGTTTAAAGATGTGTTCAAATAACACAGGTTTCATAGAATAAAGAAATACATGTGATGAAATACTCAATTCATGATGGAAGGAAATATTGCACTCGGACACAAAAAAGGGACGTCACGTTATTGACCTGTTTCATGAAACAACAACATGCATTCAACAAAAGGACATTATTCTCTCTTGAGGACTGCAGACGTGTAGCTTATCTTGGTGTCGTGCTTCCCTGTCCACATGTGCGTGACTGTGACAAGTCGTGGAGGGTGAACAGGTTCAACATCACAACAGCAGCAGCTCTTGACTGACAGCAGCTGATGTTTGCAGATCCAGACAGCAACACAGAGTAACATGAGGCTACCTGACGTCTGTCTGGAACAATGAAGCATGATGTTTACTACGCCGGCAAAAAAAATAAAAACGGTTCTCCCGGCCCCGTGGTTTCAAAACAGAACAGGATTTCTCTGTTACATCAATATCACTGCAAACAAACAAACGGAGCAGATGTTTGTTCGCAGCCGAACTGACGGTGCAGTGAGCAGGTGTTGAATGGAAGTTGATTACATCTGGATCTTTATTCTCTTTAATTTGCTTTGGAGTAATTACACATCGTATCACAGGTTACTCAGACTGGGTGTTTCAGCCTGGGCCTTTGAGGCAGGGTCTACTCATCCAGGAATTTGGTGTTCCCAGCAGAAACCAGCATTGTCATCATCATTACAGATCAGGTATTGAACTATTAATCTACAACCCCAATTTTAATGAGGTTGGGATGTTATGTAAAATGTAAATAAAAACAGAACACAATGATTTGCAAATTCTCTTCAACTTATACTCAATTGGTTACACCACAAAGACAAGATATTAAATGTTCAATCTGATTAACTTTATTTTGAGAGCAAATGTTTGCCCATTTTGAATTTGATGCCTGCAACATGTTTCAAAAAAGTTGGGACAGGATCAACAAAAGACTGAGAAAGTTGCTGAATGCTGAAAAAACAGCTGTTTGGATCATTCCACAGGTAAACAGGTTCATTAGAAACAGGTGAGTGTCATGATTGGGTATAAAAGGAGCATCCCCAAAAGGAAAGAAAAGATGGGGCCAGGTTCACCACTTTGTCAACAACTGCGTGAAAATATAGTCCAACAATTTAAAAACAATATTTATCAACGTTCAAATGCAAGGAATTTCTGGATTCCATCGTTTAAAGTCCATAATATGATCAGAAGATTCAGAGAATGTGGAGAAATCTCTGATGTAAGTCATAAGGCTGAAAACCAACATTGAATGCCCGTGACCTTTGACTCCTCAGACGGCGCTGCATTAAAAACTGACATCATTGTGTAAAGGATGTTACCACGTGGGCTCAGGAACACTTGAGAAAACCATTGTCAGTTAACACAGTTCATCACTACATCTACAAGTGACAGTTCAAACTCTACCATGCAAAGACAAAGCCATACATCAACAACACACAGAAACACTGCCACCTTCTCTGGGCCTGAGCTCATTTGAAATGGACTGAGGCAAAGTGTAAAAGTCTGTTGTGGTCTGATGAGTCCACATTTCAAACTCTTTTTGGAAATCATGGACATTTCTCTGGCCAAAGAGGAAAAAGACCATCCAGATAAGCGCAAAGTTCAAAAGCAGCATCTGTGATGGTATGGGGGTGTGTTAGTGCCCATGGCATCATGGGCAACTTACACATCTGTGATGGCACCATCAATGCTGAAAGCTACATCCAGGTTTTGGGGTAACACGTGCTGCCATCAGAGCAACCTCTTTTTCAGGGACGTCACTGATTATTTCAGCAAGACAATGAAACCAAGACACATTCTGCACCTGTTACAACAGTGTGGCTTTGTAGTAAAAGAGTGCAGCTACTAGACTGACCTGCCTACAGTCCAGACCTGTCTCCCATTGAAAATGTGTGGAACATTATGAAGCTCAAATTATAAAAACAGAGACCTCAGACTGTTGATCAACTGAAGTTGTTCATCAACAAGAATGTAGAAGAATTCCAGCTCTAAAACTTCAACAATAAGTGTCCTCAGAAGCCTAAAACCTTCAAGCCTTGGAGGGATCCAGAAACTTTGCAAACACAGTAGATGTTGGCACTGCAAATCAAGGTCCCATGTTTAGAAAAATCTCAGTATTTCTCTTTCATCCTCACAGAAGAGTTTTAATCTAAAGGAAATTTAAAGAAGTGGGCAAAGAGAAAGAATCTTTTCAGAGATGGATTTAAACGGATGGTGAAGCAGCAGAGTCTCAAAAGAAAAGCACTCAGCCTTCGAACATACAGTATTTTCTTCTTTATCATTCATCCATTGGAAGTGATGAAAAGCA